>OY787667.1:40116169-40716169 GCA_963678985.1 Spisula subtruncata | reverse complement strand
ACCGTACCCTGCTGTGCTATGGATTTAAATTATGGACGGAAATTGTTTAGTTTAAGTTATTATTCTAAGGGCTGACCATTTCCATGAACGAGACGTCTTTGATTCACTGGTTTTGTTAAAACATGTACCCCACCCACTTAAATTGCATAAAGCAGGGACGCAAGGAGGTGTTTTACCGACAATATGTGGTCTGTCTAAAGAAAAAGGTAGCACAGTTTCTAAATGCATATATAGACATTTGAATTAAACTAATAATCTTACAGCAGCCGATAGCAACCGTCGTGAGGAGGCTAACATTTTGTAAGGAAAGCGGTGTTGCTTTTCAAAGGAAGCTACGTCCTTCAAGCCTGAACCGGGCTGACGAATTACATAAAATAATAAAACCCATAGAAAAAATAAAAAGAACTACAATTTAATTTTTCATTAATTATATACTAATAGGAAAAATGTGTTTTGCGATTTTTTTAGACGATACATAATAATTTTATTCAGTTCGAACCAGCTTATTTACTATGGTCACAATGTAAACAATATGGCGGCTCCCATGTAAAAATAAACCACAAAAAAACACAATTTTACGTTCTAAGCCACTGGTGATCCTGTGCGTGAAATAAGGGCCTCTTGTGGCCCTACACACATTGTTTAATATGTATATATACTTAGAAATCTAAATGGACAGTTGTTGCAGTGAATAACCATACTTAATTCATTATTTTGCATTCAGCAATGTTTTAGCCAATTAGTGAATAGTGTCAACAAGTTTGTTGTTGATAGGCCTACTATAATTAACTATACCCAGAGAAAAGAGATGGCTTCAAAGATCGGAGGAACTCGCCCTAGAAATAGAGCACAAACATCTAAGGAAAAAGTAGCATTTAACATTTTCGTGAGACTATTCACTGGAGAAAAGTTCCCTCTGAAAAACATTTCTAATGACATGAAAATAAGGGATCTTAAAATGTACATGGAGTTTGCGACTGGTGTACCTGTTCATATGCAGAGAATAAGTTACTTAGATGATGGTAAGTTCAATGTCCAGCATAGATTGTGTAGTTTTACATGGCGCTAGTAGCTCTGTAAGCATATACGTTTGCGAAAGACATTACCTGTGACGAATATTCAGGCTTTTAAAGCCGTCAACAAAAACTTCAGTGAGTTAAAGAGAAAGATGCCGGAATAATAAGCTGTAGGAGACCAATGCCTAACCAGAGTGGTTAATGGCACTATGCTAGGAATCTGCTTGCTTCATAAAAGCGTTAAATACCAGATGAAGTCAAAAATTTAAAAGCTACCAAAATAATAATTTTGAATAGCAAAGCAAAGTGGTCCTTTGCATATGAGGAAGTGCCTGATAAATGATAGGACTTGCCTAACAAAGTGCTGAGAAACGGTATGCTATCAGCAAATACTGGTGGCCAGGTAATCTGGCTCTTTGTGTTGTTAACATTATTTACGTTGTTACCACACCAATAATTATCAACTTACCATCAACTTTAATTTAGCAATCACATTTGTTAATAAAATTTTATTTTAATATTTCTAACTATTATGTATTGATTTCAGGAGAGCTTCTTGACCAAACAGATATAAAAAGTAACGATATTGTCCCTGGAGCCACATTACAAATGCATGTTTGGCCAATGTGGAAAGATCTCATCGAGGCTTGTGCAACAAATGACATTGACTGGGTAAGTTGTATTTTAATATTGACCTGGCAGATTATTATTTGTTTGACTTGTGCTGAAATATCAACCCTATCCTTTTCCATTTTATTAATTAGCCTACATTAATTTGAAAACTGATTTCTTACATACATGTATAAGCTGGATGTATTTTGTAGATGCATAACAAAATTAATGTGTGGTTACAAGCATAACTCAAAACAACTTATAATGCTATTTGTATATATATATTTTCATTCATTTTTCCAGATATTTACAGACATATCTAAACAGTTCAATACACAACAACAACAACAGCAATTAACACAATACACTCAAACTTAAAATTTTGTTCTTGTGGTTATTTGTATGAGTACTGACTTACTAATAATGCTAGCTATTTGCTATAAGTGGAAAATTGATATACATAACACAAGAAGCTTTAAAAAAAGAATTCACAAAGGTCATGAGAAGGATAATATATCCAGACTATGAACATGTTTAAGCTAGAATTTTCATTCTCCACAAATATCAGTAGCTATAGCCTCTTATCGTAGGACTGACTTACTGTAAACATGTACACTTTTATAAGTGCTCACTGAGTGCCTTGTTTTGTGATTAAGATCAATTTCAGTTACTTTTAGTCTGTAAAATGCATGTAGCTGTATGCAGAGCTTAAAAGTTCTAAATGGCGTCAATGATTGATTTCAATTTTTATACCAAAAAATTTGCAAATTGATATTATTTTAATAAATATGTGTACATTGTTATATATTATCAGGTATTTAGACTTGGTGTAACACAGCCTACCTTATATCATACTCCTGGCAGTGATTATATGACAAAGAGAGCACGAAAAGCATGGCTACAAGAGAGAGCATTTCTTGCCTTGTTTATAGCTGCACACAGAGGGCATGAAAAACTGCTCAACAGATTGATTGAGGAAGGTAGGAACAAATAGGCATTATCATACACATTCATAATACAGCAGGTCAGGGGTGGTATAACCATATTCAATATTGAACTTACTTGACTTAAGAATAAGGACAACTTATCAAATAACACAATATAAAACTCTTGGTCAGTAACCGGGGAAATGATCAGCCCTGACCGTGAGATAGATGTTCAGATGCTAAAAAGACCCTTTCATGGGAAAGTAATTTCAAGGATTCATTATTCACTTATTCAGGTACTTTATGTATAGATTCATTAATGTTCGTGGCAGATTTAATTTTGTGGTTGAGGTCATCCATGAAATCCACAAAATTCAATGCCCCACAAATATTAATGATTTTACAGTATTACATATCTGCTAACGAAGTATCTATTTGATTACAGGTGCGGATGTCAATGCATGCACGCCATTAGGAAGAACACCTTTGCACGTTGCAGCATCACAGGGTCACGGGAACATCGTGGATCTACTGTTGGAGAAAGGTTGGTTTGACATCATTTTCTACTGCTATATAACCATCAATGTTATTGATACAGCAGTTTACCTTCAATTGCATTGATTGTTGCCTGGTTTGTCTGCTAAACAGAGGCCATGTCACACTGGTTTTGTTTTAGAATTTTAACCATGGTACTTTGATTAAAATAACAATTTGTAATTGCACAAAGTGTGATTGCCTTGTAAATTATCATTCATAATCACAATTTATTGAGTTTCCACTAAAATTCTGTGAAATATATTCAAAATTCAGGTCAAATACATGTAGTAAAAGATACCAACAAATTATCAAACAGTTATGATACTTTCATGATAATTAAGAATTCTATGTGAAATTGTTTATTTTTGAATTCCACGTGATCATGCACAAAACACAGGTTTACAACTGCTGTGTCAATGTGTTAAAATTATTTACACAATTTAACATCTCTTATGTGAGTTATGCTGGCATTGTTTAACATGTAACCATATGTTGATGTGTGGTCATGTCTTAAAGTGTGTTTGCTAAAAATTACTCCAGCAAAATAAATGAAGGATCTATTTAATACTAATTTAAATACATGATTCTGTTAAAAACTTTGAATAAATAAGAATGCATTTTGAAATGCTGTTGGTTTAAAATGAAAGTTCACAGAAATTACCCTTTTGTATGAAGAACCTAAAAATGTACGTATATCTAATCAGGTGCCCGTTGCCTAAGCAAAGGGCTACTGGGCGCTTTCATTCAGCTAACTCCCATTCAATTAGATATAGAAGGTATGGATAACCTCCCCTAGAAAGCGTTACAAAGTGCTTTGCTTAGGCAACGTACACCAGAAATTGGATCCTTTATGTATTTTGGTTTAGTTAAAGTAATGAGTATATTTATTTTGTTGAGTAGCTTTGATATACACTAATGTGGTGTAGGGGTTGCAATGCTTTTTAACACTTGCCATTATTTTCAGGAGCCGACATCGATGCCGAAGATGAGTCCAGTGCTACAGCTTTAACAATTGCGGCAAGATTCGGACACAAAACCTGTGAAAGACATTTGTTCTTATTTCGGTGGCAGGAGAGAGCTAAGCGTACAAAGCCGAGTGCTGAACCTCCACGAATGGCTCATCAATTTTTCGACTCAAGTTTTCCAGTTTGGAAAAGAGGTTCCAAATGTCAGTTGTATTTCATGAACATTTTACCACCAGGGGAATATGAAGGTACAAGATTTAACTCACCTAAGAAAAGAGGGGAACTAACTGAGGACGAGGTCGAGGAACTGGAAGCAATAGGAAGAGGTAGGCTATAATTACTAATTTTATTAAAGTCTTCCACTTATAGTCGGGTAGACATGTTGATTTTGTGCTGGAGGTCTGTCTAGATGGCTGCCATAAAGTATGTCCGCAATTGTTCTCCATAAGTGTTGGTTTGATTTCAATAACACCAACATAGAATTTGTGCTGTATTTCATTAACCTGAACAAGCCATCTTGGTGATGTTGTAAATTTATATGAACACTTTTTAAATCATTCCCTGTCTGGTGTTAGTGAATAGTTCATACTCGTCACAATGATTGTCTATGCTTGCTCTCCTTAAACTTTGGTCAGCATTCAAAGAAATATCACATGAATGATCTGTTCCAAGCCAAGTTGTACATATTGTCAGACATTTTAGGTATGCAGACCGTTGTGGGAGACTTGTTTTTATGTCAAAAGCCAATCTAGTTGTTGCATTGTTGATAAATTATTTCTTAGTAACAACAAAATCAAATGGCATAATCCCTACAAAAAACATGCATTGTAGATGAAAATCAATTGATACTGTAATTAACTGAATTTCTTTGTGCAATAACGGGTAGTGACCAACAGTGAAAAATGACAACTGGTCAAATGTCTTCAAATGACAAGAAGGGTTTCCAAAGATAGTCTCGTGGCATTCAGCATTTACTGTTAGATGTTGAAAAGATAAGTTTGATTTATTTACCGGTACTCATTCATGTTATAATAGAGGAGAGTTTTCACTGAAAACTGAGTCACTTACAAAACTTAATTTGGTATTAGTAGTTACCAATTTCGACCTGGTATTCCTACAAGAAATACATGTATGTTAAGTCTTAACTCATGAAATTGCATGCATTTTAAACAACAACTTTTACTGTATATTTTAGATGGCAGACTACCAGCAATCCAGGAACAAAGAAGAGTGAAGAGGTTTGTTTTGAAGTTTACTGTAGAAACTTCATTACTGTAAAATCATTTAATTTCAATGGGACTAAATTTCATGGTTTTAGTAAAAAATATCATTTCGTGGGAACATAATTTCAAGGATTTCTTATCCTTTTTAGTCATATGCATTATGGGATTTAATGTTGTGGTTAAGGTCACCCATGAAATCCACATAGTTAAATCCCTTCAAATATTAATGATTTTACAGTATCTCATTAATGTAGTGTATTATCATTTTCAGCTTTGTCCTAAAGTATTTAAAAAAACATTAAAAATCTTAAGAAAATTGCTTGATTCATTTCACATTTGGATTTAGGGTCAGTACTTGAGTGCAGTTTAAAACAATTGTCAAGTGATCTAGTCAATGAAAATTACAACTATTAACTGATGAATATGTTGTGCATTTCAAAAATATAGAGATAAGATGAGCACTAGCATGTAGTCAAATATACCTGTTTGTAATGCTTGTTTTAATTTGTGTCCAAATTGTTTTCTTTAAATATAATTGTATTTGCTTGATAACTGCATTTATGCGTATATTTTGAAAAAAGTCTCTAACTAAGCTTTTTTTATAAATTTATTTATTATGCAATATTATATGCTGTTACTACATTTTGCCTACAGTGTTAGGTTTATGGATGATGGGAGTCCAGATTCAGTGTAAGAAACATGTAACAAGGCCTGATTGTGCAATTATTGAATGATATAATGTCCTAATTCATACTTTCATTAGAATAAACATATAGTATTTCACAATTTGTGATGCGCCTTGATCTCAAAGGGATTTAACACAACTAAAAAATCTATCACTATACACTATTCCGCTAACTTATAATGAGAAGGTTGTAAGTGCCAAGTGCTAACGACCTTATAAGACTATTGCGCTTTTTAAATCTACATCATAAGGCGCTTCTTATGAGCCTATTTTCATGAAAATCGGAGCTTTTCATGTTGACCAAACTGAAGCTGATAAAGCTTATTTTACCATAAGTGAAGAGTGATTGTCAGACAGTTTTTCTTGTTTTCTCAAAATATGGATTTTGTAGTTATGACCTTTTCATTCTCAGCCAGTGATTTAGCGATAGTTTTTTTAGTTGTGTCGAAGGCCTTTGTTTGATCTCTGTTATTGATACATTGAATGCATGCTATAATGTAATTACACAATCTAACCCCTTGCTATGATATTGTATAGTAGTTTTAATATGTAGTGTTATAAATTTTTTCTGTGATAATCAGATTTTCCAACGGAAAAACTTGTTTAGTAGATTTATGAATTCAGTGGGCAGGTTTTCAAGTCATAAAGTCTCCAAAATTATGACTTAGTTTTGAAACACAGTATTGCTTGATAGTCGAAACATTATATCAGAATTATTAATGAAAAAAGAAAAAAAATATTTGCACAGACAGACATGAGACTGTTCAGCGCCTTTCTATTAAAAATAAAATATTGCATAGCTCAACACTATTTAGTTTCTTTAGTATCGGTAAATACTTGGTTTTGACTACCGGTGTCTATCACTCAAGTGAATTGTACATTTAGGCTTGCATATTTACTGAGTTATGGCCCTGAATGGAAACCTGGTACTCATGGAATTTCCATGTTTCTTGTTTTTAAATCTGAATAAATGCAAGGAATTTTAATGTACTAAATTTATAGTTTCACATTGCATCACTATCAGTTCACTGTAAGAATGGACTTGAAAAAAAATTGGTTTCTTAATTGTTCATAAATCTGTAAAAGCTAGGTAGTCATTAATCGAAATTGAACTGATATCACATTGAATGAGTAGTGCATCACATACATTATCTTGCTGCAGTAAAACAGTTGATTCATTTATTGTATCATAAACAAGCCAGTGCAATATTGTATCTAGTAACAGTAGTCCTAGTACAAGAAAGTACAAGATTTTGCTACATATTTTACTTTTATTTATGTTTTGTTTATTCATTATCATTAATTATGTTCAAAGTTTATCATGCAGATGTTTTCTTTATACCTTTCTCATGAAACATTTGGTTCCTGGAGTGGCTAAGACAGTCGTGAAACATCAGTTTGGCTTTTGTTTCCGGGTCTGAAAAAATTGTGAAGCATTAGCTATTTTCATTTTTTTTTCTTGCACTTTATGCATAAAGCCAGCTTGGTGATCAGAATGTGCCCGAGACAAGACTGGTTTTGCTAAAAGGACATACCTGCCAAGTATTCCTATTAAACTGGAGTTACTCCTATTTTCATTGTTAATCTCTTAGTAATAAGTTTCCATTTTCACCTTACTTTGAACAAAGGTACATTTGATTCATTTTATGATCTTCTGTCCCATATTTCCTTGTAAATTACATTCAAATTGCATCTTGTGACACTTTTTGCTTTATCACTCCTATTTTGGATTTAACTAGCTTGGCAGGTATGTAGAAGAACCATGATGGAACAAGTCTGTCTGAGACTGTAGCATACATACCAGATCTCCTGCATCATGCAGGAGTCTCCTGCATTTGAGACTCTACTCCCGCATGATTTTCGTCAAATTGATCAAATCTCCTGCATTTCTTGGAATACTAGAACCTTGGCATTTTTGGTTTGCATGATGAAAATGATAACAAATATTAATTTAAATAGCTTTATGAAGCATGCATGGTAATGTCCTACAAGTAAAATAAGTAAAAACTGCATAATATTAACTTCATTTATTTAAGTTTTAAGTTTGAGCAAGAAAAATCCCCTGTATTTCATTGAAATCTCCTGCATTTCCATCACCAATCTCCTGCATAGGCTTCAGGAAAATATGGTATATATGCTGTAGGCCATACATGTATTTGATCACTTTTTGGCAATAACACATTCATCTGCCACTAAACTTTGAACTATCATTTATTTAATCTTTTTTTCAATTGATATTAAACTTTTATTATTAATTTTGTTTTATTTCTTACTTCTTTTTAACAGAATGGCTTACAAGAGGTACTAGCTGACTTATTGCATGAATGCATGGTGTTTTCAGTTGTTAGTTTGTCAAACAATTGTGTTCCTATTTTAACGGTACCTAAAGGGGTCAGCGAATAACCCGCTACTGTCCACTTTGACTTGCCCAGTGATATTGATCCCATATCGTAATACACATGTGTGCACAAATCACATATTTTAAGAGACTCTGCAAATACGTGGCACAAATCCAAACTTAATAAGTACTATTCTAAGTCAGTCATGATTTTTGCCAATTTTGGTATATAGTTATTGTATTTGTTGAGGCAAATTCATGTTTTGAGTGACAAAATTATAATTGTGTCTGCCTCATTATAGTGAGTGAGAAGACGTTATTTTGTGCTTGACGTCTGGATAAATGAAGATGTCACATAGGTTGTCCTTGCTAGTTCTACTTACCCATAGGTCAGATTTCAATCAAACTTTGTCTGCATACTTGGTACCAAGCCTAGTTGTACATATCATCAGGAATTTTAGTTTGGGTGATGATTGCCAGAGTTATGGCCCTTTGTGGGAGTCATACGATTTTGTATCAAAAACCTATGGAAACTAATTCTGTTTTTTCCCTATTAGGGATTTAAAATTGTCAAAAAGATTTTGTTTTCCTCTTTGTATGTATAAGTTTCAAGTTTTAGATCATTCTACATTGTTTGTGTTACCTTAATGAAGGCAAAAACCATGAATGTTTGTCAGATTAGACTTGCACAGTGACACCCTAAACAGCATGCAATTTGACAACCATAATATAATTCCCACATACTCCCTTCCTTTTACAAGTCTCTGTACATTTAGTAATAATAGCCTGTAAATACAGTAACCAGTCCTTGTTACCTATATAAACTCAATATTAGCCAAACCAATTATTATCTATAGAAATACCTAGTACCTATAAATCAGTACATGTTTTAGTTTAGATTATTTGTTATTACCCCTGGCCTTCTTTCCATTATGATAAAGTGCAGACATGCCTGTATCCACTCTGAGGTGTACTGAGGCACTTGTCTTGATAATTTGTTTTTACCAAAATAAGCAAATTTTTTAATGTCAATGCCAAGCATAGCGTTTATTTGCCAGTCAGTTTTCTGCTAAAATATGTATGAGTGCCCCCACCTGGATTCGAACCCGGGTCAACAGATAAGACGGCAAACGCTCTAACTACTGAGCTATGGAGGCACAAAGAAAATTAACATCTTGAATAATTACTCTTTTATGAAGTATCAATTTTCCCTTGGTGCTTTTTTGTCTCTGAAAATGTCGTTGATCTGACCATGCTTGATTCATACTAGTAATTGACCAGACTCCTGTGTAGAGAGCGCTTCGACCACTTGCAGAATATCAAAGGTTTTGTCGGAAAATGCCAACATTTGTGCTATGTTAATTTTATCTGTCGTTATTATTTATAACTTTATTTAAACCAGTTTTCTTCCATCAGGCTTTATTTTTGTCACATCCCTCAATAACCCTCCTTCAAATAATTATACTGTCCATTTACATTTTTATATTTCATCTCTTCAAATCTTTGCGTATCTATCCTATAATAGATGTTCTTTATTTTGATCTTTGTTTCTCAATGTGAAACATATGAACATGCAATTATAAAATTTGTTTTCAAGGTTTAGGTCAATCATTCTTGAAAAGTCTAAAATCTAAATGCTACTCAAATATGAATGATTTTATAGTTTGTGTCATTGTATGCTATATAATCAGTTACCGGTTCTGTTAAATGTAACATTTTAGTTATGTCAGAGGTTAGATTGTCTATTGAGCGTCTAGCCTTAGAAGGCGTTGCTCTTGTTAATTCTTACATGTTTGTTGTTCAGAAAGATTTTCTTCATGCACATCACATCCGGCTTGTCACAGTAGAGGATATGGTGTAGCGGAGAGATTTACTTTACACAGAGTGATGACTCAGCTTTTATATGCCCCAGCATCTACTGGTGTGGAGGCATATAGTGGTGCACCTGTCTGTTTGTCCGCTTCGTTCCTCCGTTACCAAATGTTGAAACTCAAATATGTTTGAAGTCCATCGATGCATTGCTTTCAAACTTGGCATACTTGTTTACCATCATCAAACACATTACATTATCAAATAAAGTGATGTTACACTCTCAAACATTTCAATAGCATTATGGCCCCTGAACGACTTAGCTTTTTGTTATGGACAAGGCTTCCACTAGAGCATAAGCGTTTACTGAACGCAGACTTGTGTTGTCTTTGATAAAACATGGCAGAGCTTTTAAACATATTCCAGTTTTGCATGTGTCCTGTATTTATTGAATGAAAAGCTAGAATATTTTGCTATAAAAATGTACATTATTTTGTTGTTTGGCGGTGTTCTGATAACATGTATTCATTCTTTTACATTTAATGCCAGTAATTGTAAGCATGTATGAATTGAGGTATTTAAATCCAAGTGAATTAACTTATTTAAGTGATCTGTTTAAAAATAACATAAAAAGGGAGATAAGAGTAAATACACACACTTATGTAACAGGCTCTTTTTGTGAAAAGAGGGATAACTCTTGAAATCCAAATATCCAGTGCAAAATATCAGTAATGTCTTCTGCTTGAGTCATATTGTAAAAGACATGTACCAGTAACAGAAAGGGAAGTTTTATCTTTTTATATCGAAAATTTCAATTGATATACAATGTAATTGAATACCAAAGTTCTTTTTTCATAAGTTCTTTTTTTATTATTTCAGGAAACTATTGTAACCCATTATTAGATAAGATAAACCTTGTATCATGGAACTACTAAGTAATCTAATATAGTGAATTAGACGAATGGTTGTAATTTACCTAGTTACTACCGGTACATAATTAATTTAAAGGTAATTGGCTAGCAGAATAACTATTATAAATACCTGTTACTGTCATGGAAATTAGCTTTTGAATATTACCTAGCTGCCAGTAATCCAACATACTGTAACTATTTCTCTGGCCCAAACAGAAAATCAGCCAAAAATAACTTGCCCTGGCCATTGGTTCTCATATTGCTCGTATTTTGTATTACAGTGGACCAGCCCGAGTTGGCAAGAGAAGAGGTCAGTCTTATGATGAATGGCTCGGACGCAAAGTCTCAGCAGAACAAAAAATCATCGACATAAAAAAGAATGCGATGGAAAAGAAAAAATTGGAAGAGGAAGAAAGGTGGGTAGAGACACATACAGAGTTGTTTCCCTTTGTTTACAAGTTCTCTCCCTTGGTTTCCGTGTAATTCCATCTGGGGGCGGGGAATATTCAATATTGATTTTACTTTTTTTTAATATTTACTTTATTTCCAAAGAAATAGGATTGGGCAACAGGCATAGCCTATATTTATTAGCCATCTCCTAACTTTTGACTGATGCAGAAGGACAGCCAATCAGATCACACCATATTAAACTATTGACCAGTAATGGGCAATATGATTGGGTCTCTTGATTCTCCAATTAAATAAGATAAATATTGAATACCACCCTCGGCCCTCATCACCCAGGCATTGAAAGTAGTAGACTCTCAGCTTAAATTGATATTTTGCTGAAATAAGAGTTTGAATGCATCTCAAGTTGAAATCTCAACTTCAATTGCAATCTATCTCATTTTAGGGTTTAGAGATAAATCCGAATTTTATGCTCCTAAAATTTTACAGCAATAAACTTGGTTATGAGATGTAAATTTCAAGGCCAGTATCATGTTGAAACTAACTCATAAATACGTACATGACAATGTTTGAGATGAGATTAAGCTCATTTTGAGTATGTACGTGCTTCAGGGGGGCCTGGTATACGAAGGGAGAAAACTCACACAAAGAGAGATAAATCACAGTACACAATGTTAACATAACATATTCTCTTTTGTGCAGGTGGTAGGGTTTGAAATGATGTTGCATAAATTGGAACTAAAGTCTTGGGCTTTCAAAACTTACGTAGGCACATTCTCTAACTTAAGATATTGTAATTCCAATATATGTAGATCAAAATGCAAGTAATTTGTTGCTTTCTTTAGCACAACAAGTTTTACTAATTGTACATTTCTATAAGCTTAATAAAACTTATACCTAGAGTAAGCTTAATACGAACAAATGAATTTGTAATTGCTGAATTTATTGAGTAAGTAAGTAAATCGCTTGGTACATGTATTTCATACAGGTGCGGTTATTATTTCCCCCATCTTTGATTAGGAGGTATATTGCTTTGCACATGTCGGTCATTATGTCTGTTTCAAATGGTTTCTGTCCAATAACCCAAGAGCGCTTTGCCCTAGGATTGTCAAACTTTATATGGAGGTTGGCCAGCAATAGTAGATGACCCCTATTGATTTTGAGGTCAGTAGGCCAAAGTCACTGTGACCTTACCATTTTCAACAATAAGTCTGCCATATGAGGGCATACATGTTTTTACAAACATCTCTCGTTTATCCACTGATTTAAAATGTAAATGTATACATCCATGGAAGCATCCCTAATTGATATTTTTTCCTTGCTATGACCATATTTTAGAGTGTTGAAGCAGTAAGTACCTAGTGTTGTCATGCATGAACTTATTATTTGAGTGAGTGGTCCAATCGGGTATAAATAGGAAGAGATGTAATTGTTCAAAATTTTCACTTGAAGTTGATCATTGGCTGAATGGCCGATCTTAGGATCAAGAGCGATCTCTTCCATTTATATCAGACTGTACTGCTCAATCGTTGTTATAATTATGCACCTTTCATGATGTTACATACTTTAGTTCTGCATTTATTTGGACCACATCCATGCAGATATTTGCATTCATTGGGACCACATCCCTGCAGATATTTACATTCATGCAGATATTTGCATTCGCTGGTACCGCATACGTGCAGATATTTGCTTTGATTGGGAATACATTCATGCAGATATTTGCATTCGTTGGGACCACATCCATGCTGATATTTGCATACATTGGGACCGCATCCATGCAGATATTTGCATTCATTGGGACACCATCCTTGCAGATATTTGCGAGCATCGATGTATTTCAATTGTTTACATTAGAGATTTTGTTAGAAAGTCTGGAATAGAACTATTATCTTTAGGCCTTTTCGACTGGGCAGCTTTCATGTTTCACAATAAATCCTGACTTTTATGCCACTTCACAATTGATGTTACAGGATAAAACACGTTAAAAATTATTTGTTTAATTTGTTGAGTATAATGGTAATAATTGAGAATTCAACAACAACACATATATTTTTATTTCTTCAGACTGGCAAATGTACCCAGTTAAAAAAAACATTTCCCAGTCGAATAGGCCTTTTGTTTGTCAAATATATCATTTGAGTTATGTTATTGAGAGAATATTAGAGAAGTATACGATGTATTGTGTAATCATGGTAGATATTTTGGGATGCATGCAGACCAGGTCACCAGAGCCGGGTTGCCTTGTTTTGTAGTAAATGGAGCTTCTTATTACATATACAGAAAGTTAGTGCTAGTATATGTTGAACAAGTAATGACTGATTTGATCGGTTTTATAAATATGGGTATAAAATGTTAAAGGAAGAATGCAAACTTTTTCTTTATTGACTCAAGTTTCTGCCTAGTTTTGCTAGATTTGAATGGGGCAGTCATGATTATCCTCCATGACTGCTGAATACAGGATTTGGTGTTGGGGGTGTAAATATTTGAATTCTCAAATGTAGGAGGGAAACTGGGAAAAGACTGAAAGCAATTAATTTGTCTTGTACACTCTGGCATACCTTAATTTTGATATGCAAAAAGGACAGATTTAATTAAAAATTGAACCTTAAGAAAATGCTAATTATAGTCTATATTTTATGAATTATCAGACAAATTCTTGCGTAAGTATCTCAGAATTTCTTAACTTGATTTCTGTGGATTTTTATTGGGTCAGGGTATTTTAGCATATTAAGTGCTTTTTAACATTTAACATTATGTGTGTATACAGGGACCGTGAAAAAAAACATTTTCACCTGAAACAGATATAAGTCATGATAAAACACAAATCTTTTTCAAATTAACATCATTGATAAATAATATTAAATATTCATTTTCAAGCAAATGAAATGTCAACATACTTCATACAGATTAACATTGTTAGTACGTCACACCATCATGTTTGTTTTTGTGATGTCACATGACACGACATCAAGTTTGTTTTGTTCAGACGTCACATGACACGACATCAAGTTTGTTTCGTTCTGACGTCACAAGACACGTGTGACATGACATCATGTTTGTTTTTGTTATGTCACACTCATGCTGTTATTTCACTATAGGCAATTTTTCAAAAATAAAATGTGTGTAGTTAAATTGAACTCTTAAAGTTAAGACTGCATTTTATTGTATTTATATGCTATAAAGAATTAACCTTCAAAATGAATTAAATTATGCTTTTAAATTAAGTTATTTCTTAGAATTGATAAGTTCATACCTCAGTTATAGGGTAGGGTTATCTAACACAGTAAATGTAATTGAAATATTGTTTGTTGTAGAGGGTTTTCTGATTTTTATATTCAATGTATATTTGTTACTCAGCTTCGGTACATTTGTATTTGTTATAACGCTTATCCATGTTTTGCAAAATTTAAATGTTGTATAATAATTATTGAGCTATAATTAACAAGTGTTACACTTTGATTTTTACCAGTCGGGAGGAAGAGGATCGGAGGTATAGTATAGATGATAGACATTGTTGTAGAAGAATTTTTCTGTTACATAAATGGTTGTTTATTTATTTATTTTAATGAGAAGCACAATCGATCATAACTCAGATGCACCTGAAATAATTATAACGATTATATACCCAAAAGCTATGCACTAATCTATCATTTCATACCATGTGACCAGTGATGTCAAATCCCCGGTACTCAAGCACTGAAACCCAACTACTGTACTAGTATTTTGAGTCATCATGTTTATCCCTATTACTAAATGACAATCTATTTGTCAATGACGGTCCTTGCAGTGTCTTAATGTAATAGATATACTCATGCACTCGGAATTCTTGAACTACAATTAATACTACTTTAAATCATTGTTTATCCCTATTCCTAATTGACAATATAATTTGACAGACCTTGCAGTGAATTATATAACCAATACTTATATCATTCAATTCATCAAGCTCGCCCATATGGGTTCTCCCGGTGTCGAGGGTAAACAAATCCATTATGCTCTGTTCAATTCATCAATCAATCAATCAATGCACCTTCAATCATCCTTCATTAATTTACACATTTCCATTAATTAACATTTTCTTGAAATATATGGAAAGCAAATTTTGTGGTTTGTTGGAAAATAGTTTATTTTTAGTAGATCTAGGGTGATAGTGTCAGTGGCCATTGGTTAGGAGATCGACATAACTTTCATAGACTATAAGTTCGATCTAATATGTTGCTATCAAGTCAAGTTGTATTAGATACATGTATCAGGCCTGAAACCGTGCTGAGAAAGTACAAAAATAACTGAGTGAAATACGTCAAATAAGGGAGAAAATTTCTTAAGCCTAAAAATATTTGAACAAATCATAATGCCGCATACTCGAGTGTTGAATACCTATAACTTAGTATAATAAGAGTGGTTCTTTCTAAGACTACCTACCTACCTAATCCTCTTCAGGCTGGTTTGCCCCTAAGGCCATTCTTACTAAGACTGACCAAGTTTTAATACTGATTGGTCAAAGGCATTTCACAAGCCGTTTATACCAATGACACTGTTAAAACTGTAAAACTTGTAATGTAAGTGCAACTATGGCAACCATCTGTATAAGGGGAAAATAATTTTTAAAATGTTAGTAAAACTGGATATAATTAGTAAATATGTTGTTTTTGTACTGTAGTACCTGTTGAGCAATGATTAGTTTTGACTCATTTCCGAGCATTTAAACCCTGCTCAGAGTGCATGTAATTTTGAAAACCAAATTGTGTATCACAGAAGAAACTTTTGAGAGGATGCGTGCATGTTTGTTGCATGATTACACAGAATTGTGCTGTTAACGCATGTACATTTATGTTTCCTCTAGATATAAAGTTATGAGGAGTTTATTATTTGTTGATTTTCTCAATTTGTTCAGTTCTGTTGTGTTCCTTCATAGTCTTTATTCGTATTTTCAAAGATTATACCATGTAGATTTAGTATTATGAAAGAGTCTGTTTGCTCATGTTATATTTCCCCTTACATGTCACATGTTGGCATTGTAATTGACATTACGCCAGATCAGAGATCGCTCCGCCTTATTGTTTGTGGAAGCTGTTTGGCGAAGGTTTTCAAGTTAATCCATTGGACCATGCGATTATTATTTACCGTCAAAATTTATTTAAAGGGTATTGATTGACAACTGGCATAATGTCAAGCATTTGATAGCTGAAGTTTTAATATTTTTAGTGAGTCTAATAGTTCAGACCAGAGGTAATCATTATCAAACATTGTATAATTGTATTCACATATGTGTATGTTTGTAAAAAGAAACCTACCATCACATAAAGCAAGGCGCCGATTGTCAACCAAGCACAGACATACAGTTTTCATGCGATTTGAGTACATTTTAAATTCAGCATTTCACCATTGCAATATACCTTCTGTAGAAGGCCTAGCTATTCTTGTTTTATTTCTTTAATAACCCACTTTTTTTAAAGACTATCAATGTTTTGCAGATGCAACTATTAATGTTCTGGTATTATTTCTTTTATTTGAAATTCATCCATAGGACATGAATGCCCCCTCTAGCCATTGGACCATGGCAAGGGACACTTACCCCAGTATAGGCTATGTCCATGTCAAGGGCCATTACTGATGGACAAGGGCAAATCCATTCCCCCTTCCACTGAATGACTTGGGGAGTTATATATTGTATGAATTCAAAAAATTATATGCACCACTTGAACAACAATACACCATGATTGTAACGTTGCATAATGATAAAACAGAATATGAATATCAAACTTATAAAGATCTCTAGTTTTGTCTTGTTTGTTTGATAACCAGGAGTCTTGTTCCTTCACCAGTACATTGAACAAGAAGGACATATTATGTAGATTGTAGAGTCAATATCTAGATTTCACACGCAAACAGAATAAATGTATCACTTTATAATTACCGAATCATTTGCATAATTTTTGCATGAACTTCACTGAATCATTGCCTAAATTCTCTATGAACTTCACCGAATCATTGGCTAAATTCTGTGTGAACTTCACCAAATCGTTGGCTAAATTCACAGTATCATTTGCTAAATTTTGTATGAACTTCACCGAATCATTTGCTAAATTCACCGAATATTTGGCTAAAATCTGTATGAACACTTGTAATTCACACAATTATATTGAAAATATTATGTATGTACTAGAGATAGTATTGTAGACATAGAAAGCATGTTTGTAAAAGCGCTTATATAGAGGATAGCTTCCACAGAAATATACTGTAGTCAAGCACTGGGGAGAGGGGATTGGAAATATTAAGTTTTATTCATTGGAAGGATTTCCCTTCGTTACATATTTCAAACGGGAATTAATCATGTTAATTCAATCATTCAATTTTGTTCTTTAAGTTCTTGACAAAATCATAGAAAAGTGTACCCCTAAAAGGATTTCAAAGGAATAGGGTGTTCTGTGATGTATACCGCTGTGCTAAAACATTGCTTAGAAAATATAGCATTCGTTTATAAACATGTGTTGTATTTTCGTATTTAGAGAATTTTGATGACTGGACAGAAAACTAAGTAACTGTTCTTTGACCAAAAACAAAGTTCAAAGTTACAGCAGTTGAGTTATGTAGCCAACTCAAGAAATTATGTACTTTTCATTTGTGGATGGTAGTTGGTTCCACAAGTGGGACAGTAGAGGGTTCAAAATAGATTTTCGTTTATTACATTTGAATTTCTTTTTAATCATGCAGGCAGTTTTCAGTTAAATCATTTAAATGTATAACATCTACATGATATTAAGACTGCTTTTATGTTTGAAACTGTATTTTAATTTGAGATAAAGTAGTATTTTTCTATTGCATATTATTGCAAGTTATAACTAATTCAATTTACATGCTTAATTCTTTGTTGTTGATGTTTTGGATGCACGACTCGTTGAGAGATTGAATCATTTTGTGCCAAACACAATTATAAAGTTAGCACCATGTGATTGCAATGCTTTTGAAATTAAGGAATTCCAGTTTTTTGGATGTTCGTTTTCTTGCTATTTCGTATTATTTATCGAGTGCCCATAACATAAATGTGTATTGATCTAATTTCTTGCTAAGACAGCAACATGGAAGCAGTGATAAAGAAGTTAAAAGAACTGTGTTTAACATCCATTTTCATTAACTTTTTCAGGAAAAGACTTGAAGCAGAGAAAAGTGAATCATACGAAACATGGCTGGCAAATAAGGAGACGGAGAAGGAACGCAAGCCTGTAGTTGTGACCCAACCTATTATACGTCAACCAGAACCTGAACTCATTCCAGAAAAAGTCTCTGCAGAATCTAAACAAGATGGCTACCTTAGAAACTATTTAAGGCAACTAGACGACCGCAAACGTGGCAATAGTTATTTCTGTTACGAACAATGGCTTGACGAAAAGGAAGAAAATGTTCTTGGACTTCGAAGACAAAAAACCACCTTTACTGTGTGAATGAAAATTAAGCATATTAAACTAAATAGTGTACATTTATTTAATCTTTATCTTTTGGTGCTTTTCTTCATGTCAGTTTCTTACATTAATTACTGCTGACAATCTATTGATGTTGTATTAAAGGTTTAAGCATGTTTCTAGCAACTTGTCTGTAGTATAAAAGATGAATAGCAACAGTTTTACCCTAAATACTGGATATGTGATATATTGTTTTTATATTTGTTTCCCAGTTTATGTGTTACATTTCAATACATTTATCAGCCTTTAAAAATAATTAATTTGTTTCTAAACAAAGCAAATTCTATTAAGTTTACAATAAAAAATCTTAGTCCAAATATTTTTTATTTATATGTTCGTGTTCGATTATACAGATTATATGTAGCAAATGTTCCAAGAGGTTTTTATATGTACATGTATCAGGTACTTTATTTCACTAGACATTACATACATGTCTCTTTTATAATTATTAGTTTACCTGTTTCTGTGTACATAATGTAGACATTTGTAAAACTGATTGTAGGCTATAATGTGATAGAGTTATTTGTTGCCGTCCAAGTTGGTATTTAACTACTTATTATTATTAAACTATTTAAATATTTCTTTTTTTTCATTCTTCGTAAAAAATGATTGATAATCCAATGCCCTTGATGTATTTTTATGCTTAAAGGGACTAAACTCCAGTTGGTAAATTGCAAAATTTATTTTAAAAAAAACTCTTTAAAGCGCATTTTTTTGGCTTGACCAACATAATACATTTACATAAGAATCTGGACTTATTCATAGAGAACAAAAATAATCGCATAACGTTGGTTTATTGCCTTTTCAACCCCTAAAATCTATTGCGTGACTAATGCAGTAAGATATGTAATTCAACGTTGTTAAAGTGTAGGAGTGTATAAATACTGAGAAAAGCCATAACGAATGGTAACATGTTCAACAGTTTCATCAATAGCGCCTTTGATAGTTAAGTAAGTTGTAAGAATGCTTTATGTAATCCTACAACACAGTTTTGTGATTAAAATGTCTGCAAAACGTGTTTTTATCATCAAAATGGAGTTAAGTCCCTTTAAAGAGCTACTCTTGTTGCCACACCAATAAAATTATACATACTCATAAATATAAAACAACCATTGGTTCAGTTTTGAGGAACCTTGAACTTCAGAGATAAATGTTACATATCCTCAATCTCCTGAAGCATCTCAATCTCAGCAAAATTGATCGCATCTCAAACAATGTCTCTTTAGAGATTATTTTGACAGGAGGGCGACTCGAAACTGGCATTACCAAACAGAAAAATATTATTTCAAGTTTATTACAGTAAAATTTCAAGGCCTATAACTTCAGATATATCTCAAATTCAGTCTCTCATTTGACTAAAATTTCAATTTAAGTCAAGATTTCTACTTCATATATATGCTTATAGAGGTCGAGGCCTGCACAGGAGATGATCTGGAGCCTTATTCACCAACATTGTAAGATTTGAAGGCATCAAAGTTATGCTACAGACAAGAAATGCTAAAATAAGATGAATCAAAGGGAGGTAATTCGAACATGACACAAAGTCGAGTTATGGTTTTTGCAAACTTCACACTCTAGTTACTATAGTTATCACTTATAATAACCTTATGGCTAATTATGCACAAAATTCCAAGTCTACAGTGTGACGAGTGTGTCATTCATTGCGGAGTGAGCATATAAGGATCGCTTGAAGAATCCATTTTTGGGGATGAGGATGGCTTTTACTATGTCTGATACTAGTGTGTGTGGCTAGGCGCTGCCGCATAGCTGTGCGGCTTTGGTTTGTGCCCTACTATTTGCATACCGCATTTGAAGTCATTTGAACTTAAACTGAAAAGTTATGCTATGGAAAAGAAAAGCTTAAATCAAATCAATCAAAGGGAAAAGGTGCCAACAAACATCCATCCAGTGCAATATCAATATTTATTACACAACCTGTGGTAAGTTGTGCTGTTAATCAATGCAATGAATATCATACTGCACTGCCAGAGTGTGTAATAAATATTTAAATTAGCCAGATGTCATGTTAGCCAATCAACGGTCAGTGATCATGTCCATTATGTTGGGATAAAACCAAGGTCGTCGTGTACCACTAAATTTTGGTTGAAGCATAATTATGCAACATACATCACCATTTTGAACAAGCGTTCTTAAGGTTTTGTGATAAATAGAATCTTATATTCATCCTCATTACACACCATTTTTTTAAACATTTAACTTGGCAGTGCCTTGTGTCATATTATTATGTCCACTTGTTCAATAAAACTCATGTGTCATAACTTATAAGGAAATCATGCAAGGTCCTCTTATAATGTCTCTCCTATATTGCTAGCTTAGAATGAGAAGAAATCCGATCTTGTCACGTTGACCAAACTGAAGTTGAAACGGCTTGTTTTACCATAAGTAAAGATTAATTTTTTTTCAGACATTTTTTTCTTGTTTTCTCAAAATATTGATTTTGTATGTACAACCTTCTCATTCTAAGCCAGCAATATATCAATGAAGAGTATTAATCTCAGAGTAAGATTGTTCAGATGGATTGGTTCCAGTCTGGTAGATCTTCAAACAAAATATGGGTAGTGAATGGATCAACAATTGTGTAAAAACTAAAAGGAGAACACTATTCAAATTAAAGTTAATTAAATTTACTTAATATGATCATTATTGTGATGCATGCATGATTTAATCTGACATAAATATATCATAAAAAATATTAACTATTTTACTGTAAAATCATTAATATTCATGGGGGATTAAATTTTGTGGTTCAAGGTGAACCACAAAATTATATCCCATCAAACAATAATTTTACCCTTTTATTTATTACCTGAAATTCAAATTCCATGAAATAACGTCCCAATGAAAGGGTCCTTTTAATAAAACCACAAAATTTTGTCCCATTGAAATTAAATGATTTTACAGTAATTCACATGGCAAACGATTAAAATCTAAAGATAGTACATACATACGAATAAGTCATACCATTAACAAGAACAAAACACAACAATAACAGTTAAAAGTAAACTAAAAGTCACATTAAGTCTTAAACTGCAACTTTAATAACCTAGAACTTGGTGACCTCTGCAGAATGATGCAATTTGAGTACTTTAGTTGATTCCCAAATCAGAAAACACCATAAGATGGAAGAAAATGTAATACAACATTGTGATTGTCTGAAAACAATAAATGCATAATTTAAAGTCTAAGGGGAGCAACTTGAGCAAAATGAGTATTTTGTTCATACATTTGACTAAATACAATGTTTGACCTAACATTTCAACGGATATAGTTAACATCTCGTATTGGTCATTTATTAAAAACAGCCGAATTGTTCCATGATTCAATGTATTTAATGGGATGATCAGAAAATAGTTGTGGGAGTGATAATGTGGCTTTAAAGCAGTCAACATCTACACACTCTGAGTTGGTAAAAATCTTCTGTGTTAATGGGATCAAGGTAACTGAATGAAGGCGCTCAGTAGTGGGCAACAGACTCCTGTGTTTTATTGTAGTTTTGTACAATCAGGTACAGTCACAAGCTTGAATGTGTAGAAACAAGAAGCAGGCGTAGAAACCTTATACCCCACCGAAGAGAAGATAATCAACAAAGGGCCATAACTCAGACAAAAATGGTCAAATCACAAAATCCTGAAAATATGCGCTGTAGGTCCTCATAGTTGTTATTCCGTGAAAGCTTTGTCAAAATCTCTTCAGAATTGTAAAAGTTGCACACAGAAGCCTTGACAGACAGACACCTACCATTACCATATCCCCTTTGCCTTGGCGGGGGATAATAAATCACATACATATGGTACTAGTGATTTAATGAGCCCATTTGAACATGTGACCATATTTGACTTTAGATTCAGGACTTGGTCAAAATATCTAATTTGTTCATGAGCAAAATTTGATGTGGACAAAAATGGTAAATGTCACAGTGACCTTGACCTGTGACCTACTAACGTCAAAATCAATAAGGGTCATTTACTGTAAGTTTAAGGTTCTACAGTTGTTGAATTGAAGCATTTTGTTAACCGACCGACCAACAGACATGTGCAATGCAATATATCCATTCATCAATGATGGGGGTGGATAAATATGGCAATTATGGTTGCCAGAAAGACAACATCATCTTGTTTTGGTCGAACCATTATTCTTCCATCGATAGCCTCCTTTTTCTCTTTATTCTTTCGATAAATCCGTCAGGTTCCCGTTCACCATCATCGGCTGGTCCACGTTCAGGAACAAAAATTCCACGTTTTACTGGTGATGGGTGTGGTCCTGGTTGTGATTTGGAAAACCCCATAAATTTATTGAGCAGTTCTGGATTAACAAACCCCTTTTCAGCGACGGTTAAACTTTTTTTGTTCACTTCTACAAATCCTCCTCTAGAAGAAGCGAATAATTCAACTACCTTAACATCACTTGGTTTGAAGTTAAGCTGATATTTATACAGTGCATGCTTGCCAATCACTGCAATAAAATTATTGCTTTTTTTATTGTAATACAATCGTAACAGCATACTTCTTGATGCATATAGAAGCATAGCCAGACAGACTAATGATATTCCTAATAACACTTTGGGAACCAGCCTTTCGAGATCATACAATAATGGTAATTTCTCCTCATATTCGTCAGCTTCAGTATGTTCCATATATTGAGTGATTTCTGTTTTCAACGAGTATCCAAAAATTAGAATCAAAATCACATACGCAGCTTTAAATCCTATTGTTAACAGTTTTGTTGGTGCGACATAGGCAATCTTGTATCCAGGTGGAATTCGATCTCTCATGTCCGCTTCAAGTCTGTATGTTTTACCAAACATGTCCTCTCTCTCAGGTTTTCGTACCAATGTTCGACATGGTATGGTATACACTACAGCACTTATGCTATTGTTCTGTAAAGTCAACTTAAGATCAGGACACTTTCCCTGCAACACAATAGAAAACCATGAAAACAAATCAAAAATAATTTCCAATACAAATATGTCCAAAAGACTTTCTTACCATAAATCTTTTACAATGCCGAGCATAGCCTTTGTTTGCCAATCAGCCTTCATTTTACCAAGCATAGCTTTTGTTTGCCAATCAGCCTTTATTTTACCATGCATAGCCCTTGTTTGCCAATCAGCCTTTATTTTACCAAGCATAGCTTTTGTTTGCCAATCAGCCTTTGTTTTACCAAGCATAGTCTTTGTTTGCCAATCAGCCTTTATTTTACCAAGCATAGTCTTTGTTTGCCAATCAGCCTTTATTTTACCAAGCATTGCCTATCAAGCTATGTTTGCCAATCAGCCTTTATTTTACCTAGCATAACCTTTGTTCACCAATCAGCCTTTATTTTACCAAGCATAGCCTTTGTTTGCCAATCAGCCTTTATTTTACCAAGCATAGCCTTTGATTGCCAATCAGCTTTCTGCTGAAACACATCAGGCATATTTTTTGTTTTGAGTTCTACATTCAATACTGATCACACAATAACAAAAAGGATCGGTTGTCATTGAATTCAACGATCAACTTCATTTGAAAATTTAATTCCCAAGATTAATTTACATCTGAAACATGCATGGTTGCACCAATCAGTTTCCCACCATAACCATTAACCCTATTTTATTTCAGTTTTAAACAAAAAATATTGAAATAACTTATTCCAACATGACCAATAAATTTGCCAACATATACAGACAAGAATAGCCTTGTATAACATTTGATCCATACAAAAGTAATTCAATACAGATATTACATTGATAATGTTGAAAGTACATGCTCTGCGAAAAGTTTTAAAACTTGTCAGTCCTAATTGGTAAAATGAGAGAATGTTCCTCTTCGTCTACCAAAAAGCACAGGATTTTCTGTCAATAAAAATTCTGTCAGTTTTCGCAGAGCCTGCATTTTTCTTATCTTATTATCTTAAATAATGAATTTTTTTCATACAAATTTAAATAGTTCTCATACATACCCCATTCAGCAAACTACAATACATTCGTCCAAACATTGGCCGTACAATGCTTTGCCTTGCAATAAAACTGACGGGACAAAACATGTTCGCAATATCTGTTCAATTCCTCCTGAAAATTAGAATATATAAATGAAATTGTCTACTGTCATTGAAAGAGCATTATAAGTGAAAGACAATTGGTGTTTTAGTTATTTAGTATAAATAAAAAAAATATGGTAAGCATATTAAACTATGTATGGTCTTGCCGTGAACTGTATTTGTGTTATGAGATTTTTTGTGTGTTTTCTGTGCTCAACAGAGTTGGCTAGTAAAGTTGAGTGCTGCTGTCCCTGTCCGATTTTCTCATATCTTTTTGGAGGACGTTGATGAGGTTAGTGTTCTTACATACTTATTCAAAAACGGCGGTAATCCCCAACTCTAGTTGAAAGCTTGTCAGCTGCTAGTGCCACATGCATTGCACTAGGAAGCGATATTCATTTCGTCATTTTGCGTGCATAGACAAGCTTGCTGCGCCACAGTGGCTGCTTTTAAATTTCTGATCTTATGTATGTGAGCTCGGTAGCTGTTTGGTTTAACAACGGTCTCTAGAGACAGGGATTCTAGGTAGATACTATTGTTAGAGAAGATCCGGCTAGAGTCTCTAGCCTAGAGACTAGAGTATATGTAGACATGATTCCAGTCTCCTGTGGATTTCTTCCGAAGTACAAGTGCAATAGTACTGAAGTCGAGATTGTTTGACTAAGAGTAGATGCAGCGGGTTACAGTCAAAACGTAACCCCAACAAAAACGTAACCCTAAACAATAGTCAAAACGTAACCCCAGTGCGGTCAAAACGTAATCCATGTATAAGTCAAAATGTAACCCTTAATTATAATAATTATTTCGATGAGCAGTTTTATTGTCCTTTAAGTAGTTATTAATGAAGATAAGTTGTAATAAAGTGAATTAAATCAGATAAAATTATGATATTTATTGCATATATGAAAATAAATTGAATACTAGTTAAATGATGTGTTTGTTTGGTATGCAAATACTGTGTGAACAAACAATGGTTAAAGCAAATAACAAATGTGCAAACAAAAATAATGGAGCAATTACCAACATACCAACCTAATTGAGCACTAATTATGAAGTAAAACAATACTAAATTTAAATTGCCCGATTGTGTATATATATCATATATAATGTGCTATTACTGGGTTAATCAAAAGTCCAGAAAAATTATCGTCTGTTAAGTTGTATACATCAATTGTATGCATTTGTTATGTGTTCAAACTATATATTGCTTGTCTTTATTCCATGGTATACAATGCGATCTTGTATATTATATTGAAAAATGTGCTCTTACTATACTATGTATTTCTAATCGTGAATAGATCATTATATGGACAATAAACGCCGGAAAGTTATCATGATAACATTATCGTATTTATGTCATGATTTAACCAAAGAGGTCCAAACCTGAATCAGAAAACCAACGTTTGTGTTGTAGTTATATTCTACATTTTCTATAAATTGCATAATTATGCACACACAAAGTATAAAAATTAATTTGTAATTCACAAGTGCACATGTATGTAGATCTAATTGCTCTTATTTGTTTGTTCACACATCAATTTCAACATGACAAACAAACAAATCCTAGCAACTAAGAACCACAAATTTAGCCCAAAAAATACTTCCAAAACTCATGTTTTACGACCTATATTCTCCAATTCCTCACTACATATATCACATGCATATAATACTTGAAGGGTTACATTTTTACATCAAGTGATACATTTTGACTTATACAGGGAATTACGTTTTGACCGCACTGGGGTTACGTTTTGACTGTTATTTGGGGTTACGTTTTTGTTGGGGTTACGTTTTGACCGGATCCCGATGCAGCTTGGTAATGACAGCCGGTGCACTGCATCAAACTCACAGGTGCTTCGCTAGTCCAAGCTCTTCAAATTGACGATTATCATTCCATTTCATTTATAAGGTTGATTGACGCCAGTGTAAACGACACCAGTGTAACTGTAAACAAAAGACCATTTAGTAAGATGGCATCCAGAACTAGTGCTAGTGATTATGACCCCTATGGATCCCTCTACAACTAACAAAATAAATAATATTATAGCTACAGGGGACCAAATCCTAGCGGTCATATCCGCATGACAAGCTGAAGCACCTGTGGCAGTTAGTCAAACAATCTCGACTTAGAGACTACTCGTCTCTTTGCAACGGAGTTAAGGTCAGAAATTAAAAAATCTCCTAGCAGATTGCCCCACATCTACTGTGGCAGTGTGCCGGCATGTGAGCCAGACAAAAAAGTTGAAACTCAACATTCTCAAGATCGATTGAGTGAAAATAATTCGAACTCGTAGTGAACGATATATTGAATACATAACATGAACAATTTAAGCCATTAAACGTCCAATATCTACTCAAAATGTAAATAAATAACCGACCTCCAATGTTTGGTTACCAGTCCACTTTCATTATCTCGGACATGACGGTACTATCCGAGGTGATCCAAATGGGAGAGTATAACGTACACTTCGATCCGTGACAAATCCGGCAAAAAAATCCCCAGTTACTTCCCTTAGTATGACTTATTGAGACACTATGAAATTCAATGTGTATGACTTATTGCAAATGAAAGCACAAGTAAAATCTGATTAGTGTATGACTTATTGTAAAAATCAATAAGTATTCCAAATTGATTTTGACAGTCCGAGGAAAAAATTATTTCAACGAAATTTGGCATCTTTTTAGAACAATTAAAAAGAATTGCAAGCAATAGAGAAGCCCCCTCTAAAAATAGTGAAGAGGAAGTTATATTTTCTTGATATGGAACTAAAAAGATTCAGGAAGCAGTTTTAGGGTTTTGATCAAAAGAAAGTAATCATAATTTAAATCTATTCCGAGTAAGCATAGCCACAGGTGACAGTATCAGTTTACTATATGTCTATCGACCAAAGATTGTGGAACATTGCATCTCGATGTTTCAGCATAAAATACGATGCTGAAGATAAATCGCTACACAAGTCATTCAAATAAACTATAAGATATTCATTCTTACCTAAAATCTCTTTCAATTGTATCTTATAACTGCGAAACCACAAAAGTGTTCCTTTCGTTATTTAACTTTGCTTGAGGCCATTTTATTTACAGGCTGGATACCCGCTCCACTCACAATATCGTAATTATTGGTAGGAACCAAGTCAATTTTTAGATGCGATGTTCGACAATCTTTGGAAAAATACATGTAGTAAGCTTTCTTACACCTTGATAGTGTATTAGCTCAGTGACGGAATGTTTTTCGTTTTTTTTTATTAATTTCAAACACTGATACTGGCACCTGTGAGCGAGATTTTTTTTCAGTTTTTTTCAGTTTTCTTCATGGGTACACTTTTTGACATCTTTAACGAAAAATTCCACTGACTATAGATCTACAACAATCACTCGGGCGTAAATGTACTTTTAACTTTCGAGTAATCCAGGTTATAGGGGTGTATTTAGTAATAAAGGGTGCATTAAAAATTAACAAAACTAGTAGAGTAAATAGCAGTCGGCTAAGCTACTGTGAATACGTATATTTCAAAACTGAACGAAATAGTTCGAATCGCATTCCACTATATATTTTTTTAAAATTTTTGCTCGGCAAACTATGAATAGAAAAAATATAATGACATGTGATCATAATCAGGTAATACAATGTATGTATATAGCATTAATGTAAGCAGAAGTTTATTAAATAAAAAACGGTTCGTTAGTGGGTCCGAAATCACACTGGAAAGAACAAATTAGACGATTGATAGTGATGTACTATGACCGCTGCACCACATAGACAACTGACAACATACACCATTAGCTAATTCTGACGTTTCTATTGAAAATTCTAAAAATGGCGATTGCAGCGAAGCCAATGACGCAATAAATACAATATCCTGACTAAATTAATGAAATTGAAACAAAGCGTTTTTTTATTAGTTATAAAACGTAGAATTAATCAAATATTAAGAATTAAGATATAAACGTAAAACGATAAAAAAAATTGAAATAGAAATTTAATTATTGAAAATGAGTATATGGCAGAGAACTCGAACCCACAGTCTATATAAAAGTATGTTCATGACAAGAGAACAGTTTATCCACTAAGCCACGTTGCCAACTAGAAGTAAAGGGAGATTTTCTCAAACCTATCCGTATTTGTTAATAAAATAACGGTAAATATCGTTTCAACCTTAGTATATGGACTGGTCCAGGGGTCATATTTCGAAAGTCGTTGTAGATCTATATTGGCTCAACTTCCCCGACCGTGGGAACCCTGCAACAGGTTGTCGTTAAGATCTTACTGTAATGGTTAAAATTGTAATCAGATTGCTGGGTAATAATTGTACACTTGTTATGTCTGGAAGATTTCTTTACCTACTACATCCAGCAAGATATGACAGACTGTCACCATTACAATCTTGGGATGACATCAGCAATGGACATGGTTTCTGCTTGTAGAGAAGTTGCCAGTCGCTTGCAAGAGTTAGTACTGGCAGATTACCTCAACAGTGGAAATATTCAGCCGAAAAATAAATTCTGTCGTTTTTTTTTATCATTTTGACAGGTTTTTACTAGAGTTCTAAGCCACAATTGCGTGTAATTAATGTGTAGTATGATCAGTGTTGAAGGAAACCGACTTCTAAATCGCTGAATGGTTTAAAACCCTCAAATACCCTGTCCACTGCCTAAATTTAGACAAAACAAGTTTGACAACTCTAAGACGTATTGTATTAATTCAGGTGATATGTCCATCCATCAATGAGTTACTTAAAAGGAACAAGAGAAAATAACAATGACATATCTTGAGCTGTTTTTTTAATGATTAAATTTGACACATAATCAAGAGAATGCAATTTCCAACATTTTCAAATTTATATTATAATATTTATTACATACGGAGACATTTATTTCACAGTAAACCAAGTTTAATTCAATAAAATACCCAGCTTTCATAAACATCCATAAATCATTCTGTAGTATTGCACATACACACTCGTCAATAAATACATTATTTCAAATCTTACAAATTTCACATAACTTATATACACATTTTCTGGGATAAAAAGAGACACAATAAACATAAATATTTTACAAGCATGATGACGTCTAATCACACTCTTTGGTAACAATTGCATTCTGAAGTCATCTTGTAAGCATAGGTTTTCATGAAGGTAAATTTCTAATCATCATTAAATGATAACATAAAATGACAATTATACATAATGTGTCAAAATCAAAATGATGAACAGGGATGGAAAGGCTGTCAGAGTAAAAATTCAAACACCAAGCAATTCAATACAGCCAAATTAAGCTGGAATGTAATATGATATAATGACATGCCAATATGCTATCAATTTCATTTGTGTGTTTTTTAAATACAAATTAAGATACAAATTCATTATGCATACATAGCACCAGGGAGCAAGTATATCTTTCCAAATAATGACAGTCATATTGCCGATGATATGTCATCAATATGAAACCAATACATCAAATGCAAATTATTGGCAAATGTCGTGCAATAAAGATTGTATAACTCACAAAGTTGAAGAAAACCAATAACAATGTCAGCCTTTTTTAGCACTTAAGTTACAAGATTTTTTTAATATAACATGTCATGGTTATAGGCTCAACAGATTGATAATGGACAAAACAACAGATTATGAATTTCCTTGCAATGTTCAAACTAGCACTTGATTTTCCATTTCTCAACATGATCTAAATACTCCAGAAACAGCTGAAGTTACCTTGACAAAAGATTTGGCCACTCAGACATGTAATAAATAGCAACATATTATCAACAGCTATTTGGTTGGCAAATATTTAATTCAAAATCTACAGCTTTATTCCATCACCTTAACAATGTATAAATACATATCAACACCTTTTACCTGGTTAATTTGTAAAATATATACACTTAATGTAACTACCATCATTAAAAAACTTTCAGATTTGTGAATTTCTTGTGATAGTTATATGTGACACAATTGTACTTGCTAAGTTATGTTAATAATAACATAATTATAGTGACTAGGCAAAAGTATAATGCACAAGTATATTTTAGACATTTGGTTGAATGGTCTTGGTTTACTGAATCACACAAGAAATTATTCTTTATTGATGAACAAAGCTGCCTTCTCTATGGAACTAGAAATGAAGGGGACAGGGTGACAGTTATACTGAAGAGTAAAATTTATTAACAATGTCAACATATTATTTAATAGATTCACAATTTATGTAGTTGACATAAACACCTGTTAAGTTATCACATTTGACCATATGGTCAATATAATAATAATACACCCTGTGTAATTTATACATTAGAAAACCAAAGTAAAACTCCAAAGATGTTTTGTTGAGAATTACTTGCTGGCTGTGCGATTTTTGCACAATATCACTCACAAAATCATTCAGAACAACATTTTAGCATTTTAAAACTGCCTGGTTTTATACATTTGGTTTTCTTTGATAGGCCAGAGGACATTTTGTCTTGCATACTTGTTTTGCGTCTTATCTGTTCCTCAAAGGAGAATGACAAAAATTTAGTTAAAAGTAGACCTGTCCTATACTAAATTATTCTAATATCACATAGCAAAATAATAATTCAGACACCTAACAAAAGTACAACATGCTTTCTTGTGAAAAGTTCGATAATATATTGTTTATCTGTAAAACTAGCGTATATTCTTGACGTTGGAAAACTTGTAACTTTCTCTTGAATAACTTCCAGACAGAAGATTACTCTTCTCCGGAGCCACGCTTGCTTTTTCGTTTCCTTGGTGAGCCACCCCTCGGGGATCCCTTTGGGGACTTGTCTGAAAGTACAGGAAATAAAGAATGTTACATAGTCTTGGAACAAGTTCCAATAATTGTTTTAAGAATTGGAAGGTTTCAGCACAAAGATGGGAACCAAATTTTAGCAGTTCTAATTGCATGAAGGAAGTATGGAGAACAAGACAATTACTGAATCAACACTTTTCCTGATGAGCATTTATCAGTATGACACTGGGCACCTAAATTTTTCTATCATCCTCTTAATTTACCCAAATCTGCATTATTTCAAGTTGCTTAAAGAAATTGTTCTCAAACAACAAGCTTTTTTAATCTCTCATCATAAAATTGAACAAATACTTACTCATTCCTTGTAGAGTCTCCTGTGGCAGCCAGCTGTAGTCCACATCGTTCTTCTGTGTACCCATTTCCACCTTTGGGGCAGCTTTGCCCTTTCCCAAGTGCTTTTTCTGAAACACAGAAAATACAAACATGAACAAGGCTTCACTACCACTTTGTTACCCATATCGCACAACTCCCACTGGCATTCTCCATGGAAAAACACGAACACTTGATCAATGACGTTAATTTGGTTAATTAAAAAAAACCCATCAACTTCCATACATGTGCATTAATCATAGTTGTCTGAGAATCCTATACCAAGTTGGCAAAATTGCTTTTAAAACTTGGTTCAAACATCTCTATATTTTATCTAGCAAGTTTCAAGAGGGACTTCCATGCATAGCATGTGACCGCTGGCAATAACTTGCATATTAACAAAGGGAAAAACCATGAAAGTTTACAATGGATACCCTTTTCTGATACAAAAACAAAATCATGCCAATTTATTCATATGAAATAAAATTCAGACAGGTGAAAACATTCTGACCAACACTATTGATTTGGATAACAGTATTTGGTTATCTTTCACACAGTCATACCTTAAACCTATACCAAGATGGCAAGTTTGCTAAAATTGGTTCAAACATCTCTATATTTTATCCAGCAAGTTTCAAGAGGGACTTCCATGCATAGCATGTGACCGCTGGCAATAACGTGCACATACAAAGGGGAAAAGGCATGAAAAATTACACGGATACAAAAACAAAATCATGCCTATTTTATTAATATGAAATAAAATTCAAACAGGTGAAAACATTCTGATCAACACTATTGATTTAGATAATAGTATTTTGATATATTTCACATCTTTATAGAGACCATAAACTACAGATCTATTCATCATAGATGTCTGAGAAACCTATACCAAGATGGCTAGTTTGCTCAACTTGGTTCAAACATCTCTAGATTTTCTCTAGCAAGTTTCAAGAGGGACTTTCATGCATATAAACATGTGACCGCTGGCAATAACTTGCTTACAAATGGAACTAATTGTACCCTTTTAATAAGTTTTTTGACAAAGCAAGTCAGAAGACCAGGGGTTCTACCCAGGCATTATTCCCAATCCTGAAAAGAAGTAGCAACTTTGCTTCGGGTGCAATAACCACACATCCCTATACCTCACCTAGGTTTTAAACATTGTTTTATTGTTAAAATTAAGATGAGGGAACTTTAAATGACAATAACTTATGTCAATTATTTTGAATGCAGCCAAGTTGTCTGTCCAAAATTGTAGGACCCCTGGAAGATGACCGAACTACTTGTGGCGGTTATTAATCAGTATTTTGGCATTTATTGTGATATATAGTTGTTGTTTGTTTGAACAGTTCTTAGAAGACTTAGATGGTGAAGATAAAGTTGGCAACTTAGGCAGCGCGTTCATATTATATTTACACCATTAACATGTTTGAGAAACCTATACCAAGTTGGCAAGTATATATAACTTGGTTCAAACATCTCTATATTTTCTCTAGCAAGTTTCAAGAGGGACTTCCATGCATAGCATGTGACCGCTGGCAATAACTTGCAACCCATGTGGGACAAACTGTCACCTTTTCCACTATGTCATTTTTTGTTTACAAGGGCAGTTCGAAAGATTAATAAATGTTTGAAAACCATCAGGAGAGGAAAAGTTATAGCTTCATTTGAATGCCGATAACATCAATGATTTCCCAGAAGTCAATAGTGACTAGTCACAAATAAGTGGATGACCATAACTTCTACCAACAGTATCAATATTGATGTTTGAGAATCCTATACCAAGTTGGCAAAATTGCTTTTAAAACTTGGTTCAAACATCTCTATATTTTCTCTAGCAAGTTTCAAGAGGGACTTTCATGCATAGCATGTGACCGCTGGCAATAACCTGCATCCCAGTGGGACGAACTTGTCACCTTTTCCACTATGTCATTTTTTGTTTACAAGGGCAGTTGAAAAGATTAATAAATGTTTGAAAACCATCAGGAAAGGAAAAGTTATGGCTTCATTTGAATGCCGATAACATCAATGATTTCCCAGAAGTCAATAGTCACAAATAAGTGGATGACCATAACTTCTACCAACAATATCAATATTGATGTTTGAGAATCCTATACCAAGTTGGCAAAATTGCTTTTAAAACTTGGTTCAAACATCTCTATATTTTCTCTAGCAAGTTTCAAGAGGGACTTTCATGCATAAGCATGTGACCGCTGGCAATAACTTGCATTTAATTTTGATCGAAATATTGTAAGGGTTACAGGCTCACCAATAAAATGAAAATCAAACAACTTTACATGCAGACGATGTTTGATTTGTTATTCTACTTACTCCGAAAGTTTTCAAAAGTTGCTGGGCTCCGACGCACAAGAGGACAACAATGGCTGCAAGGAATACATAAAGGAAGAAAGTTTCACCGTCGAGTCCCTCGTCTGGTTCTACAACATTGATTGTCTCATTGAATACTGCGTTCTGGAACTCATTGCCTTCCTGAAAGTGAGAAGATAATATTATCCATGGTTCATACAGAATTCTCAATTGATCAATGTCTTCAGCTGCTCTTATGCTCTCGAGAGATCAGGTCTACAGTCTGAGTGACAGACATTGGCAAAACAACATCACCGCCCCTCTACAATTTTGTATCATAATGAGGACTATCAGAACAATAATCCATAAATAGTGCACAGATAGTGTTTACTTGGATATAAGTGCTGTGAAAATTGTCAGAGTATCCTATACCAAAGTACACAATGATTATAATTTGGTTCAAACCACTCAGTATCATATAGCAAGTTTCAAGAGGGTCTATCTGAAAAGGACAGATGAGCGCTGGCAATAACTTGCAAATACAACAAAAATAATACACTAGATTTTTTAAACAAAATCAGCTCATTTGGCTCAAATTGCTTCTCTTTTAGAGTACAGGGACAACAAGTTGCAAGATGGTAGACAGAGAGGACAGATGACCAATGGCAAAAACTTGCAAATACAATTTTAAGAAAAAGTCGACTAGGACGCATTAAAATGCAACCTCTTAAGAGTAAAGGAATAACAAATAAAGTTACGTACGGAGTCCTTGTAGGTAAGAAGAATGGTCAATCCAAATGGACGAGAGTTGAATGCTTCACTAGGCGTAAATCCATACTCAAATGATGCTTCCTTGTTTGGCTCAATAACTTGGTTGATTACCAAAGCTGTGAACTGCAATAAAAACACTAATTATAGTAAATGGAAGACATTGTTTTTAAATATACACAGATTAAAAAATATAAACTGACAAGGTGTGTATACTCAGAGCAACAGGTTAGGGTACTTTATCCAAGAGTATTATCATCTACTAATTTTGTTCCTGGGTTTCGACAAATGTTAAATAGGTACCAATTTGTTGGGTCGATGAAGATTGAATGTGCTTTGTTTCAAGTTCAACATCATCATTTCAGTATTTAAGATATTCTTTGAAATTTGCTATCATTTCCGTACACTTAAAAAGAGACACTTAACATGAGGTTAATTTTCAAAAGATCCACACAAACACTTACATTTTGAATGTAGAAGGAGTAATCCTGTGGGTATCTGAAGGATGTTTCCATGCTTTTAACTTCAAAGTCCTTATCTCCAGTGTTCTTGAATCCAACAATGTATCGCACAACTTGTCCTGATGGAAGATCTGCAGAAAAAGGAACAAAATTTAACGGACATTTAAATGACTTAATGTATGAGCATGAAAGATGTTCCATTATCTATTATCCACTATGTAGGTAAGCCCAATTTATTTCTAGCTTTGTATTTAATGGTAAACAAACTTGTGTTTAGTAAATGCTTATGCCCCAGTGGAAGCCTTATATCCATAACAAATAGTCATTCAGGGGTCATAATTCTGTCGAAATGTTGTAAAGTGTTACATGGCTTTGCAAGTAATGCCTTGATGGACTTCAAAAATATTTGAGTGTCAACATTTTTTTCACACTAACAGGCAGCCGAACCAATGGACTATCAATATATATATATATATTTTGCCTCTGCATCAGTCGATAGCAGAATAGTTTAAATTTGTTTATGTCAGAGGGCCAGTATTTGACTGATACAGTTACTACATACTGTTGTCAGCCCGGGTAGCTCAGTTGGTAGAGCACCTGACTTGCAAGCGGGAGGTCGCGGGTTAGAGCCCCTTCCTGGGTATATGATTTTTATGAACCTGCAACATTTACAGAGTCAGAATTATTATTTAATTACACATATGGCTATCAATTTGGACAGTATAATCCAGCCCAGCAACCCAGAAAGATAATACCTACCATTTGAGTTGACTGGTCTTGTGAACAAGATGGTAGCATCAGCATCTGGTGAGGGTTTCATCTGCGAATCTTCATCATCTTCCTCTTCTTCTGGCTGAAAGGTAAAATGAGACATGCGTACATTGCATTTGTGTACATGCTAAACGTAATATAAGAGCAATATCAGTCAAAAACATGTTTTACAGGCACAAAAATATTGTGTCGATTTTACGTGCACCTGCTTTGTGAAACTTGAACAGTCAATAAAAATGCAGCATTTGTGTACCAGGATCCATAACTAGGTCAATCCGGTTTCGCGGACTAATTCTCACATAAATAGCAAAATTCATTTTTTATTCATCCACTGCAGAGTGTCAGTATAAAATACCTGTTCAGATTCAGTAACTGCCTGATCTCCATCCTCTGCAGTACCATCATCAGTTTCAACTGTTCCTTCTTCCTCCTCATCATCTATTTCACCCTCCATCGCATCTTCACCATAAGCAACCATCTTGTTGGCACCTGATACATTAAAGGCAGTGGCTAGGATTACGGTACCGTAATCCTAGACCCACAGGCTAGGATTACGGAAGTTCCGTAATCCTAGCGAGTCCTAGCTAGGGCTGTCTAGAATTACGGAAGTTTTTATACTGAGTGCAATTAAGCTTGCAGTTCGCCTTATATTGCATGATGTCATCGTTATTTCATGAAATTATACAAATATTTGTATATTTATAGACAAATTAATAGAAATATCAGTATTTCATGCTTCGAATTTTACTTCGCTAATATTGCGTTTTTGCAGGGGGAGAAAATAGAGGCAGTCCGAATGTTTATAAATTAATTAATGTACGTGGTCGAATACACAAATGTAGTTCCATTGAAATTTCGGTAATATATCTGATATGTTTGTTCGTCATTCGGTCCTCGAAATAAACATTAAGTTGCTATAAACCGTTTGCTGATTCGTAATTTACATAGCCTGCTAGTGGATCTACGTTGTGACAGCGCGTAGTGATACGAATTCCAAATATGGTCATATTTAGTTCCTTAAATATTTGTTTTAATTTGAAAACTGATTACGCTTTTCAAGTCATTAGGAATCTTTTAAAACTAGAATTATGTAAACAATCGATCCTGTATGCATTTTTAAAATAAAATTCAATGGTGTTTTTTTTGCTCCACGAACGTATATACCTTCGTGTATACATACGTTCGTGTTTACTCTGATCACACGAGCGGCATTCATGATATATGTTGAAGTATTCTTGTTCAATCCTGCTATTATCTGTTACCTCAATATATTTTCCGAATTTTAATACCTTTATCAATGCGTAGATAAAAGTACATGCTTTATAATACAGTATCAAAAGTATTTGCATTTGGATATTTTCCGCCGTTTATTATCTTTACCATACTGTATATCTTTACCATCACCAAAACTGATTACTCGATGGTAATATACCAATATTGGTATTAATTTATGAAATATTAATGTCAACATGCAATATTAGGCGACCTGCACGCTTAATTGTACTCGATATAAAAACTTCCGTAACTCTAGACAGCCCTAGCTAGGACTCGCTAGGATTACGGAACTTCCGTAATCCTAGCCTGTGGGTCTAGGATTACGGTACCGTAATCCTAGCCACTGCCTACATTAAAACTACCAGTTAGTATTTCAATAATTCATGCAAGCCTAACTTTCTTAATTGGTTACTTGTTCGAAGAATGGGCACAGAGCTACCAAGTGCTTAGCCCAGTACTGCTTTTATTAGCCTTCCACATTACTAAAAATCCTTACAATTCATATTAAACATGCAAATCATATTAGACTAGAATAAAAAATAATCTTTACAAATTACACTTGAAATATCATTCGCCCCACCCACCTGTTAAGTTGCCAATTAAAGTCCATTTGTGGAGATGTTTTCCAAATAAATACACAAATAAGGATAAATAATCACATAAAATATCATACGTGTATAAGATATAGGAAGACAAACTGTAAAACATATAAAAATTCAACGATTCATAACAAACATATTGCCACGTCAGAGTATTTAAAATTCATTGAATAGAGCTACGATAACTACTCACCATTTTCGAATACCATTAACGTTGTCGGTAAAACCAACAAAAGAAACAAGATGAACTTTGCAATAAACGATTTCATTATTGCAATATTAAGGCAGACAAACAATTACGTCGATTCAACGGGATAATAATCCGTCTATTCTCAAACCGGCGTAAATCTACCTACAACAAACCGGAAACAGTTGGAAATTTGTAACAAGGCTGCGTGTCGAGTTTGTTATTTCGATGTCGACCAATCAGAATCGCTGTTACAAATCTTTATAAAAGATCAAACTGTTCTAAATTTTCTTAGGTATGACAACACTAAATTTAATATGAAAGTAGCAATATTATTGTAAATACTTATCCGACTATTCTAGTTTTTAAATAATGCTTTATTATTAACATTTCCACTATATTGAATATGAATGTCTTGTATAGAAAATATTTTCCATGTCAAATAGTTGTACGCAACGACCAACTTCACAAAATTGTAGTTTTGCACAATGTGGGCCTATTCTCACAACATTGATTTTAGATGACTGGTGAAACCACATACTTTTTTCACTGGATTCACTTGTAAACACTGATCGTTATCAAAGAGTTTAATCACCAGGGCCATTTCAATAAATTTACAGTAGTCTGAAAGTTATCTTTGAAATAGGAAGTTCTGAAACATTTCACCATATATATATCTTTATTCATACTTTTTTCACTAACCCATCCTCATCCACCTACCTGTAGTGCGGATGCAGTTGTATGTTTTTATAGATTTCTTTGAATGTTTGCGACAGGTGTTTAGTTCTAGGACATCAGTAGCAAAGGGTCCCAGGTTTGAACCCTAGTCCAGTTGCATATTTTTCACATTGTAACCTGTTACATTAGGACCATCCTCGAAAAGCTCCTGCACTCACTCGCTAAGTTGAAGTAGTCAGTTTGGGAGTGGAGTCACCGCTGGGTTTTCAAGGATGTCATACTTACCCTTGACAGAAATGGTATAACATCTTCATATTATAAAGTCAAGACAATCGCACCAGGTACATAGCTCCTAACTGCATACACATACTAACACCGTTGTTTTTTAATTATTTGACTTAATTTCAGCAGCTATAGGATCTTGAACCTCTTGAGATCTATAGAAACAGTCAGAATGAAATAAATCAGGACTGTGATAGCTCCAGGCGCAAAACAGCTGTAATATCCTACCCCAAGTCCCCAACCCATCACCTTTGCGCAAACTTCATATTTGAGTAGGCAAGACTGAATATGGACCCTTTTGTTTCAACGATTATGTTGATGGCTGTTTATTGTAGCTGAAGTCTTACAGGCAACCCTTGATGTGTATGTTTGTCAAATTACCTTGGATATGACTGTGAATTTTATTTATAGTGACTGTAGCTCTTTCTCTCCAGACAATCTCGGGTGCTTTTTATGGATCATAACAACAACATGTGTATTGGTGTTATACAGCAGGCATGTTATGTTAAAGAAACAATGAGTCTGTTTGGAAAGAGCTAGGGTATCACATCTTGATTCCTAATATCACAAAGTCATGTTCTGTTTCTTTCCTTAAGAACATTGGCCAATCTAGCAAGGGAGAAATATTGAAGACAAACAAATCACAAAACAACAACATATCACTGGGGGCACATTTTATTGAAGATAAATTTCGCAAATATAACTATTTCACCTTTTTTCTCAATTTTAAAAATCTATTCAGTAACACAAACATCATAACATTAACAAAATTCAACAATTTTCTGAACAACTTTAACATTATGTCATTATACAGCAGATCACTCCTACATGTATATCAATCTGTACTGCTCATTCTGTAAAGAATTTATAAACTCATTGCTTGAAATCATTTTGCATTCACGAACAACTTGTATCCCGGTCATCATTTTAAGTTTTAAATAAGAAATTAACTTATGTACATCTAATTAGTGACAGACTAAAATGGACATGACTTGTAACATTACTGTATAGTCCAGAGACTTTGACACGGTCCTTGACCTGCTATTAGCATAATTTAACAGCTGATATTTTGTCTATATTTATAACCCATTTTTGTCAGACCAGAATTTGATTCCAGATTAATTAAATGTCTATGGGAGTCAAACAAAGAAATGGATGCCTGTCGACTAAACAGGCATCCAATTCTTTGTGTGACTGAGATTGGACATTGTACAAAATTTAATGTGAACAATTTCCAAGAAATGTCAACATTTTTTTTGAAACTTCAAAACATCCTAACTGGATCAAGTTTTTGAAAATGAAGTTCTTTCTCATTGGTTTTTTAAATATAGAACTTAACATTAATCCCGGGCATAAAATTATGCAACATTGGTACAGAGCATCAGATGACAAACTAGTAAATCTTCAATGTTGACTTTATATTAAAACTAAAGAGCTTACAATCTGACAGTACCAGTATGCACTTTTTAGGATAATAGATTAATTATTGAATTGTACACATCTTTAAGAAATATTTTTTGGTGATGCTAATACTTTTAAGTAATCATATCATCGTCTATTGAATAAAATGAAATCAAGCAGTAAATTTATTCATGCTTCATAATATTATATAAGTTGCGACAATAAAACAATCTCGTCACAACATGTTTTTAATTTTTTCAACAACAGTGAATAAAAAATATACACTTTAATAACATGTTCTATATGGACAACAATATTGAAGAGAGAGAGAAATACACTGAGATGTCGGCAACAAGTTGTCAGTCACATGGTTAAATGATATACATGTAATTATTTTCATGAAACTTGGTTGAACTTGGACAGCACAGGATGAATGAGAAATGAGGAATAACACAATGTAAATGAGCACTTTTCACGTTAACAATACATATAAATCATCTATTTTACACATTAAGCATTGCAGATACATGACATCATTATTTTACTATATGACATCATCAATTTTTCTATGACATCATCGTGTTACTATGACATCATCAAGTTACTATGACACCATTACGTCACCATGACATCATCAACAAAATCATCAACAAACATAGCGTTTAAAACGTTTCGAGTAAAACAATGATTAAAAATTTCTTCATATTACATTGTTATTTCATTATTTGATTAAAAGCAATTTAATAAAATGTGTACAAGTGTAACAAAGGACATGTATTTGTTTTGTTTGTTCAGGGGAGATAACTGCATTTACTAACATCATTTTGACCATATTCATACTTTTACTTAATGTAAAATTAATGATACACATGATTGTGCTTACGTTTCTATCGCTGGCTATGCCTCTGATGCCACTTGCTAATATGCATTATCAAACAGTAAATAAGAGGATACTGAAAAGCATCTTTTCTTAGTTCCATAGTTCTGGTTCTAATTTTTTAATTTGGGAGAAATTACAAATGTGTATAATTTGACAGGTTCTGGCTGGTTATAGGTCTGTCTGTTAAAAGGGTTAATGTTTTATTCCAGCCGTCCTTTCCCAAGGATGTTATAATGATCAAAGGATCTCAGGATTCAATTGATGTTAGAAGTAAAACTACTTGACCACATCATGTTTAGAACAAAGCATGTGGTATAGTTGTATACAAGTGATATAAATAAAGAAGTTCAAGACGGGATACACAGGGGCAACTTCCTATTTCATTCTTTGAATAGCAGCACGCATATATACCACAACTTCTTTGAAGGAGGGGCATTGCCAGAAGAATTAGTTAACAACCCTGTTCGTTATCCAAGATATTCAAACATTTAGGTGTGATATCCAACGTAAGACCTAAGGTTGTATTAGTGCAGAAAAAACACACCATGACTAGCCCATCAAAGAGCTGTTCCATCATGTTTTATAGAATAGTTCTGTTCTGCTAATCTTGTTTTATACAGTTAAAAAGAAATTTGAATCTTGATCAAGAATTCATAAATTGTACCACCTTAGCAATAATAATTGGATAAAGCAAAAAGCACAGTAAACTCTGCAAAAAATACTAAAATTTAAAAATCAAACATTCTTACAGATATGGATAGATAAATTTGCGTATAAAAATTAGCATGAAAATTAACTTCAAAGCGAATTGTTTTTAAGACTATTCAGTTCAATAACATCACTTTCCCATAAAGAGGAAAGCCATTTTTAACAGGATATACAAGAAAAAGAAATATTTTGCGTCTAATATAAAAATTGAAAAAATAAGCTACAGATTTTTTTTACATAAATACAAAATAGTAACTTAAAATCAAGAGAATTCAATAAAATATGCACCAAATATGTGAGCACAATAAAATTATATATTTATGTATGTATGTATATATATAGTATTATGAATAGATAGTTAATTTAAAATCTAAATCTACATTCATACCAGATCTATTTTTTATTTTTTACATAAGGGAAGTAACTCCAACAATCAAGAATGCAAACAGTAACATAAGATTAGTCTCCCTTACAATACAAAAATGTCATTTTCAGCCTATAAATATTGCAGTCATTTTCAGGTGGCTGTATCAATTAATACTTATAATTTCTCAGACTATAAAGAAAACAATATAGACATCTACAAATGAACTTTAATTACTTGTGAAAAGAAAGGTCAAATAAAATCAAAAGAGTCAGTTTGCTTCAGTAAGTAATTTACTAACTACCAAAACTGACAAAATGAAAGTAAAACAGAGTTACCTAACTTGTCTCGACTAATGATTGGATAGCAAAAATGTAACTATGGCTTGATGCTAGTAAATTAGTTTAAACCTGTACCGGTATACATAAAGCATAAAATTCAAGCCTAGAGGGTACATGACGCAAAGGCTGTAATACTTCATAATAAACAGTTACTGTAGCCTTTTGGACAACCCTTGATGTATGATACACAATATCATTTCAGGCCTATCAACAATGCATATTTATTTTGACAATTTGGATACATTGGAAAACCCCTGAATCAGCAGAAAATCTTCGTAATTCAACATTAGACCAAAATAAATAAATTGCTACATAATCATCCTAATCATTGAAATAGGAGAACAAGGGAACATTTTTGAATTTTCAAAAACTTGATAAACAAATGTATTATTGGTCCTAGTTGTGATTTCCTTTCTTTTAATATTTTTAAAACACAGCAATTTATTGACTGTTTTGAAAGAAACATTCAAGAATGTGATTAATATACATTTATGTCCCAGTGAAAGCCTTGTCTATAATAACTAGCTTAATCAATCAGGGGTCATCCGGTAATTTTGTTGAAATATTGGACAGTGTTACATGGCTTTGACAATGTGAGGTGTTTAAAAATAATTATGATGGTAAACAAGACTTTTAGTAGGCTTTAAAACTATTTAAAGTTTCGTTAAATGTTTTTGGACCGATGGATGCCGGGGCATAAAGAGGAAGATTTTTGTTGGTATGGAGAATAGGAGATATGTTAACTTAGGAATAAATTTATTTTGGCCTGATATCAAAAACCTACCCTACATACCAGTAGACAAAATGGGAAGTTTACTACATACATCGATACACAATTACGATTTTGATCGGTCAGATATCCAGGAATAAATTGGAATGAAGACTTATGTTATACACCAGTAGCTATTTCAGTAACACAAATACATAACAATGAGCATACTACTCTGAAATCAGAAATTTTCGTGAGATTTAAATTCGTGAGTTTTGAATTTCGTGATTTTTTTCCCAGAAAGTTGTTTTCTAGGTTACATATATGCACTTTTCTATGGTCAGAAAGAACTGTATCTTGTGTTTTGCAATCATTGTTGCAATTCACAAGCAAAAATGTTCACGAAATATCAAATTCACGAAAATGGCAAAAATTATTCCCTCACGAAAATTTCTGATTTTATTGTTTTATTTATCATGATCTGAGGGGCATGTAAACAAACATGATAAACATCGAAACAATTCATTACAATTATTACATTGATGAAATGTAAAAATTGGTTTAACAATTATTGACATATTCGATGGATGATAAGCTATTAATACATATATATTTAGATCTTAGTTGACCTTTGAACTGATTTTATAACAAAATATGGATCCCTGTCATCGCTAATCATGTGAAGGATGTAAGGTATACAGTACAGTATACAGTAATAATGCAGTGTAACATACTTAGGCCAAAACAAGTTAGTATTGTGGTTCTAGTATTGTGCAGTACTATAATTGATCTGTCAAAAAATGCATATATTAAATCATGCTGTAGGGGAAACTGTGACTATTGATAAATCATCTCAAGAAAGGTGACAGTTACTAATATATATAATATAGTGAGATGCTAATGTGCAACCATGTCTACTTTGACAATGTAACAAAAACTGCACTTTAACATGCTGGAAAGTTGAGTAGATTGGTAGGCAATACATTTTTTATTTATTTTTTTATTTATTTTTTTCATCAACGTAAATCAATGGTCCAAAGGTTTCCAGCAAAGTGTAAATAGAATATTTAGGGTAAAGAGCAAAACAAAGGGTAGGCAGGGTTACAAGAACCACAATATCATTTTGTTTTGGCCTAGGTAGATGATGCAGGCAGATAACCACATGTATTGAATGTATATAAAATATTACACTATACTGATGATAACGATCAAAACATAGACAAACAAACGATTCATCCCAAATTATTTGTCTGAAATTATTTATCCGAAATTGTTTGTCAAAAATTGTTTGTCCGAAATTGTTTGTCTGAAATAAGGATGGTACAGATATTACATAAATGTCACCTGCAACTAATATTCATTGATCATAAACAAATCTTGATTCTAAGCAGTTTAGAGATGTTAACAACGAACTGTAAAATACAGTAAATAAATTGTCAAAACAACACAGTAAAACATTCGTTTGTGGCCAACTGAATAAAGCCATCACCTGTCTTAAGAGGACAGTATTAAACCCTAATCTGTCATTGTTTTGTATTGAACGGCCATCTGCTTTAAGCAGCCATATTTAACATATCCGATAAATGGCCATTTAAGATTGGTTCTACAGTAACAATGTTTATAGTCCAAACAAATTGACCTGAACCTTGACATTAATGCATGAATATATTACAAGCTTCTTGCACAGAATGTATAATATATTTGCAATATCGATATTGCACGATTTACTAGTGGAATTACTAACAAGAACCTTGTAATATATTCATACATAAAGTTCAAGATCAGGTGAAATTCTCCAAGCATACTATATCAGTAAGTGTAATAATTGCTCATCATCAATTGCATTGTCTATATGATTTACCCTTAACCTGATTCACACACAATAGTATACTAAAGTTATGATATATTGTACAACCTCAATAATAAGACCACCCTAACAATCCCCGAAAACAGGTCTTGTAATACAGGTAGTCTTTATACTGAGGTTGATGTAATAGCAAAAATACATTGTGTAGTGAACATGGACAAAAAATTGAAGGACTGGTCAACTTACTATTGAAGTGGTCTTTCAAAGGACTTATTATTGAAGTAGTCTTTCAATGGACTTATTATTGAAGCTGTCTTTCCATGGACTTAATATTAAAGTGGTCTTTCAATGGACTTATAATTGAAGTGGTCATTAAATGGGCTTATAATTGAAGAAGTCTTTCAATGGACTTTCAGTTAAAGTGGTCTTTCAATGGACTTTTAATTGAAGTGGTCTTTCAATAGACTTGTTATTGCTGCAGTCTTCCAATGGACTTATTATTGAAGTGGACTTTCAATTGAAGTGGTCTTCCAATGGAGTTTAAATTGAAGAAGTCTTTCAATGGACTTATAATTGAAGTGGTCTTTCAATGGAGTTTTACAGTATTTAAAATACTTAAGTCTTAAACCTTAAAGAATAGCAGCGTTGTTATAATCATGACTATCTAGATAGATTATTCGTGATAAATGACCCAAACTATTCAAAATGTGTACCTAAGTCACCTAATGTCCCCAATATCAACGATAGATTTATCATAGATTCTCTCGTCTAAACTATTCTTGCTTTCGATAACATTGATACAAAAATAGTGTAAGTAGCGGTAAATCTGTCCGTGATTCAGAATGCTATTTTAAGGTTAACTTCTCAGTGTCCGAACAATTTTAACTCAAGTTTGCAAAATAAGTCAAGGGGTTCATGGGAAAGTAGGTCTCAAACACAAACATCACTGTAGTTCAAAGTGGTTATAAAATTTATTTCTTACCCACTACGGACCATAAGTTAAATACCCTTTGTTTCAAATAACGCCATTTTTGAACTGCATTGGGTAGACTACCAAGCTATCCTGGATTCAATTGATGTCCTTTGTACTAAAACTACACAATATAAGGCATGAAGTTGTAATCATTTTTAACATCAATAAAAACTTAACATAATATTTAAGGACCATCTTACTGGTGAAAACCATTTCTAGTTTGTTAAGTTTGTGTATCGTTAAAAAACTGTCATGGGTATTGAGACATCTATCTTGGACAAGACTTCTGCTTTCATTATAGTATTAAGGAAATTCCAAGCTATCAACATTTTAATGTACGGTACATCATTTGAATTTTATTCAACAACCAGCTATAGTAAAGTGTTTTATCAAAGCCTTTACAAATATTGAACTTATGTTCAAATATAAAATCTTGATAATTATTTAAGGACTACAAATTGGGGATATTTATACATGTATATGGTTCGTATGAGTTAATTAGCTGAATCATTTATCCATATATCAGATCCCTTAACCACAAAGTGTAGTTGTTAAAGAATTATAAAGGATTTAAATTTGAACATAAATTTAAGATTTCTGTAAGTGCTTTGATGAAATAATACCCACGTGACCAAGGAGAGACTTTATGATTTCATGTCATGTAAATTGCAATCAAATTATTCCATACATAGTTAAAACAAAAGAGTAATAAATTCTTAACATTAAAATGTCTACTTCAAAACAATTAAATTACGATCATAGCTAGATATTTAACATATAATTCTGCAACATACAACAATATTTGTCATGTAAAATCAACTTTTTATAGCCAATTAAAACTTACAGTATCTTAATAATGTAACATTTCATGTCAATAAAGTTGTTAATTGCTAATTAATAACTGAACAGTTTTCATAAGCATTGAGTTAAAATATTAACATCCATTCAGGGGACATAACTTGATAAATTCTGCCTGCAATTAATTTCTTAATAATTTCTTAATTTCATATCAATTATTCTATTTCCCATCATAACCCACGAAATTAAAGTCCCACTTAAATAACCAATTTCACAGCAATATTGAAAATGTCTTATTAAATTGTATGTTGTCGATACATAAACCGACATGCTATTTTAAGTAGAAAGAATCTGGATTTTATGTGTAGTTATTGTTTAACATAATATCCTTTAATAGCGTTATTACCAGTATGGAACATCACCACTCACTTTAATATAATGTAGAAGTCTAAAATTTATCAACGATGCATTAAATTCAAGTATTAGATTTTTGTTTGATTTTGCTTGTAATTTTTTTTCTATTTTTCAAGGCCTACTTATGTAACATGTAAAAGCTTTGAAAATGGTTGGTTTCTGATTTCAAGCAACTGTAGTAAGGCAGACAATTTTAATTTCACATTTTTCCTTTACCAAAAGTTATCCTATGACCTTGCATAATCATCTGTTGAAAGCCATAGTTGCTTATTAGCCTTATTGTTTCATAACCTGATGAGCCCTTTGGGTTTTTAACGGGCATTCTTTTTAGTAAATAAAATCGAAGAAAAAAAATGTTCATTTAAGCCAGTAAGAAGGTCTAAAGTTTCTCTTATAACAATTTGTAAGTATCCCTAATGAAGACTTGAATTAAAGTTGAAACGTCGGATCAGCTAAACTGGTGTTTGTCTTTTATTTTATTATACTTAAAGTTTCTCTTAAGGTAGTAAGGGAGACAAAAATCAAACAATTTATTGTATGGCCTACTGAATTCCTTATTGACATGCAGCAATTTCTGATGAGTTGGCTTATCATTTATGACACTAATTAATCTATATTTGATACATAACAAACAATATTTCATACAATCAAAGGTAAATATATGAGACAAGGTAGGTAACCACAGGTATCTGTACCATTCATAGAGTACAACGAAATAAAGTTTTTTTGGGGTAAAATATATTTTTTTCTATACAAAAGAACTATCGGCTAGGAATAGGATGCTGAAGTGTAAATGCTACTGTAGCTTTATCATCAAAGCAGGTAAAATTGCAATAATTTTATTATAACCCAAAGCCATTCTGCAGGGTTAAAAAAAGAAAAATGTAAATTTTACCCAAAAACATGTTTTTCGGGGTTTTTTTAAATTATCAATGATACAGTAACCTGTGGGAGTTATAAACATGTAAGCAATATGTCGCCTCAAACTTTGTTTGAAAGAGAGATAAAAAACATCTATATCTTATCACAGTCTTTTGAAAAAAAAAACAAGTAATTTTTTTTTCATCCTCTCAAATTTGTAATTTTCTGGAGCATTGTGGCTCAGGATGTTGTGGAGGGTTGCGATCTATGTTCCTGAGTATGTGATGTCACAGATAAATGTGATGTCACAGATAAACCTAACATACGCTGCTCCCCTTTAGCAGAAGCAGAAGTGTTTGATTCACTGTACAGTCCTGATTCAGATCTATTCCTATGACCCTGACCTTGACCGGGGCTTTCTCTTTGATGAAGTGATGATTCTGACTTCATTTCTAAAGAGTTTCCGTCTATTTTAATTTGTTGTTGTTGTTGCTGCTGTGAGATTTCTTCGGCACGTTCAGTCACTTCTTTGTGAGTTAATGACACACATATATCGCCTACAGAAAGTTTCTGACAGTCCAGACCGTACCGTTTCATTGTCCACGTCGGCTCACATGATGACCAGCCCTGACCAAATACAAAGAATGGATGCTCTACTGTAGCCTCTACCGTCACCTGAAATATATAATGAAGACATATGAACACGTTCAACATTACATTTCATGGAATGGTAGAATCTGAGGCGTAACCTTAAGGTATTCACTACATGAAGTTTACTTCTAAAAGTGCTGTCATGGCTAAAGTCTATAATTGTTTTTGATCTATATATGACAACATAGGAACTGAAACTCATTTGTGTGTTTTGGTAATAAACCTGATAAATGTGAAATATTCATGAGGTTGACTTTAATGTTGCAGCACAATCCCTGAAATCCTCATTTTTTTATATAGTGAGCCTTGAAAACGGTAAAACAAGAACAGCCTTGGGAGCCTTGGAAATGGTATACCAAAAACAGTCTTGGGAGCCTTGGAGCCTTGGAAACGGTATAAGAAGACCATCCTTGGGAGCCTTGGAAACGATATAACAAGACCATCCTTGGGAGCCATGGAAACGGTATAACAAGAACAGCCTTGGTAGCCTTGAAGACAGTTAATAAGACCAGCCATTTTGTGAACCTTAAAAACGGTATAATTTATAACAAATGTTGATGGCATTTTTTACAACACACTATTTAATGGTATAAATAAATCGATACATGTGCAGCAGGAAAATATGTCAATTCACAGGTTGATATAAACAATTCACAGTTTGATTTTACAGTCAACATGATGAAGGACATGTGCTAATGATACAGGTTGTAAAACCCCCAGTGTGTGAGTAGGACACATAGGAATTATTAATAATATAATATTATACATTCAGAAACTAGCTGAGAATACTATAGATTGACTGACTTGACCTGAGTTATTAGTATCTTCATATTTTACTGTCAAATCATTTAATTTCAATGGGACAAAAATTCGTGGTTTTGGAGAAACGGACCCATTTCATGAGGATGTGATTTCAAGGAGATCTCATCCACTAAGTCCTATACTATAGAAATTATTTATATTTGTTGTGATTTAATGTCGTGGTTGAAATCATCCAATTAATCCACAAAATTAAACCCCCCTCAAAAATTAATGCTTTTAAAGTATTCTATGTAGTTTTCAACAGTGATCTTGATTTTGCCAATTTCATTTACAGATTTATTTCACAGTCATATGAAACAAGAGATGTTTGTAAAACATTGTATGCCCCCATGTAAGCCTAATTATCAAAATCAATAGGGGTCATCCACAGTTGCTGGCCAACCTCAAATTAAAGTTTGTAGATCCTAGGACAAGGCTTTCATGTGTGTGTGGTTTGTTTTAATAGAAACCATTTTTGTCTAATCACAGACAGACAGACATGTGAAAAGCAATATACACCTTCATCAGAGGTGGGGGAGGGGGTCATAACTTCAAGAGAAGGGCTCCATGAAAGTTTTTCATAAATATTTACTCAGATTTATGAATTTGTGGCTTATTCCATTCGCGAAAAGCTGATAAAACAAAACCCATCACGAATATGAATCAATGCACAGCAACTGTTGGGACATTTTCAGCTCTGTTCAATAAAGTAAACAAACCTGAGAGTGGTATAATAATAAAGAGCTTTTGGAAGTTTAATCAAGCTCCGATCAGGTCTATATCTATCAATATCCAGGTACAATGTACTTAATGTCAGCTGATCAATCATTTGTAAAATACAAAAAAAATCCATGGATTGATCTACATTTTGTTAAAAATGAATTGATAATGGTTGTAAACATTAGCTTGTCTGTGAAGTAAACTATATTTATCTAGGTTTAACTGTGTATACCTGAGTTAACAGTTATCCCCCTTTTTCTTTTGAATGGGATAGTTCCCTCATTAGTATTACTTACTGAGTAGCCACCTTAATACTTTTTCATAGCACAAATTATTTCACTGAGCATATTATACATGTATATAGACCATTGATTTATTTCTACTAAAAGACCACCTCAATGCGGGTTTGACAGATTCGACCTTCCCCAGAGTTGTGAGGGTTACTACATTTCAGCTAAGAACAATTCACAGCAAGGCCCTAAATGAACACATGCACGAAAGGCGGGAATTAGCACAGACAGCAAGTTGCTAATGTTACGAAGTTAACCAAACTTAAAAAAAATTTGTTTTAAATGTCGAGCTGAACACTTGCTTCAGTCCAGTCATTTCCTACAAGAACTGAGGGAAAAAGTTTGGCCTCTCACAGTGGCTGAGACTAGATCAGAAAGTACAGAAACTCAACATCACACCAGAGGACCTCAAGAAGACCATCACTCTTATCGAAAGAGCTGTCCAGTGTGAAAGCATGAGGGGAACAAGTAAGATTCATGACTAAAAGCAAGATTCCACCTGAGACTGATCAAGCTTTGACAAGGACTTTGCACAGCAGGAGAATTGCGACAAGCTATTGCTGTAAAATCATTAATATCGCCACAAATATTAAAGATATATACGGTATAGTAAATATGTCAGAGTGGATAAGTTATCCTCGAAATTACGTCCCCATGAAATGGTAATTTTGGTGAATTCGTGCCATTGAAATTAAATTATTTTACAGTATACGATATTGTAGATTCTTACCATGAAAACATGGAGACATACATATATAGGCATGGTGTGGATTTATTGATATGAGATGTAACATCTGGTACTGTAAGAATGAATAAACTTGCCGATGACTCAATGCAAATAATCCTTCATATATTTCATATTACCCATACATGGATTTGTTTGTTTATTCAAGTTTTACTCCATTTCTCAACAATTTTATATGCTATACATTTATTTTTGTGGCTATTTTCCTGGAAAGTGTCCTTTGACCAGTACTAACTTACCTTTCCACATGGAACCAGCATGGTCTCCACATGTGGAGAAACGTCAGCAATGTTGTCCACTTTGCATGGAAGGTTATAATTATATGACCTGCTTGGACCAGGAATCAAATCCTAATAACTGGTTTATAAATCCAGAGCACTCTACCACTAGACCACGGTAATTGTAACATGGCAGCCTTATTGTCCAAAAATATCATAGTGACCTTGACCTTTAACCTACTGACCTCAAAAGTATTAGGGGTCATTTACTGTTGATGGCCAATCTTCATGTGAATATTGAAGATCCTAGGACAAAACGTTCTTGGGTTATTGAACGGACAACATTTTGGTCTACCGGCAGAAAGACCACAAAGCAGCATATGCCCCCTCATTAAACATTGGGGCATAATTAGAGCTTTTACCAGTATACTACTAATACTGACACAAACCGTCACTAAATGTACACACATGCATCATCAGCCAATACATGTATTTGTACATGTATAACATTACTGCACCAAGAATTATGCATGACATGTGAATTGGCCCAAGGCTTTATATTCTGATCAACATACACACACTTATAATACTGCATCATCAGCCTCATACAAATCATACATTCACTATATCTTATATCTTGCCATCTTAATTCTTTTTAAAATGATTTTTATATTTTAAATAATTAACAGGTTGTGATTGATAGATGTCCATTCTTTTTACTTTTAAATGACTTTCTTGTGCATATTTTATGATAAATAATCCACAAATTTACATCACACGAAATTGTCATTTTTACTAAAACCACAGAATTTTGTCCCATCAAAATGTAATGAATTTACAGTATTTTGTTTTCAAGGAAATAGCACAGCGTGTAAATAGAAAATATCAATTTGTGAGTAATTCTCTTTAAGTGCTCTTACAAAATAACACTTAATGAAGTTGAACATGAACGTGCAACAATTTAGAAGGAACATAATTGGTCAAATTTCCATATTTTATCCTCTTCAAAGCACTTGAGAAAACGGAAAATGTACTACAGGAAATTTATATGATCAACAAACATACGGTAAACATTAATTATACTATCATGATTAATTCTATCAATTAGAGCCGTTATCATGACTATCTCGACATATTCGTACATGTGAAGTATGCGCATTTAAGTGGGAATTCACAGTAGTAATCCAGATACACCGCTTCCCAGTTCTGTCATAGAATTCGCTGGCTTAGAATGAAAAGGTCGTAAGTACTACTTATGAATGACCTTATAAGACGGATACATATTTAAAACCAGCATCATAAGGCCCTTCTTATGAGCCTAATTTCATGAAGATCAGAACTTATCATATTGATCAAACTGAAGTTACTGTTGAAACCGCTTGTTTTATCATAAGTAAAGATTAATTATCATTTTTTTCTTGTTTTCTCAAAATATTGATTTTGTTCTTAAAACCATCTCATTCTAAGCCAAAGAATTGTATTGTTTTCGTACAGCTCGGATGGAACTGAAACATACGACTCCGACAGAAAAGAAAACGGATATACCACAGACTGACGGAACACGATACACATGATATTTGAGTTCCGTCACAGCTTTACACCAGTTTTCAGTTCCGCCAGAGCTACTATAAAATCATTTAATTTTGCTGGGACGAAATTTCATGGTTTTGGTAAAAAAGACAATTTTGTTGGGACTTGAATTCGTGGATTTTGCATTTCAGGTAATAAAACAAGGGTCAAAATTATTGTTCATTGGGATTAAAGTTTCGTGGTTGAGGTGAACCACGAAATCCACAAAATATAATCCCCAAGAAAATTAATGATTTTATAGTAAATGAAAACAGTACAATTCTTTCACGGAACTAAGAAGCAGTGTAATCGGATTTACTACGGTGAAATTTGCAGAATATGATTTTACAAAGACTCCAACTAGCTTGGTACTAAAGCACTAGAACAGACACTGGCATACTTCAGACGATGAACATAAAAGTATTGGAACATAATTTATGAACTATGACAGAACCCAGTGAACTATTCCTTGAAGAGGATCATCCAAGAATGATTTCCTTTAAATGTCACTTTACTTGATTTTATTCTTTAAACCTATATTATTAATTGTATTGACATGTTTTTTTTGCCGGTGACTTACATATTCAGTGGACTGAAACCTTGATCAATGCACATTTAATGCATAGCAGACGGACATTTAATCATCAGAAAAGCTCACCTTCGACTCAAGGTTAGCACTTAAAGCCTGCATAGCCTATAAAAGATGCAAGGAGGAAAAAATTCAAGGTTATATAAAAATTTAATTTCCCTTTTAAGGATGAAGGTTGCACTCTATACTGCATTGAAACTTACAGCCATAATTATATTGATGTGTAGAAAAAAAATCAGAAATCAGATATACCTAAAAATGTTTTACAACAAAACAAGACTAAAGTACTGCTACAGAAATATGATGGTGGTATTAAATCAGAAAATATCTTTCTAGACTTTATGCTTTATAATAAATTATAAGCTAACCACATGACACTCATGAATGCAGTTTTACGCTTAGTTTTAATGTTGTGACATTTCCACCCTATGCTATTATTAGGCCTCGATAAACACGAAAAACTTCAAAATTGCGCTTAAATTGAAATTAACTTAATTACGGTCCCTTTCGAGAGTATAATAGGAAGAATAATCTATATATAAATAGAAATCCAGATCTAGTTTCAACGAAACTATGACGACATTGTCTCATTGGAAATTTTTTACTCGGTTGCAGTGTATGTTTTTTATGTAACCTGTCAATAAATGATGAGAGTGTAGTAATTTTACGCTGCGGTCTTACCGATATAACTATGAATTTACTATCTCTGCATGGAAGATGTTCTCCGCTAATGCGTTTTCAAGTAAATTGAACACCACAATAGCAGTACATAGATTCGATTGAGAAAAGTGTGGGCGAGAACGACAGCAACATTACGGTAATACCACAGATTGGCAGCAACATTACGGTATTACCACAGATTGGCAGCAACATTACGGTAATACCACAGATTTGCAGCAACATTACGGTAATACCACAGATTCGTGAGGAAGACATTCACAACAATTAAACAACATTATTTTACTATATTTGATACTGACCAGACTATGATTACCAAACTGATAGACGTGCTAATGTTATCATTTAACTTTGACCAACTGCACATATAATAGTATTCAAATGATACACTTAGTGTATTTACATTAACACTTTACTCCATAGACAACAATTCAACCTGAACATGTTTACAAGCTGGACTACAGAAATCATCACCATACACTATAATATACGTTGCTACAATTATTTGAAAAGCATGATTTGAAAATTCTGAGTGAAATTATTCAAATATTTCATTTTAGTTGTTAGGGTGGATAGTTGTTAGTTTGAATACATAATGAGAGACCTTGGCCTAATTAATAATTGCATCCGGAAAGCAGTCCGGGGAAATCCCTACGTAATCCTATGATTCTTGTATACCGCATGACAACAGATGAAGGGAGTGATCAGGAAACAGAAGTGGTATAATATTCAGTACTGGTACACTCACACTGATAAGAAACAGGACAAGGTTAGCCTACGCAATATTTCAAGTATTTATATTTACGTCATCATTCATGTACAATGATACATGTATAATCAATGTCCAATTATACTCACATATTGTAAGTTTATTTTCAAACCATTAAGTTGTACAGACCTCATTCTGAATACTATTCTTGATCACCATCAATGTTTTTTAAATTAGATGCAACGTTAGCTTTCTTTTGAAATGCCAAATACCAAACAAGGAAACATGTTGTTGTTACTATATCATTTTTCAAAAAGACAATACCAATTGATGCAAATGATTGGCAGATGAATACTTAAAGTAAGTCTTTCACTCAGTCTCATATAAGTTGTTTTGAGAAAAATGGAAAGCAAAAGCAAACTAGTAACCCTTCCTCTAAAGAATGTGTCACATTCCTAAAAGAAAACCTAACACAAGTACTACCTTAATTAAGAAGTTATTAAAATGAACAAATACCTGAATTTTATGTTCTCCTACAGCAAATCCAAGAACTGCCGTACCAAGTGCTTCATTCTCGTCTATCTGGACTACAGTACTCGAGTCTATTTTGAGATCATTACTCACGTCAGCACTAACTCGAAAATCATTTGTCTCTAAATCCTCAACACGTTTATATTCGCCATTACCTAACTGAATTATAGAGCCCTTCTGAAAATGAGGCGGATAGTGCAGACGTGGGTTCCTACCCGAGGATTCCGGGGTCTGCCGTCCAGGTTCCAGAAGCCGAGACCCTTTTTGATTGACATCCTTGGTATCTAATCCTGAATGTTCTAATTTAGTTCGTTTTGTTAAGGGTTCGTCCGTATTGAAAGCACTATGTTGAGGGATACCTGGACCTGTGCTCACTGATTCAGGTCGTAAAATTCTATGTTTTAAAGTACCTTCACGAGCTGAAGTTGCTTTATAATAATCCTGCGGGTCAGCACGAGAATGACTTGGAGATTCACGTAATGTAGATGAGAAAGACACACGTGAGGGTTGTTCGGTATATCCTGATGGGACAGAGAACTGGTGTTTCTCCTCCTTCATCACACCCGTACTGTAACGTCTTTTATCCATATCTGACTCACGTCTATATTTATTCTCATCTCTATCTAGGCTAGCACTTCCTATATAAGTTTTCCCACTAGGTGAGGTTGTAAGCGGTACTCCCATGGAGTACTGTCCTAACACTGCTGAGCTACCCACAGCTCCACTACCGACCGCGCCAGCATATGGAGTACGAGGACCCTGCGATTGTGCTGCGTGTGTTCCCATGCTTTGTAATACCGCAGAGTATGATCCTAACTGTGGATCTATTGTACCATGCATAACGCCGGCACTGTATCCTGGGTACTGGCTGTAAAAAGCACTATAAGGCGCTAACCCAGCCCCGTGTGACCCCGTTGCGTACACTGGAGAATAGGGACCAACCGCTGATGACCCTGCAGCAGTTGTGAAAGCAGTTGCGTAACGTGGTGATTCGGTCACAGAATGGGGTGGCCGAAACACAGGAACACCTACAGATACTTGGGGGCCAGCCCCTACAGTTCCAGCCACTATGCTACGTGAACTTATATCATGTAAAGCAACTCCCCCAGTCCCTCCAATACGTCCTAATAACATCCCCTCTGTTGTTGAACCAGGTTGGGGCAGAACTTGCCCCGGGGTACTAGAACCATCAGATAGCCTACTTAAATTATTATTATTGTTACCAGGCACCGAGCTCCCAGTCATTCTATGCCTATCGAAGCCATTAGGACCCGACATTCGCCACCCACTGTCAACTTCATTTCCAGTAAATTTCAAATTGTCGTCTGAACATTTAGTTTGAAAATTCGAATTTATATCCGGTTTTAAATGATTGTCGCTTTTGTTTAATCCGTTATCACCAAGCAATGCTGCTTTAAGAAGTTCCCCACTATCGCCCCGCTGACCTATCTTCTTCTGTAAGCACGGCAGAATGCCATTACTTCCAGTAGCATTATCTAGCAGTGACTTCCCCAGACTTCTAAATGCCGACTCCCGTTCTGAACCCTTGTCACTGTGTGTCCAAACAATTGAGGGGCCAGTCGAGGTCCAGCCACTGTCATCACTAGGTGGCGTTGGCGAGGTGAATGTTTCCGAGCAGAGAAGTGACTGAGAATCTTCTTCTGAAAATAAAAATAAATTTATGAAAACACAGAGTGAAAAAAATATACAGGAACGTATTACTAGGGCTGTAACGGTATATGGCGGTACATGAAACACAGCAGACTTCAATCCCACAAGGTTCACAGAACAAGACTTCTAAATTTCGGTACGGTTCAATATAAGCTTTTTTTATAAGCAAAATGATTTTCAGACAACGAAAACATTGTCAGCCTACTGTTTATGTATAATTACCATGTGTCATTTGTTTAAATTGTATTAAGATATGCTTCATCTTGTCAAAAATTCATTAAATAGTTGATAGGCACAAAATAATTCCTGATATATAAGCAACAAATTCATTGTCACTTAAAATTGAAGACATTTAAGCTGCTGTAGAGAATATTGTATCATACTGAAATATACTGAACTGTCAGAAAAATGACAGTATGTAGGTGAGCGTACTGTTACATCCCTACATATTCTCCTAAGAAATATGGAAACATTCAGAAAAACAAGACAATAAGTCTTTGTAAACCAGTACTGGAAACAGACCGATCCCATTATCAAGGCCAACCAAGTTCATGAAATTCCACCTAGTCTTTTTATCATATTTTAAGGCTGTTATTTTATCCGAGTAAAATCAGCTTACAGTAAATTATCAAGTCAAAGTAAATATTCAACCCACAGATCCAAGCCAAACCACAAATATAGAAACTTTTATAATGTCACTGGTTGTTTATAGGTCTTGTTAGGCTTTAAATATGGCATACTTCAGACATAAAATAATTACATATGACTCGACATTAAATCTATCAATTATGAATGCCGAGACTAATGTGAGGTTTATATTAGTTGTATAGTAAAATGTAAATTTAACCTATATATTAAGTTAAGAAGAGGGATAGCCTTGTTTACCGTTAAACCTCAATATGGACTTTTAGCTGTGAATTCAATATTTGGGCATATTTCGTACCTTCGTTGCAAGAAGACTGTATCTCACTTATAAAGTATTTAGTATATCAGCGAGATACAACTATTTTGCGCTTACAGGAAGAAATATTGAATTATGGGATATATTCGTACTGATATATGGGATAGCGTACATCATTAGACAAACAGATCGGTCAAACTTTGTGACCCTCTCGGTCAAATCTGGTTGACCCTACAAGTACATAAATACTTTATTACACAATTATATGAATGACCAGTCGGTTATGAATGAACAGAAAATGTGTGACATAAAATGGACCATTAATCTTTATTGGAGATCTTTCAAATCATGTTTGCAATGAAAGGTCACACAAGATGTTTCGCAATGTAAACTAATAATGCTATAATAGCATTTTGTACAGCCATTTAATAATTGCATAGTTTATTTATTGAGTTCACATGTATAGTGTTAAAAGCTTTGGAAGTAAAGCTTGTCCAGCAAGCAGGTTGAAAAGAACGGCACCATTAGCAAAGTCGATAGTCACCCAGATAGTTGATCATGAGTCAACAAGAGCCGCCCAACTCACAGAGCCGACACTCTGAGCCCCTGCTAGCAGAGTATGTTAATGGAGGCCAGTCATTTAACATAGTGAGATATAGCCACCAGTCTAGTAGGCAAAAGAGGGTTAAATAACAGCTCAATCAGTGGGTATCACCAATGCCTGGTTGGCACTCTTAGTCCATGATCCACTACTTATCATGGATGGCCGTCATCTATACCATGGTTACTAAGAAATGATGCCTAAAAATCAAATATACATTAGATGCAGGGACATCGTCTGGTATTCTGGTAATTTTGTGACCCAGGCATTAATGAAACCAACCCTGCTTGAAAAGGCGAAAATCCTATTGACATCGATAAAATGACCTCCCAGTACAGGAGAGTAACTATCGAAGCTTATATCCTGTCAATGCATTATATTCTCTTGACAAAAATCAATAAATTCTCCCACTTTTTATTTCATGAAAGCAAATTTACAAGCTTTACAAATACTATTTCATGAATAAGTAATTTAGCCCTAAAACAAGGCCAGGGAATTTTTACTAAGGCAATAAATAAAGTGGGGCTGTCGATTTTACAAGTATGAGCCAAAAGCTTTTATCAATATGCACTAAATATTATGTACCCTTGAATCATTACAACAAATAATATCAGAGATAAACTTTGATACATGGGGTTCAATATCTACTCCAGGAATGTGGTTTCTACCATATCCTGTCTACAGTATTCATATTTAACGTACTATAGCTAAATCAATTAAACTATAACGATTTTTGCCCCAGTATGATCCTTTGGCTCAGTATTTTAATCCAGTCCGATGTTTAACCAAAAAATTTAATTTCATATCGAAATGTTGGTTTTGTTTGTTTGCGAACCTGGGTTATATATTTCTACACACAAGTATGAGGAAAAACTTGGGACTGCAATAACACGGCATGGTGGTAATCTCTCGTACATTCTTTACTGACAACCAAACAGGATGTCCACCGAGAAACAACATACTGCTATTATTTACAAGATTTTTAGTGAATAGACCATCCATGGATCCATAAATGTCCCTAACAAGACTTTAGTGTTGGTAAAAATTATCCGAGGTACCCTGCTGAAGACTTAATCCTCAGTTTAAATTTACCCACAAAACAGTAAATAGAACAATCCAAGTTATTTCATGGATTGATCCATTTTCGCTGATACGGGTAAAACAGACTGATCCAAATCATAAGAAGGATCAATCCTTTTCCCCTCATACAAGCAAAATAGACTGATCCAAACGAAATCATGGATTGGTCCATTACACCTATTAGGCTAAGGAGGAGGATAGAATTAACAAAGCACCCTGTATATAAACTAATAGATAAATATCCCACATCAGTTTCGCACATACACTGTTAAACACGGCAAACATAGAGATGATAATGAAGTGTGAATTCATATCATCATATCATACACCCACGAATCAATTATACAAGATAGACAAACAAGCCGGCCGCTTCCAACTAACAAGCACGGTGATTGTCAGCAATTAAAACTAAAAGCAATTTGTGACATAAATAGAAAGTTGGTGACATGATATTACGAGATAATATGAGAATTTTGTAACGCTAATGGTTTAGAGTCGTATTGTAAAAAATTTCACTTCCTAATAATTCAAAAGAATTTTCCTGTATGACGTAAAACAATTTGATGCGGAGGAAACTGTACGGCTTCCAATCACCGATTCACAGGCTAACAGTATAATATACATCAGATGCTTCCAACACAATCCATAGCACATCATGATTTCTATTTAAGGGTAAATTTCATTATCAATAATGGCCTCCTTAAATTCACCTACTGATTTTAACTGCTTTTCATAAAAGTTATTGAGGTTCAGTTTTATTCAGAGCGTTATTCTAAAATATATTTAATATCTTTTCCCTAATTTTTTCCTTGACCAAAAAGCAGTTTTCCCTGAGTTTTAATGCACTCATGCCACTAAAGTATTGTTTCATTTCACAAAATAATGTCAATAGGAGACAACATGTTGGTACAGTGAGGTTATGATTCATACACCAAAATGCCCACCAACTAGCTATTGGTGAAAGGCAGGTTTATATTGTTCATTCATCCAATAGATTGCTGGTGGGCATTTTGCATATGGATAGTTGATCTACCCCCAAAAAAATAGAGAAACAGCTTATTATGATAATCCAGTATCAGAAGTACGATTAATATTCTTCTGCGATTTAACCTTTCTGTACTCAGTGAATCAAAGCACTGAGAGGGGTAATAGTTCATATAATTAAGTTCAATGAAACCTAATAAAAGTTCTACATGACATACTTCTATACCAGAAAGGATATTAAAACAAGGAGAGTAATTACATACACTGTAACAATCAATCTGCTTCAGTAATCATTGTACAGACATCCGGCCGGAAATATCCTCGAAACTGGGAGAAAATAATAAGCGTTGACCGTAGAGGACTGGAAATATGCTCGAAACTGGGAGAAAATAAAAAACCTTGACCTTAGAGGACTGGAAATATGCTCGAAACTGGGAGAAAATAAAAAAACCTTGACCTTAGAGGACTGGAACTATGCTCGAAACAGGGATAATCAAAAACCTTGACCTAGCATATACCAATCAAACAGGGATAATCAAAAACCTTGACCTAGCATATACCAATCAAAGACAATGTTCAGAAGGCATACATGAACTTTGCACAGTTTATATAATTTTGAATGATTGCACTTGAACAGCAAATCACACAGCAATGAGCATTAACCTGTGTTAAGTGGTCATCTGTATCAAACAACCACCTGTTTTCAACAGCCAACACTTGGTTTATAGTACCATCTCCTAATTGGCTCCTTTTATATCAAATACCTGTTTTTAACGACCACCTGTTTAATTACTATTTTTTAAAATTGACCTAAATATTAAGACCAACTCAATAATCACCTGTTTTCAAAGGTTCCAGAGGTGGTCTTATTAAAGAGGATCGACTTAAATTTAGTATTGCACAGTTGACCCACTTTGCACAAGCACAAGGAATGTAGGTAATTTGGACACTTAATACACATAAAAATTCAGTAAAATATCACTTTGACATACAAATAAAATATTTTCAAACCGCTAGTGTAAAACATATTACAGCTATGAATAGACCAGGTGTTCTGTAATTATCACAATGTTGTTAAAATTACAAGGCATTCAGGCGTTTAAGGAGGAAGAACGTGGCGCTATTCTCTCCCAAAAAAGTTTTAAATTATACTAATTAACGATATCATTACACAGTAAGAGTTATCTAGCACAAAACCTGATAATTAGAGATTTCGAAGGCCCATGTTGGCTTCAAATTACTCAAACCGCTATATATAATCCTGATTTATCGACTAAAATCTTGTTTTATCTTTTACCAAAACTAGTGTTCAGTGCCACTGGAGGCATGAAGTTATTTTTATTACACAAACATTTTAAACAAAGAACATACTATGAAAACGGTTACTGTGGTGTTACCATTAAAAGATAACATCTAAAGTAAGGTGGCATAAAATCATCAAACATCTTAAAACTTAATGGCTAACAATGCTGTTTGTTATTAACCCTGTAATATGTTAGCAGCCAATGCTGTTTGTTATTTACCCTGCAATATGTAAGCAGCCAATGCTGTTTGTTATTAACCCTGTAATATGTAAGCAGCCAATGCTGTTTGTTATTAACCCTGCAATATGTAAGCAGCCAATGTTGTTTGTTATTAACCCTGTAATATGTAAGCAGCCAATGCTGTTTGTTATTAACCCTGCAATATGTAAGCAGCCAATGTTGTTTGTTATTAACCCTGCAATATGTAAGCAGCCAATGTTGTTTGTTATTAACCCTGCAATATGTAAGCAGCCAATGTTGTTTGTTATTAACCCTGTAATATGTAAGCAGCCAATATTGTTTGTTATTAACCCTGCAATATGTAAGCAGCCAATGCTGTTTGTTATTAACCCATTAATATGTAAGCAGCCAATGATGTTTGTTATTAACCCATTAATATGTAAGCAGCCAATGATGTTTGTTATTAACCCATTAATATGTAAGCAGCCAGTCAACAAAGAACACAGTCTAGTTATCCAGGGGTGTCTGAACTGGACTAAATTCAAAATAAAAAATTATAGCTTGCCGAACATTTTTGCCAAGCAAGAGGCCAAAAACAACATAATTAATTAAGTTTGTAAAACAGAAAATCCTTTAGGGCAGAATAAATTCACTAGTACCTTTAAATTTCTTGACATATTTTCATCAAATAACTTTGTTTTGGTCAGAAGCCATTGGTCTTGTGATAAAACTGGAATTCTGGTTAAATCAGGAAAATTGGCACCCCTATCATGATCTTATTCCTCTACATCGCTAGTGGGACATAAAGGTGGCAATGGTCTCTACATCGCCGAGAACCCAGTCGGCATGCAACTAAAATGATGGCAGACATATTATAAGCGCAGCCAACCGGATTTGAACCGGGTTGGCCAGAATAGACATCATGAGCGCTAACTACTGAGTAAACAGAGTTCATCTACGACAATGAAACTATTTATAGTAGTAGTAAATCAGAGTTAATGACATGTTAAATATTTAGCTCTCACAGGGCCAGTTACATACGTCATTTCACACATATTTTTTGAACATCTACGTATGTATTTCATCTATTTTTCATACATAAATCCTATTTAATATCTGGAAGTAATGTGCTAATTATCCAGATAATAAGTTTCTCTCAGAAAAACACCACAATATTCCAGTGGATCAATATAAACAGTACCAAGGTTTGGCTTTTAGAATGGAACCACTATCTAAAACACGGACAACAATGGGGTAAGAATGCAATTTATATACCGGAATATCAATACTATGTACTTGGGAACCTACTTTCTTAGGAACCCTGACATTAATGCAACACTTCAAAATATCCAACAAATAACAATTATTTGAAATTGATTCAAGTCAGAAAAACACATAATTGTTATGTTGTAAGTCGTTGACCATTAGTTTTAGATATATGTACGCCATTTAGTAAAATAAAAGGCAATTTTACACTTATACCGGTGTATTTAGACTCATATTTGGCAGATTGTAATAGGGGGAGAAAAATGTGCAACCAGACCGGGGTTCAAAGCTACGACCCTTCTCTTTCCAGGCTCGACTGACTGAGTTAGCTGGCTGCCTATGCAAGTTTCTCCCCTTGCAGTGAACAAGTTTACATCATGACATAGAAACATATACAAGAGATTTTAGAAGCACTATTACTCAATTATTCAATAGATGGTTCAACTACAGGCCGCAGGAAAATATTCTACCAAACAGGAAGCCAAAGAAATACTTGAGTTAAATCTCTAGACAGAGGTTTTCTCCAATATGACCTTGACCCTTGACCAAGTGACTCCACAAGTCAATAGGGTTAATCTATGGCTCAAACAAGTCACTAAGCTTGCAAATGCTTATTCAACCTTCCATAAACTTAATGTTACAAAGCCATGACCTTTGACCTACTTACCTGCACATACTTATATCGGGTTCATTTACAGGGCACTACCTGCTCAAACCTAGAATTCTAATCAAGTTAATGACAATAGAAGTCTGACAACTGTTATACCAAGTCAATCAGAAAATAATTACAAAAATTCATATTGAGGTTACTGGGACAAAGGTGGTGTTGTTGATCTTTGACCTCAACTAGTTAAAACCAACACAAATTGTGGGTCATCATGAGGACGCAGACATTACTAGGTCATGGCCTTCATATACAGGTTGGAAACCATTTCAAGGGCTCAGTGAAAAATTATCGTAACTACATGAATATATAGGGTCATGTACCATAGTGGTGCACTGATCGAGTCCTAGATTTAGTTTACAGACAGACAGACTGACAGGTGGAGACATACTAGGCATTGGGTATAGCTTGGCCAATTTGACCTGAGCCTGACCTTTATGCAAGAATATATTAAAAGGTTCTTGCTTTGAATATATCAATTTCCGCAAGCAAATCGTGCGATATCGGTATTTCAAATTTGTGTTTGTATACATCTCGAGTGTCTTTGTGATACTCACCGATTATGAAAACATACAATCGGTGTTGTATCGTATGTAATATATCGACTGTTAAATTATGCTAATCAAAAGGTCATGAGGCTCGTGTCAATGTGGCCAAGCTATAATAGAAGCTAACATGGGTAACATTTTGCTTAGGCAACGGACCCCAGGCATGTGTATAAAGTAATAAAATACCTCTGCCTCTTTAAAATGGCCATGAAACATAATAAACAAGATGTCGGCACTTGATAAAACTACTGACAATGATAATTGTTCCTGTCCTTCAAGTCAAGTATTTACATACATATATATAAATAAAGTAAAAATTATTTAAGTTACAACCGAATAATAATAATCAATGAATATTTTTCAACCACGCTCGATATTAACCAAATATTCAATGAAATATACCCTAGATTTACCCTAAACAACTTGCTTACGTGCACATTTTATTTTTTACAAACCGGTAATTTAACAAAATACTTTCCGGATCATTAAAAATAATAAGAATTTACGTCATAGTAAAAATACAAAACAAAGAGATATAATCATACCTGCCAGCCGGTAGTTATTGAAAAATATTAACCCGTCAGTTTTAAATTTCCAATTTCTTAAAAAATATCCCACGTCGAACGAGGAGCTATTAATAAAACGCCTTAAAAATACACAGAAAAACAAGTCCAGTAATTATCCCCATATCACGCCATAGCCAGTCCGATTCATGAATTTTCAGTCAAAACAAAAGTTCTCACACAACATAGTAACTGAATAAATGAGCACGAGCTTATTTCTAACCACCGACAAACTAGAGCGTACAACATCTATGAACTAATAGCTGAATATCCCAGGTTTCTAAATATACCTCTGTCCTGTGGACTATAAGTTTCACACACACTCTTTCACTTCATTATATATCCTTCCCCTAACTAGTTTATATATCTACTATCAGCCGGGCACATACCAGTACACTGTAGGTGGAATGAGAATTCCGAATGCATGTACCAGTGGCCTACAAATGTCAATTACTCAATACATACAGAGGTTTATAAACCATACAGGGGGGTTTTACTATCGCCCTGTACTATATACACCAAGTAATTGGCACTATTCCCATACATATAACCAATAACATCATAGCAAACTGGCCAACCACAACCTAAATAGATCGAAAAACTGTGAATGCATTATTTTCTATCAAGAAGGGGGGGGGGGTAGGTTGTTTAAAAGTTTACAAAACACTACGCCCTAATTCCAGTAAGGCAAACTGATATGAGGGAAAGTTTTAAGTGGCTAGATCAACTTGATAGAATTTAAGATTTTTTCAGACCATTGGATTGTTCAGTAAACATTGTTCAATAATATGACCACCCTTAAGCACCCTACAATGAAGTGACCTGAATTTAACAACCATTTGTCTTACACAGCCAGTATGATTAAATCACTATTAACCATGTTGTAATAAATTCACATGTTTTAAACCAACACCTGATTTGAACATATTGGATGTACAACCTCTGCCGAACAACAACCTTTGGGAAACACATTCTTGTGGTTGTTAAATTGATAGTAAATGCATTGTTACACGTCAGGAACAAAATTTGTAAAGCCGACAGGTTGTTGAGCTTTTAAGTGGGCTCCTCCAGAAAGGTTGCACTGTATCCTTAGAGTGGTCTTACAGTCTGTCAGGTTCTACTGTATACACTAAGTGGCCACTCTATCGAGGTTTAACCATATTATACATAGACTATTCAGTCATCATGTAACATATGTCTATAATCAGCTGGGACAGTATATCATATCCAACTAATTATTAGGTATTGAAAACTATCATATTTACAGTACAACCTATGTAGACCAAAACCGTCTTGGAAGCAGCACATATTTGCTGTTGTTTAGAGGTTGCTGCTCTACAGAGGTTGAATGTACAGTAAATATCCTTTTGTGAGCAGCACATATTGGACGTTGTTTAAGGTTGTTGCTCTACAGAGGTTAAATTTATAGTAAAATAAAGCTAAGAGAAATTTTGATGGTGCTGTTACAGAGAGGTTGTTGCTCTACAGAGGGTCGCTCAGGAGAGGTTTTAGCTCAACAGAGGGTCGCTCAGGAGAGGTTGTTGCTCTACAGAGGGTCGCTCAGGAGAGGTTATTGCTATACAGAGGGTTGCTATGGGAAATTTTGATTGTGCTGTTACAGAGAGTTTTGCTCTACAGAGGGTCGCTCAAGAGAGGTTAAGCTGTACCTTAAACAATAAATTTCTAAATTTCATACCAGGAAAATAGTAAGTAAATACAAAATATTTTACACAAACGTTGGCTTTATGATCGAAGATAAATTATTCATAATGGGTTATATCTCTCACTAGGGTGATACAAACAGTACCGGTGTACACATAGTTCGGGTTCGTCATTGATTCGGTGTGTAAAGATGTGTGGGTGTTTCATCCAGACGACAAGCACGTTCATTGATCCGACACTGTAACATGACGGCTTTTCATCAGATTTAATACCTTGCTTCTGACCTTGATCAAATAGGCTGAATTTGTATTCAAGGGAGATAAATCCTACAGTATAAATAAGTCTATTATTTTCAATTTGCCATATTTTTTATGATAGGATATAAAGAATAAATTGTCAAAAATAAAGCTGCAGTCTCAAAGATTTAGGTTAGTTAATGTAAATATGCAGGTAAAATTACTCATCATGATTATTTGTCTGTTTGGCACACCAAAGTAGTTTCTCACTATAAACTTTATAAAGGGATACATCTTGTTGAAGGGGCGAATCATATACCATGCTTCCTCTCAATAAGGGTCAGACACTCACTATTTTGGTCTCTTGTCCGACAGTAAAGAAGCATTCAATTTGTGAAGGAAACAGCTACAGGTCCTTCAAGACTTTCACTGGTTCTTCTTCATTTTCACTGACCTCGGGCCAGGGGACCAGTGCTTACGATGAGCGCTGTCAATCCACAGTCCATTATTTGATATCATAGAGTTGTCTGAGTCTTTTTGCACATTTAAATTTAGAGTTTATGTGCTTGACAGGCCCTTGGAAGTAATTTTTGGGAATCTTGGTATTTCGGTAATATTGGGGGGGGGGCTTGTTATGTAGCTGTAGTAGAATGCCTCCCCTCCATCCAATGCAAGGTAGCTTCTTAGATCAGCCTTCTTAAAGGACAAAATCTCCAAATGTCAAAAATACTGTCGGTTGAATTGGACTTTAAACTCAAATGAACAAAGTTATAAATTAATAAAATTGCCATGGAAACGAACTGAACCATTAAATATCCTCTGCCAGTTAAAATATTTGAAAGATTAATGACACAATATTATCAACAGTGTTAAATTACTCGGCAGTTCAATCTTCCATTTATTAATTACATGTGCATGTCCAAAATTAAACTAATATTTTATTCGGAACATAGCAACCCAGGAATGCAAAATATTTGTATATTTAAAGACAACCAGTCTATATCAAGGGAAACTATTAAAATACCAGACTAGTCAAATATATCTATACCCCTAAAAACAGCCATGAAATATATAATGTTCTTATAAAATTTGAGTCCTGAATGTTCAAACTTGTTAAAGCATTCAAGAAATTGGAAAAATGCAATGTCTGACAGAATCCGGTCAGAATCTTTCCGTATTTCCTTGTTTTAAAAGAGCATAATATTATAACTTGACATTTTCAAAATAATCACATCCCACGGGAGACTGTGCATATATGTGTCATATTTATTCTACAGACGAATAAAATCAAAGATTACTCAAACCACACACCACGAAACTATTCCCAACGTCATCAGTTCAAAACCCAAGACAAACCAAGACTATGTACCCCACCCACTAGACGCTCACAGACAACAACTACACAGTCTCCTGTTCTTTTACTGTATAACCATTAATATTTGTGGGAGAATAAATTTTGTGGATTTCGTGGATCACCATCAATCACAAAATCAAATCCCATCAAACAATAATAATGACCCTTCTATTTATTGACCGAAATGCAAAATCCACGAATTAACGTCCCTTTCGAAATTGTCTTTTTAACCAAAACCATTAAAAATTGTCCATCGAAGTTAAATGATTTAACATGTCGAGTCAATAAACTGTAAAATACTACAAAACAACATTACTTCATTTGCATATTGTTCCAGATATGTAAAAGATTTACATAATTATTCAAAATCCAACTTCACTGAATAAATTTTTCTTTGTTGTTTTTTTATTGATGAAATCAAAGGCAAGAATAAACAAGCGCCTAATTTCAGGTCACATATCCGACGCAGAGGACCATTCTGACATTGCTGGGATCCAGTCTGCCATGTCTCCTGAGTAGGGAACCAGTCAGTCATGTCTCCTGAGTAGGGAACCAGTCTGTCATGTCACATATTGAAGGGGAACCAGGCTGTCATGTCACATATTGAAGGGGAACCAGTCTGTCATGTTTTACATTGTAGAGAAACAGCCTGTCATGTCTGACACTGTAGGGAACCTGCCTGTCATGTCCCACATTGTAGGGAACCTGCCTGTCATGTCCCACATTGTAGGGAACCTGCCTGTCATATCCCACATTGTAGGGAACCTGCCTGTCATGTCCCACATTGTTGGGAACCAGTATGTCATGTCTCACACAGTAGGGAACCAGTCAGTCATGTCTGACACTGTAGGGAGCCAGACAGTCATACGTCATACTGAATTGAACCAGTCTGACAAACCCACTATCAAACCCATTCATGGATGAAGAATTTCCTTGAAACATAATGCATTAACTGGTATTATAAAAGGTGAAAAAATGACTTATGTAGGTGTTTATTATAGGGTTGATTGCACTTCAGTACACTGTACTGAAAGTTTCTAAGATAAATGCATGTTCAGCAATCTAGTGCTTGATCAATAGTCGTCAACCTATATATATATATTGATGACGCACATTTATCGTGAAAATCAATCGACACTACAAGAGCATGTGACAAGGAGTGGATTTCTAGCGTAATTATCCAATTTTATTCCATTTTTAGACGAGAAAACTTCCTAATTTAGGTACCGTATTGAACATTAATTGAAATTGCATGTTTATAACCGCTAAGACTGACATCACTTGAGAATAAACTCTGTCTGCACGTTAATGTGTCTTGAAGTGCACGCAGGCCAATATCTGTAACAGTATTCCAAAAAAGAAGGTTTGGGATGCGAACCAACGACCTTTGGAGTGGGGTTCCTAAATGTTATTAGCTGCGCTAAACTGTCAATTGATAAATTACGAACATTAGTAAGTATCATATCATTAAATCAGGACTATAGAAATCAATAAATCACGGGCTACCCGCCCAAATACTCGTCTGAAAGGTCGTGGCTCAGGGTTCAAAATTGAACTTTACCAGAAACAACCAGCACTCCTTACTGTCCGGACATATATTTACAACATGAAGTGTAACATGATATGTTAGCATGATCTATATATCATAGAACATCTTGTTAAATTGACAGAAAATGACCATAACATCACTATAGACAGCTGTAATTGTCAACAAACATGCCGGTAAAGGAAGTACGCGACACAAGTTCTCCATTAAACAAACAAAACAATACATATATTAATTGATATGTAATCAAACAATTTTTTATAATTGTGTAAAAGCTGCTACAAGCTTTGAAGTTTAATTATCAGTTACAATACAAAAGGCATTTTGTAAGACTTTTGTAGGTATGTCGCCATGAAAGCCAAATAGTCAGAAATGTTCAAAGTCACAACAACCTTGACCTTGATTGGAAACCAGTATGATTATAAGGTCTGACACCTCAATTTATATAGTAACTAATTTTAGTGGTCTGACACCTGAGTTTAGATATCACTTATCTTGAAGAAGCCAATTTATTAATTTTGGTTTAAATGCACCTGCAGTAAGAAGTCACCCAATTATATCCCATGATTGGTCACTAATGACAGGTTTAACTAGTGTATGAAACAACCTCTGTAGAGCAACACCCTGAGGGATTTGCAAATAGTGGCCGTTCTTGAAAGGTTGTTGCTCTAAAGAGGTTAAATTTATTGTAAATTTGAGCTCTAAGGTATTTTGAAGGAGTTGTTTGACAGAGGTTGTAGCTCTACAGAGGACTGCTCAGGAGAGGTTGTTCTGTACTAACGTATTAACATTACATGTACTTGTATACCTGTCATATACCAGCAGATTATCCTCAATGAAAATACCTAACATCACAAGAGCTGGATAGGATCCCAAATTACCAGCTATTAATAACCCACATAGGCATCTGTAGCCTCTGTAAGGTGAACTATTTCAAACAGCAAATACAATTTATTTACACAACTCACATAGAAATAGTTTTGATTATTTACAGACAGCATACCGACCACAGCACCTGCACTAAGACGCCCTCAAGTATCTCGCCCTCAAGTATCTCGTCCAGTCATTATTTCAGATTACTTTGTTATGTAAATACAGGTGTGGTGTTTATAGTGTACCTGTGTACGAGATACAGGAAGTAGGGTTTGAGTATTTGATGAAATATGTGACCGAATATCTGCCGGAATATGTGACCGAATATCTGCCGGAATATCTGCCGGGAAAATCTGCCGGAATACCTGACCAGTATCTGATATGTATCTGACCGAATATCTTATGAATAACTGACAAATATTTTTCATCTAAATAAACAATTGCTTGACAGATCATCCGATTTAAGGGCTTGATAGGGGTCCAAACTCAATGACGACACTGAATGGTAAATATATAATATTTTTAGCCTGAATTTTGATTGAGTGGCCCTTCTTTATTTTAGACCTTTTCAATGCTATTTCCATTACAGTCATCAAGCTGTCAGCCATCAGAATTGTGTCCAAATTTGATCAAAATAGTTCAAAAAATGCAGACATGAACACACATGAACATTCAGACTCACAATATAAGTAGCTAGCACATCAACAGACAGGTCATAAAATGCTGATAACAGCCGTGTTCTGTTCTGTTCATATGATAAAATAAATGAAATAGTTTTTATATCAAGTGAATCTAATCACCCCGCTAATTGACAGATTACAATCAAATATATACAACACATCTGGTGAACATTATTACAGGGTCAAAATTAATGAAATCTAGACAGTCTAATGTCACCCAGTATCTTACTTTCTGATAAGATAGAGAACTAACGGAAGTCTGGTGGAATGAAGGCATTTACAGCATCTGGATCGAGGTGCTGAGGGCCGATGCAAGTCCTACTGTAAAATCATTTAATTTTGATGGGACAAAATTTTTGTGGTTTTGGTAAAAAAGACCATTTCGATGGGATGTTACAATTCGTGATTTTGCATTTCAGGTAACAAATACATGGGTCAAATTTATTGTTCAATGGGATTAAATTTCGTGGTAGAGGATGAACCACGAAATCCACGAAATTCTATCCCCCACAAAAATTATTGATTTTACAGTAATTTCAGGTTCTGTGTGAGTTATCACCCTCTCAGGTCTAGTATCTTTCCTACCATTAGCCGGATGGTAAAGAATATAACAGAATAGAAGCTAGCTGATTGGTAGTTTGAAAACCCTGTCCCAATACATGAAGAGACTTCACCTCAACTTGAGATTTTTCTCCAATCAGAGTCTGGGTCTAAGGGACAAATCTGATGTTAAGAGTCCTTGAATTGTTCATGAAACAAGCTCAGAATAATGTTACAACAATTCTGAGTCCAGTGATACATGGAAATGCACCAAAATACACGATTAACAATGTTTGATCAGGTGAGATTCCTATATAATTGAATTGTTTGCCAGAAGCCCCATCCCCTGAATTTTTAGCCCCTCCCCTGAAGCCCCCTCCCCTGGTAATTTTCATAATCTACCTGAGCCAGAAATTGCAATATCTACCTAACTATAGTAGTATGTGACGTCACATTATATATTAAAAGTCCGGTCTAATGACAAGAATAAGACAAATGTCAAACAGCTGGGATGATGAAGTTGGCCTAATTAGCAATTAATTGACTCTCTGGTCTTAATTATATTCTTTGAAAAGCAGCTGTTTATCAAGCATTGATATATTTATAGATTTAGTTTACTAAATTTCTAAATTGGGATCCACTTCAATAAATAATGATTTAAACACATGGTTCATGCAATATAAGCATGACTGTGTGTTAATTATGTATGTTATAATTAGCAGTTTACTTATCTACCCATTTAACGATGTACATCTTACCTTAATTACGTTCCACTTAATACCCATCCCACTTACATACATGTATATTTCCTTTTTTTGTTACTTAAATATTAATTCACAGTACATAGTATAGTAAAACCTCACCAGCGCAAACCCCTTAAACCCTTTATTCCATCCGCAGCCCCTATTAGCCTGTGAGTTATTGAATTATGTGATGTATGTAGATTAGCTCAGCTTAGCTCAAAGTCCACCGAACAGTGTGTCCTCTTTGAGCCATAATAAAGATATCATCATTATTTCTTATACAGTGCAGCAATACCATGTTACTATTGGCTACAGTTCCAAGACAAGATGTGCCCTATTTTTGTCTTCAAAGTGAAGCACATTTCATCTTGGCACTGTAGCCAAAAGTCACGTGGGTATTGCTACACTGTAATAGTTTCTAACAAGAATACTACAATTTTAACCAGTTTATGGACTCAAAGGTTAATAACCAAAGCAAAGATTTGGCTGTTGTCAGGAGGTTCATGTCTTAGACAGTTGAACTGAACTCACAGTCCTTGCTTGAAGTTGTTTATTATAAAAAGAGGTTGTGCTAAAAATAAGCACCTTGCAGTTTATAATTATTTTAATTATTTAAAAAAAATATTAACAACAATGTAATAGAGTAGAGCTTAACTTTTTTTAATACCGTGCTGAGTATCCCTAGCGCATGACAAGTACTTAATGTAACCACAAAATGCAGTACCGTACTTGTTAAATGAAACAAGCATAGTCATGTTTACAATGATTAACATCCCTTAAGTTAAGGAAGTGACTAATACCATATAAACCTTGACTGAGAAGTATTCTAAACAACAGTTACTGTCAATTGAAACAACTGTCAAGTCAATCGTGAATCATACTATGATGAAGGTCAAGGTCGATTAGCTAGTTCAATAGATTGTCACCAGAAAGTATATTTAAGTTATTTCTGCATAAAAAATACTAAAACATGCATTATGAACCATCATACTAATATTGCACATAACACGTTTCGTATACATATAGCTTGTATTTGACTGCATGGCCTACAGACTTACCAGGGCAAAGCTACAATCAGTCTCTCCTGAGACTGAAACCAGTTGAGAAATCTTCAATTTAGTCTTCAGCTCTACGTAAAAAAGTTAAGTTAAGTTACCAATTTTCTAAGGCTCTTTTCAGCTGTTAGGCTGCTCAAGCACCCTTTGACATTTAAACTTCCCCTGGTCATTGGGCTACATATGGAACATAGTTTGGAACCTACATGTGACCTAGATTGGAACCCAAGATGACCCAGCATCCAATTTGGCTTCTAAAGATATTATTGATACAACCATTGTGACCAGTTTTGATGAAGATAGGGTCATATTGACCTTTTATTTGTGTAAACAAACCACTTGTGGTCAGCGGTCAGAAAATCAACTACCACAATGCTCAGATCTTAATCACTTTGCATCCAGGAAAAATTCAAGCAAATTAAACATTGCCCTCTATAACAAGAAATCATTTTGTTTAATCAGATACATGAGAATGTGATGCAAAGCGGGCGATAACTGGTGCTAAAACGTCAAGAAAATTATTCGCAATTATCATGAACAGATTGGTATATTTAAACATTTATTCCCAATATTATTATCATGAACAGATTGGTATATTTAAACATTGACTAAGTATACAGTATAATCAACTGATACCCACAACCATTTTAACACGTCAAAGCTATAAACAGTTAACGGCATGCACACATTCATATTTAGCAGTGCTATTTAGTTTCTAAATCTGGTACTGCTAATGGCGAAAAAAATGTGTGCCAAGTGCAATATAATTGCATTGACAATAGTATTGTATAGGTAGGATCAGTCTCCAGAAATACACACAATTATTCCTCCATAGCACCAGTGTAGCAGTCAATAAGACAATTCCCATTACGCTACCGCCCACCCTTATAGAGCAATGACGCAGTTCAACTATATCTAGAACTATTGTCTCCCAGCGATCAGCGTAACAACGTAACACAGCGACAGGAGCAGAATACAAGCTTGACAATAAAACCAGAGAAAGTACGAGTATTTTCAATTTTCCATTTTCTCAAACAATTCAAGAACCAAAAATAACTTGGTTAGGGTCAGCCAATGTTTCTTTTGTGACTATTTTGGGAAATGCAATATAATAATGTTGCTATGTTGAACATGTCAAGTTCACAAAGCCTATGGGACATTTAAACCATTGACATTCCATGTTTCCATGACAAAACAGGACAGAAATAATATTTGATTAGTTTATAGCACTGAGCAAAGTCATTCATCAATTACTGCCCTCCCCCAGTGTAAAACAATCCCATATCACAAACACAGGCAGGCAGGCATGAATCTGTGAAACAATTAAGATTCATCACAACTAAAAGTGATATAAATATTAATTAACTGTGTGTATGCAGTCTTGCAGATGATTATTATGCAGTCAGAAATGTATGTTTATATTTAGCATAGGTGTGACTGAACCACATTAGGGACACAACTGAATGAATCCAAATGCTAATGAAACCAAGGAACACAATTCAACAAATCAAATTGCAAATGAAATCAAGGGACACCTCATGGAATACAACTGCAAATGAAATCAAGGGACAAAACTCAATGATACCAATTTCAGATTAAATCAAGAGACACAACTGAATGAATCCAATTGCAAATGAAATCAAGGGACACAACTCAATGAATCCAATTGCAAATGAAATCAAGGGACACAACTCAATGAATCCAATTGCAAATGAAATCACAGGACACAACTGATGGAAATCAATTGCCAATGAAATCAAGGGGCAAAACACAAGAAAACAAACTGTAAATGAAATCAAGGGGCACAACTTAATGAATCCAATTGCTAATGAAATCAAGGGACACAACTGAATGAATCCAAATGAAATCAAGGGACACAACTGAATGAATACAATTGCAAATGAAATCAAGGGACACAACTGAATGAATCCAATTGCAAATGAAATCAAGGGACACAACTGAATGAATACAATTGCAAATGAAATCAAGGGGCACAACTTAATGAATCCAATTGCTAATGAAATCAAGGGACACAACTGAATGAATCCAAATGAAATCAAGGGACACAACAAAATGATACCAATTGCAAATGAAATCAAGTGAACAAATGAAGGAAACCAATTGCAAATAAAATCAAGGGCACAACTCAGAAACAAATCGCAAATATAATCAAGGGGCACAACTCAGTGAATACAATTGCAAAATCGACACAGTAGTGCACAAGTAGACTAAACTAAACACAAAAACCATGCAAGAGAGTCTGTGCTGACCCTTCATCCAAAGCGCTACTTTGACACGTCTGATTTTAACCAATTTAACTTAAGAGTTGAACAAAACACTATTCATTGATCATAAAAACAACACAACCCCCATCAAAACGACAACCGACATCAATTTAATACGGTAAAGATAAAAATCAAACATTGCCAAAATATTTTCAATGCACTTCGTAACGCAGCAAAATACTACTCACACATTAACCCACGGTAATTATTCTTACAACTTGTTCAAAATTTGTACGCCCTACTTTATAACATGCAGATATAACTATTCCCCCCCCCCCACACTCGACATTAAAATTCACTTTATGAATTCATATGATGAAGGTATTTACGCAATTAAATGTCTATACGAGTGACAAACACTACATCGATAGTGAAAATGTTTGTAAAATTCGTAAACTCACTGAACGCATGAAGAATTTCAACGAAATAATAATGGGCTAGGACGGAATAAATGTCATCAAATTTCATTTTGGTGATTTACTGATTAAAAGTGTTCCCAAACTTAGGTCAAGGTCGTTTGCGTTCATACATACTCAAGCATAAAATGTGTATCTCTAAACATTATCCAGCGAACAATTTATAGCATATATGACGTACATCATAGTGAGGTAATGCCATTGATTTTTTAAGCCAACAAAGTTCAAGTTCTGGTAGTTTTCTAAGTAAGAACTTGTGTATAAAACTGCTGGGAGTTGTTAACCATAAACTCCAGATTTGCACATAGGTGTCATACTATTGTAAGTTCTGAATTAATAAGGGCGGTCAATGTAAATATGCCAAAAGTACTAAAATGAAGAAATACACGTACATTGTACAAATCCCAGCTCCACTGATATTTATTATTAAAAGTATTTTTGAATGACCTCATTTTTCGCCTTTTTAGTCCTATTAAATGAATGAATAGTAAATGCAGCCTTTTACTGTCAGACATAAATACAGATATGACATTTTTTTACAATGAATTGGCAGCAAATTTATGTTTCGCAGACATATTTAGTAAAACCAACATTATAGCATAAAAACGGTGATTTTGCTCATACTTAAACGGGGAAAAAGGTACGTTATTATAAAGATTCTCGCGCACACGCGCTGTTGGTGTTCAGTTTTAAGTATGCTCATTTCATGACCCAGCCGACGAAAATAAATGATTTACAGCGTTATATGAACTGTAATTCACATTCTAATTGTAACTTCTAATCAATTTTAAATAATAGTAAAATAATAAACGTAAACAAACCCCAAATGTCACTGTTTTCTTGGTATGTGCCGATACCGGAAGTCGACGCTCATAACAAAAACTTGTATGTGACGTAACGTTTGCTTAGCGACGTCGCGTTTGTTTTCCCGACGTCGCTCAAAATGTCCCGCCAAAATGTCATAATTTTGAAAAGCATACTACTAAAGTGTCGTTTTTATGCTATAATAGCGTTTACGCATGTTTTTTCGTGCTATTACATCTGCAGAGTCCCTCGGGAGTGTTGGTACCCTCGCCCTAACGGGCTTGGGCACCAACCGTCCCTCGGGACTCTGCAGATGTAATAGCACGAAAAAACATACGTTAACCCTACAATCTAACCCAAGATCGATCATCCAGGTCAAAATGGCCCTTTTAAATAAGGGCAATGTAATCAAGTTTGAACTAGTGTCATAAGGGTACGGTGTCAAGTATAAATGACATGATCTTGATATGGTGTCAAGTATTAATGGTGTCATAAGGGAATTGTGTGAAAAGTGTCAAGTATAAATAAGGGGATCATGATAGTTGATCAGTATATAATGATGTCAAGTACTGAGTATACACGAAAGAATGTGTGATTAGGGTATAGTGTCAAGTATAACAAGAGGGTCCAAAGGGCCCTGGGTCGCTCACCTGTTTGGCCTAGTGACCTAGATTTTGGCCCAAATGACACAGTATCTAACTTGACCTAGATTTTATAGAGATAAACATTGTGACCAAGTTTCATAAAGATAGAGTCAAAATTGTGACCTCTAGTGTGTTCACAAGATTTTTCAATGATTTGGCCTCGTGACCTAGTTTTTGACCGCAGATGACCCAATATCGAACTTGACCTAAATTTTATAATGATGATCATTGTGATCAAGTTTCATAAAGATAAGGTCAAAATTGTGACCTCTAGTGTGTTCACAAGCTTTTTCAATGATTTGGCCTCGTGACCTAGTTTTGACTCCGGATGACCCAATATCGAAGTTGACCAAAATTTTATAGTGATGATCATTGTTATCAAGTTTCATAAAGATTAGGCTCAAATTGTGACCTCTAGGGTGTTCACAAGCTTTTTCAATGATTTGGCCTTCAAAGGCTTGTGACTAAGTTTTTGACCCCGGATGACCCAATATCGAACTTGACGTAGATTTTATAGAGATGATCATTGTGATCAATTTTCATAAAGATTAGTCTCAAATTGTGACCTTTAGTGTGTTCACAAGCTTTTTCAATGATTTGGCCTTGTGACCTAGTTTTTGACCCCAGATGACCCAATATCGAACTTGACCTAGATTTTATAGAGATGATCATTGTGATCAATTTTCATAAAGATAAGTCACAAATTGTGACCTCTAATGTGTTCACAAGGTTTTTCAATGATTTGGCCTAGTGACCTAGTTTTTGACCCCAGATGACCCAATCTCGAACTTGACCTAGATTTTTTTTCAGAGATGATCATTGTGATCAAGTTTCATAAAGATTAGTCTCAAATTGTGACCTCTAGTGTGTTCACAAGGTTTTCCTTTGATTTGACCTAGTGACCTAGTTTTTGACCCCAGATGACCCAATATCGAACTTGACCTAGATTTTATAGAGATGATCACTGTGATCAATTTTCATAAAGATAAGTCACAAATTGTGACCTCTAATGTGTTCACAAGGTTTTTCAAAGATTTGGCCTAGTGACCTAGTTTTTGACCCCAGATGACCCAATATCGAACTTGACCTAGATTTTACAGAAATGATCATTGTGATCAAGTTTCATAAAGATTAGGCTCAAATTGTGACCTCTAATGTGTTCACAAAGTTTTCCTTTGATTTGACCTAGTGACCTAGTTTTTGACCCCAGATGACCCAATATCGAACTTGACCTAGATTTTGTTAAGATGATCATTGTGACCCAGTTTCATAAAGATTAGGCTAAAATTGTGACCGCTAGAGAGGACACAACCCAATTGTTGACGGACGGACGGACAGACGGACGGACGGAGCAACGGAATGAATAGAATCTAAATATAGCCTATTGTTCCACACCCCACAACTACCAGTGGGTGTGTACGGACGGACGGACGGACGGACGACGGACGAAGAGTGATCACAAAAGCTCACTCTGTCACTTTGTGACAGGTGAGCTAAAAAGTGGCACAATGTAACGGTATCAAGTATAAATTGCATAGTCAAGTATGAACAGAGTGTGTATCAAGTATAAATTGCATAGTCAAGTATGAACAGAGTGTTGTGTCAAGTATACATTGCATGGTGTCAAGTATACTGAGTGTGGTATTAAGTATACATTGTATGGTGTCACATATAGTGTGTCAAGTATAAAGGGTGTCAAGTATACATACAGGGTGTCAAGTATACAGGGTTTCATCAGGCTTAATGGTTTAGTTTGACCATGTTTATAGTCAAGAAAAGCAATGCATGAAAAGTATTAATTAATTTAAAATGAATTCTGCTAGACAACTGAATATGGTTCATACTTATAAAACAAAAATTAATATCTCAGATGAATAAAATCTGACATCCATTAAGGCCTGCGCCATTACATAATAACCCGTAGTAATATAAAACCTGTAGTATTACATAAGATGAACATTTAAAACATTTTATGCAGCGTAAAACAATTTACATTCAGATCTATATATACGAACAGACAGCTTTATAAGGCAAGCTAAACTAACGATCAAGTGTCATGAAAATACACTTAACCGGTTTGTATCGATTGTACAAAGCTCTTCATTCACAGAATTTGTAGACAGTTTAAACGATACAATATCATTGATTTAACCAATCAATACGACCCGTTTTATGTAATTGATCGAGTAGACAAAATTACGTTGCGGAGAAGCAAACACGTCAATGGATAGTTAAAGACGGCTAAATTTGGAACCAGTGATTCCAGTCACTCGCCGATATGGCTTTATATAGAATCAGACTTGACATTGTACTTCACTAGCTGCTAGAGAGATTTGATGGTACTCTAAAAACGGAGCGGAATCAATATAGGGTAATATATCTCTGCCGTTATCGTTCATGAAAAAGAAATGATGGCACTCCCACATCTAGACAAGCCTTTCGTTGTATAAGACTGAAGTTAGACTCGTACAAATTGATAAATTATATTATGAAACCGAAAAACTTTTATAGCAAACAGCAAGATTTTAAAAGTTGTTGTATAAAACGAGAACAAATAGATTAATTATATTATGAAACCGAACAAAGCGAACAGCTAGATTTTATATTCAAATATAATGAAAATCGCAGTAGAAGGATTGTCATGACATTAAACTTAAAATATAATATATTTTTGTAATATTTTTTCTCACATTTTCAAGATCATTAGGTTAAGTTCATGTCTACCTTGAAATGAAATATCAATTATTATGATGTATATAAACCAGAAAGAGAAAAAAACTCAATAGTAAGTCCACCCTTGCAACCATTAAAACTGCATGGTCTTTATATTGAGTAGGTCCAAATAGAGAGGTTAAATATAGAGCAAAACCTTGAAAATGGACTAACAAAATTTATGGTGGTATATCTATTAAGGTGGTCTTATTGTTCAGGTGGTCTTATTATTGAGGTATTATATCTATCTATTAGTCTTTTAATTGAGGAGGTCTTTATGTGAGGTTAGACTAAGCAGATTAAATATAACATACCTAGATCTCCAGAAAGACATTTTTTATATCATTACAGCCCTATTTAATTTTTAAGGCCTAGCAATATGGCTAAAAGAAAGCTATAGTACGCCCAGGATAATGGAATGTTTATAAACATCAACCGGTTTAGCCTACTTTTTAAAATTGGTTACTAAAGTAAATACATATCGTTGATTTTGTACTTAAATAACACTGATAAATCGTGCACACTTTATTTGTCCACCTTTGTTGGCTTATACCAATTTTCCTGCCTTTCACATTTATCATGGGCGCACTATACTACTTCTTGAAGAACATTCACAGGAGGATACTGTCGATACAATATAAAGTAATACTAATGAAGGAACTATCCCATTCGAAAGAATAGTGGGGAGTACCGTTAACTCAGTTACACCCAGTTAAACCTATATAAACATACCAATGTTGATAACCGTTATCATTAACTTTAAACAGATTGTACATGTCAGATAGGAACCTGTAACCTGACTAGTGGATCAACAACATGCTGCAGGGGTTTGAACCTTTGACCCCAAGCTCCCAAGACAAACACTTTAAGGGAGCAAACTATATTTAAAAATTTATGTTTTAAAAGATTTATACATTGGTTTCATGCAAAACACATGCGAGTGCGACTACAGTGAACAAACATTCATTCTACACACAATTGAGAATCAATGCATTTAGACACGGAGGATTAGGTTTCTACATTTCAATGATCCAAGTTTTGGAGAATTTTAACCTGTCAAGGTATGTGACAGCGGATATATTACCCACAACTAACAATATTAGTGCATAACACTGCACGCTCAGATAAAAAGATTAAATAGTGCAAGGTAAAACCTTGATTTTACTTAAATACAGTCAAACTTTTGTTAAAGACCACTTGTCAACAAAGACCACCTTCAAAACCGGTTTTCAAAGACCATCAATCTTGAAATATCCTACCTGAATTTTTTAAATAATATTTTAACCTGTTAAAACAAACCATCTGTCTACAAAGACCATGCTTGGCTGTTTCAATGTAATGGTCTTTAAGGCCAGGTTGGACTTTATTATAAGCAGTTTTTTGTTTGATTTTGTATTCAATAACCCAATTATTTATGCTGATATTCAAATATGATTCCACATGTGTGGCTAAGTGAAGTTAATCAATACAAGTGTTTGAAATCCCACCTGTTACATACGCTTGGTCAATGGTTTGTAAAACATGTTTGAATTAGCTAGCAAGCTAAGTTTGTATATAAAGTGATCAGCAAATTAATTTCATACTTTTTATGACTATTTCAGTCATATCTTAACAATACTGAGCATTAAATAGTGGCATAATTAAGCAAGATCTGCAAAAATCAACCATTGAAAAATACTGGTTGCTAAAGATAGGTGGTTTCTTAATAGGGGTGACCACTAACACATGTTTCACTGTAAATTAAAACGAACAATCACAATCTACAGGAGTTCATGCGATAAAATTTTATAAATTGTTTTACACTTAATTAGCTAATTGATTAATTTCAGACGCTTTTAATTGTGTTCACAAAAATGACCTCATGCTCATTAACATTCTTTCATACGAAAGTAACACTCAAAAATACCTGCAACAGGCTTAAATTACTGCAGTTGAAATCTAAGGACAGAATAAAGAATTGCTGAATTGTCGGCTATTTTTAAAGCTACAACAAATAATTTTTTTCAATTGCCTTAAAAATTCTGGTAATCTAGAGCCCACAAAGTCAGTGCTTTCAATTCACCAATTTATGATTTGCCTTAAAAAGCTGTCTGTTCTTAACTTAACAGCTTTTATTTGAGATTCAATTCAAAACTTATACACACACGATCTTGAATGTTTAATATTAAAGGACAACAATTTGGTCAGAATTGCAATTTTGGCAAATTAAGTTTTGAAAAAAAGGATAAAAAATCATTCCCCTTTTTACAAAAAAACCCTGACAGGACAAAAGTCCAGAAATTAATTCAAACTGTCCTAACAAGTCTAGGCTTAATGTTTTGGTTATTGGACATTTCATTACCGCCACTTTAACCCAGCTATACTAGTAAGTTATGACCCCGAGTTTCCTTAAAGTCAAGGCCCTTGTAACATATACAGTTGACACATAACATACCAAAACATGACATTTATTTTATCATAAAATTGAACAAATTCAAATTTAACGACCTGAACAAGTGTTTAGACTATGACTAGGCGGGTTTAATGGTTCTCGGCTGAATGTGTTTCTTAACTACATCATAATATTGCCATGAAAAACGGACTCGGTAAACTTTTAACATTATTCAATATACAAACTTAACAGTATTAAACACTTGCATGCAAAATACACAGAATATAAAGAAACCAATCCCTACCTTACTAATTAAATCCAATATCATTAAAAAAATCTGTAAAACCAACTTTGTAACACACACTTTTAAACACCTCGATAAAAGTGTTTCACAGTTTAAGCTAAAATACGTTTATGCAATTTTACACTTCAGCGTACCCATACATATATACACCATACACCTAGTACCGTATTATAGTAAAACATAAAAGAGATCGAGGGTTGTGGAGCGTATCTCGTTTTTTAACAAAATAAGCCACACACACAAGAAGTACATGTGACGTTTACTACTACGAAATTCTTACAACCTACAACCTTCACAAAGATTTGTAGCGGCTGTAATCTCGTGCCTACTCAACCTACAAGCTATTTCTCCCATGCATGTTAACGAGGTTTATTTTTAGTAACGGTTACTACCTTGCTTAAAAAACAAGAGGAAAAAGATAAGTTTTGAAACAAGCATGTGTCTGTTGATTAACATACCTCAGATGTTTCATAGAGTTCAAGTTGAAAACTACAGAATAACATAACTGATTACAATGGACTATGAAACACAACATTCACAGGGTGGAAATACTGTGACTTTTTTGCTAAGTCTGCAAGTAACAATATATGTCGACAAAAAGTGAAAAACAACCGTAAGTCGGTAGTGCTGGTTCTCTGATTGATCATCAAACGTATCTCATGAGAATCGGTCAAAGAATAATATACTTACGGTTGTTTTTAACTTTTTGTAGACATAATTTTACTTGCAGACTTAGCCAAAACGTCACATGGTATGTCCACGCTGCATTCAGTAGCTGGGGTTATTTTCAAGCACATTCAAATATATCTGAGGTCTGGTATATACTTATAAGTATACTATAGAAATGAAATATGGCAGTAATTGTGGGTGTCCTGAGACAGTAACATGGGTCACGGCCGATCTAGAACATTATACATTCATAGTGACAATCAAAGAGGTGTGAGGGGCTTCTATTTACAAAATTAGAGTAAAGTCTGTTCAAGGTTAATTGATAACGGATGTAAACAATAGTTTGTCCATCAGGTAAACTTTGTTTATCCAGGTTTAACTGGGTATATTTGAGTTTACGGTAGTCCCTGCTATTGTTTTGAATGGGATAGTTCCCTCTTTAGTTTTAATTTTTGAACCGACAGTACCCCCATAAACCCTACTGCTTGCAAAGAACCAAAGCAACACTGGAAATATTTTCTAATTAAACCTTGAAAATTTTATTAAAGTGAATGGGTACATGTTGAGTTGCTGACCTATTTCATTCAAGCTGAGATGAGGGAGTGTGGATAGACTTATTATTGACCATTAAAGGGCCACAACTCTGCCAATAATTGTCTTAGTAAAGATCACAAGATCCATCCATTCACCCAGACAGACATAAAAAAAAAACAGAGTATGTCTCCCCCACTCCTTAAGCATACCGGTATTAGGTACTACATAAGGAGTTAGATAATTTGCACTTTTTACCAAGTTAAGAGATGAGGTACATCAGTGTACCGATAGAAATTCATTGTCAATAAAAGAAGACATGATCCATGGTATAATCAATTATGTAATATTTTTGCTCGGTTATTGTATTAATGCGAGTTCATGTTTCTATTTGCAGTCTGCAAACAATCAATGCACTTAATGATTCATGTAGGTAGAACGTCTTATTTGCACTGCAGACAAATTAAATCTCTAAGATCGAATATACGAACAAGTGATCACAGCGCATAATGATAGCTTGTATGCAGGTAAAGATAGTGTATGCTATAATGGGATTCGAACCTATGCTGGCGCTATCACCTAGTAATACCAAGTATGAATCCATCACAATCCAGAAATCAACATGTACAGTCCAGTTAGGATAAAAATCCAGTGATGCAGTGGACCAATCCATTAGTACGGTGTAAAAACAAGTATCAATGCTTATACTAACAGTTAAATACCAAACTAAACTCTACTATTTTAGCAATGGTTTTAATCTTTTGGGTATGATGTCACTGTCAGATTACCCTAGCTGGACTATAATTGTGAGCTTGCCTGAGGAAAGTACTTGATGCTCATCAACAAATAAAGCCAGGCTAGCTGATATCTGATATAAAACATCACCATATCAGTTGGAATAGTATAAGTAACTAAGTGTTTATGACTACTAAACCCTGTAAACATCAACTTAAACGGTTTTAAGAAATTAACAATTTCTTGGAATTCATTTTTTTCGATGACACATCAACATTAACAACATATTCCAAATCATGGTATAGCACCAGTCCATGACACATATCCAGTCCATGCTATGAGTTAACTCCATATTTTGCATTATGCCAAACATAAACATTAGATGTTTGAGGTTGCAATGATCAATTGCCATCACATGACTATTAATTCATTCAACCTACATTAGTGGTCACCTGAACAGAGCAACCACCTGTATTAAGCATACTTTTTGATAAATTCCCAGTAGTCAATCTTTTGTAAAACACTATATCACAATAAAACACTATAACCATTTGCTTATCCTATGATTCAAGCTGCAAGAAAGAGAAAACCGGAAACATATGTGTCATTGAAATTTATGCCAAAAACTAAAGTCCTCCCCCTGAAGCCTTGGTTACAAATGACCCAAAAAAGAACACTAACACATTTGGCGGGACTTCAGGCAAATAATTAAGTGCAAGGAATATCCGGGATCATATCTCGAGCAAGTTGCACAAATTACATATAACTGAATGATGATGTCATCTGCAATGAGTCGGCAAACAGCTGTCTTATCCCCCCCCTACCCACCAGTTTCTGAAGGTTATCAAACGAAGGTCACACTGTGTGTGCAAGTGTGTGAGTGTGTGACCTAGATTTATACCAAAACATTATAGTGTGGGTATAATTCTGTAGTTCTTTCGGCATGACATCATCTTACAAGCAGTGTTTCGTATAGCACACTGAACTCGGTACTACTTACAACATCTAGTGTATACTGTATACCTGTAGCCAAAAGTTGTACTAGCATTGTCTGGAAACCAGTCAAGAATGTGTGTATTTTTGCTTCAGCATGTGAACCAGTCTAACATACTTGAGAAGCATGATCAATGTGATCTAGAGGAATGAATGAATCATCCAAGTCAGAAAAATGCTTGAAATAACTGCAGGGGTAGATTCCAAACAGATTACAATGGGAACAGATTGTTTACCTTTTAGCAAAGAAAACGTATTATTCATCAAAGCTGGAAGGGGGGAGATTTTCTGCTATATTGTTGATATTCTGTTTTTCTAATCACTTACAAATACCACAAATGCTATTCCCAATAGTAACAACCAAATTCCAGAAATCATGATTGTATGTAACGTAGGCAGAGAGTTTGGGAGTATAAAAAGTGCACGGAATATTCACAGAACAGCATTTTTTTTCTCCGAAAACCACATCCTTGATTATGGTATGTTACTACGCACTGCACGTAGTAAGTTACAGTAGTGGTTGCATTGCTTCTGTATTACATATATATATATATCCCAAGCTGAAAAACAAGGCAGATACAGCTACAAATTGTGTAGCATGTCACCTTAATACAAATACATGTCAACACAGTTTTCCTGTCATTTGGCAAGCACCCCCTTCAGGCCATTATACTAGAAATTGTTTGTTTGGCTTCAGCATAGTTTAACCTACATTTATGTTTAGGCAATATCCATTCAAAATGTGTTGCATCAGTTCACCTAGTCTATTGGTTAAAATGCCGAGCATATATGATACCGTAGCTTTTATTTGCCAATCAGCTTTCTGCTGAACTGTGGCAAACATATGAATGCCTCCATCCAGAATTGAACCCGCATCACCAGATTAGACGGCAAGTGTATAGCCGCAGAGCTTGGGAGACAATAACGGTTAAACGACCTTAAGTAAAGAAGATATCTACAGTTGTCTTAAGTGTTATACCCCCTTAAAGTAAAGATGGGGTATGAATGGTTACCTAAGGTTATACCACCTTAAAGTAAAGAAAATGTATCAATGGTTACAGTTAACTATTTCTTAATGGTGGCCCTATGTTGAAAGGTGATATATTGTAATTATGTCATAGATGAGCCAAGAGATGAAAACACTGTGAGACAATTATTACGCTGCAATCCGAAAGCTTGACTCGTGTCCAATATTATGTCAAACATTCCAGACTAGTTGCCTGTGAACTTACTACCACAACATTACATTATTGTCAACAGATATTTTCCTGACATGATTACCAGTATCCGTTCAATCTGACAATTTTGGTACCAGTCCACAGATTCGGATCAGACAACTAGAACCAGTCATGATGAACTAAATGTAGAATGATCTGAAACCTAGACAAATACTGTAACAAAAACTGTAAAATCATTTAATTTCGATGGGACAAAATTTCTTGTTTTTTTTTTGTAAAAAAGACCTTTTCGGTGGACGTTAATTTGTGGATTTTGCATTTCAGATAACAAATACAAGAGTCAAATACATTGTTTCATGGGATTAAATTGTGTGATATAAGATGAACCACGAAATGCACGAAATTTAATCCCCCGCGAAAATTAATGATTTTACAGTACTGCCTACATGTAGTCAAACCAGGTCAACATTTTGGCATCAGTTTCATACAGCCTAACAGAACTAACAGAGCTGTAGCAGTGAAAATAGAAAGTAACAAATGAAATCAAACTTGGGAGGCAGTACTCAACATAACAGAAAGTCGGAATTGGCAACAGAACTCTGCAACCATCAGAATAAATAACCTTAAAATAGTCAGCATTATTTTGAAAAAGTTTCTGCATCAACAGTCCTAGATTCATAAAAGGTGTTTATATACACTATATAACCAGTCTGCATACATATTTAAGCATAGTATTTGGGAAAGTCCTGTTGGTGTAGTTGCTAAAAAAGATGGAACAATCTGACAGTATGTGTGTGGACTACATATCTTTAATTGAAGGACAATCTGAGATATCTATCCTAGTCTAAACAGTTAAGGTTGATAGAATGTCAGGATGATTTGGCTATAGATGTTCATTCTGATCTAACTGCAAGGACCAAATCTTAGACATTTGTCTTATTGTACTCCATCAAGATTTAACAGACTTTTTCCAACCAATGAAAGTGAAACATATACTTCAAAGTTCCCTAAGCTTTGGACTGATAATGTATGTAACCATTTGAAAAGTAAACAAAGTTCTTTACTGATCACACTGCCATTTCAAATTGTCACCCTTGCCAAAATTAATAACAAAGTTTTACAAGTGCCCCAAATCCGTTGAAAGTGAACCAATCATAGAAATGATGACCTCTGTGTGATTCCATGGAAATTCAACAGTCCTGTGTCTATGATGGCTACAAAAATAGTAAAATGAAAGTGTTTAGAAGAGCATATTAAATTGCTAGAATGGAATTTTGAACTAAATCTGGCACATATGGTGTGCAATACAAACTGGTAATAGAATAAGGACTATAAATAAATCACATGTTAACAGACACATGTCAAGCAGTGGAGAGAACTACATAATCAATTTGTTCTGCTTGACAAATCTAGACAGGTATAACTACTGGAAGGTATATTCTAGGATTGGAACTTACATAATATTGATGGAACAGTACATATTTAAATATCATAGCAGCTGAAATTGAGTGTAGATAAGGTACTAACAGTTAATACCATTTTAGGGAAATCAGGTACTTTTGAAACACTTTATACTATTTTAGGAAAATCAGATATCAGTCATTTAAGAGGAAATTACACTGGTCTAACTAGGGAATATCACTTCCTCAACTTTCAACCGGAGTTGGCCTAATATACTTATTTGAAAAATCTTTTTTTTTAGTTATGTATTTGTACTCGTTTCAAGCATCATACTTAAGGATTTTAGGTGCCATCTTCCTTATTCTTAATCATGAACAGTAAACAACACCCTTTGGGAGCTGCATATATTGACTGTTGTTAAGAGGTTGGTGCTCATCAGAGGTTACATGGGTAGTAAATATCAGCTTAAGGAAATTTTTAATGTGTTGTAACTTGTTAGAGGAGCTGATGCTCTACAGAGGACTTTTCAGAAGTTGTATGGTACTTTTTAAGTGGCATCTTATTTGTTTCTGTACAAATGTTGGTGCTCTACAGAGGTTAAATTGCTAGTACTTATCAGTTTAAAGAAATGTTCAATGTGTTGTAGGGATTGTTGCTGACTGCAGAGGGTCGCTCAGTTGTATGGTACTTCTTTTCTGTGGCATCTTCGTTTAAATGTCTTATTCATGTACAGCATAGAGGGCTGCTCTGGAGAACTTGTAGTGTATATTTATGGTAGACATTAATACAGTGATATGTAGTACAGTGTGAAGAGATAAAAGCATTACATCAGCTCTATTTATGTTCACTGCTACTTATACTTAAATGTGAGTAATTTGATCATGTGATAAAACTTTGTATACAGTGTACACTTAAAATACACTGTGACTTTTAATACAGAAATTCCCCGGTGAGCCTTAAGTGCGAAAAACTTAACCAGAGCCTTTTTCATACAACTTAACCAGAGCCTTTTTCATACATATCTATTTCTCAATTAAATAAAATTTCCAGACATATGCCATGAGTTTGACAAATTGCTCCGATGACCGGCGACAAGTCTGTTGGGACGACAAGTCTGTTCGGCCTGATTAGCGAAAAATATGCCAGGTGATTTATTGGATATTCTGATCAGAATGGATTTGTGCCCGGCAGGGGGTTGTTTAATTGAGGTGACCAACTAGCACAGGTTTGACTTTAACGAAGAAAAAACATATTTATCCATGTAGTGACAAAAAAAACCCCAAATAAGTCTGATGAAGGGCAAGACACTGGACTTTAATTACATTAATTAAATGTTTACCTTTAGTTGACCAGATTTACTGTACAGGTCAGTACGATCATAAACATCCAATGTAATGCATTTAATTTCAATGTCACTCAAATGTCAAAAGGTTAGCTTTTATAGATACAGTCCCTAATAGCTATAAGCAAATATTTACAGCAAGCTAGACCTTGATCATTTACTTGTTCTCAATGAACTTAAATTAAATTAATTACCGATGTTGAACCTTGGGGCTATATATATCTATATAGTAGTGTATAGGATGTGAGCTGTTTTAATGTTGTAGTAGTACTTCTTACATTAGTCAGTTTATAGTACATTAGTATGACAATGTTTATATTAATTTTGTTATAATAATTATGTGTGAACTATTTTAAATGTTATAGTATTATTTCATACATAACTATATATTAAACATCAAATACTGTAGTCATTTAATTTTGATGGTACAAAATTTCATGGTAAAATTACCATTTTGACAGGACGTTAATTCATGAATTTTGCATAATAGGTAATAAAGGGTCAAAAGTATTGTTCGATGGGATCTGATTTCGTGGTTGAATGTTATCAACGAAATCCACGAAATGTAAACCCCCACGAAAATTAATTATTTTACAGCAATTTGAATTTGAAAAAATGTTGAGTAAACAAATAATATAATTGGAGAATTTTCATTCAGTGAAAATTGACAATTGTGCAAAAAGGCATAATGCCAGTACAAACTGCCAAAATTTCATTGAAGTTTTGTTTAAATTCACGAGGCATAGTAAATTAATTCAGTGGAATGTTACTTACAAATGACCTACAGAAATACTAGGAGTGTTAAACAACAGTATCTTATCAACCCTGACCCCTGTGAGTATGCCAAAATTGTGGAGGCAATTCATGTAACAGTTCCTTCAGTGTACCGTCTCATTAAGAACACGGGAATATTTGCCAAAATATTTATAATGAAATAAAAGAATATACCTGGCATATAATCATAAGTGATTAGAGCAATGAAGAATTTGACGTCCAGTCTTAACCATACCTTTACCTAAATCTTTAGAAAGATGCAAATAGGCTTAAACAGAGCTTTATTTTTAGAAACTTTGCATGGTAACAAAAAATCAGGAACATGTAAATAATTATTTAACCGAAATAGTGCAGTCAGATAATTAAACTATGATGAATTTTTAAATCAAAATTTAGCATTAGCATACTACCTTAATGAAAAATAATTTACACACAGAGTAAAAAAAACTTGAGACTATTAAAAATGTTCGTAATTTGAAAATTAACAAAACTGTAGAATTAACATAGTTATGGTGCTTTCAGTGTAAAATTAATTCTTATCTCGAGAAAATTCAAAATCAAAGACTGATCATCTCAAGAACAATTTAAAAGCAAAGTCTCATCTCGAGAATCTGCAAAAGTTGCATTCTATTAATATCAACCATGTGCAGTAAACTGTTTACAAATAAACAAATGAATATTAATTATCATTTAAATAGGCATGTTTACACTGACAACAAAATTTGGTCAAATATTTGTATTTATAAACAACAGCCAACACTTTCAGCTTCACATTAAAGAATAAAGGAATCATAATGGCTCAACCTACCTTAAAGAGTGACTTTCCAAAATCTGTGCCAAACAGGTGAATAAACTAACAATTGTTACTCATCCGTATGCAATAGTCAACAAAACTAAGCACACTTTTTTTATCTCACTTAACTGAAGATTCAATCAATTTGCATCATATATTCCCGGACAAGATAAAAATGATTTCACAGTGAAAATCCTGATCTGTTCACTTTAGTCCCTAGTTTAAAAACGAACACATCTTTCAAGTCCTACACACACATTTCACATTAAACTATTTCTAACATTTACAACTATTTACTTAACCACTATACTATGTTCAGGTCATGTAAAATACCGGCATTCTATACTTCACATCAAAACTTACTACATCCATGATGGTTTAAATTTCACAAAGAACATGAATAGAAGAAATTACTTAAACCTGAATGTGAAAAGAATTACGTTTCTTTAAAGCACTGTATGTTGACCAAATAATAATTTTCAATGTCAAGTTATACCAATTTAACTCCAACCATTGCAAAATGTTGAGTCCTAAATTCATCCTACTGATAATAGTGATCTGCAGGAAACAAGGAAGGACCATATCACCTATATTTGTACCAGGGAGTATCAACCAAGGACCAAACAACCAAGTTGTACCAAGGAGCATCTACAAGGACCAAACAGCCAAGTTGTACCAAGGAGCATCTACATTAACCAAGGACCAAACAGTCAAGTTGCACCAGGGAGTATATACACCAACCAAGGTCCAAACAGTCAAGTTGCACCAGGGAGTATATACACCAACCAAGGACCAAACAGCCAAGTTGTACCAGGGAGTATCTACACCAACCAAGAACCAAACAGCAAAGTTGTACCAGGGAGCATCTACATTAACCAAGAACCAAACAGTCAAGTTGCACCAGGGAGTAAATACATTAACCAAGGTCCAAACAGCCAAGTTGTACCAAGGACCAAACAGTCAAGTTGTACCAGGAAGTACAACAACAAAGGTCCAAACAGCCAAGTTGTACCAAGGAGAATATACACAACAAAGAACAAACAGCTGAGGTGTACAAGGGAGTATCTACACCAACCAAGGTCCAAACAGCTAAGTTGAACTTACCAGGGAGTATATACACTAACCAAGGTCCAAACAGTTAAGTTGCACCAGGGAGTATCTACACCAACCACCAAGGGCAAAAAGCCAAGTTGTATCTACACCAACCAAGGACCAAACAGCCAAGTTGTACCAAGGAGTATCTACACCAACCAAGGGCAAAACAGCCAAGTTGTACCAAGGAGTATCTACACCAACCAAGGTCCAAACAGCCAAGTTGTACCAAGAAGTATCTACACCCACTAAGGGCAAAACCGCTAAGTTGTACCAAGGACCAATCAGCCAAGTTGTACCAGGGAGCATCTTCACCAACCAAGGACCAAACAGCCAAGTTGTACCAGGTAGCATCTACACAAACCAAGGGCAAAACAGTCAAGTTGCACCAAGGAGTATCTACACCAACCAAGTACCAAACAGCCAAGTTGTACCAAGGAGTATCTACACCAACCAAGGGCAAAACAGTCAAGTTGCACCAAGGAGTATCTACACCAACCAAGTACCAAACAACCAAGTTGTACCAGGGAGTATCTACACCAACCAAGGACCAAACAGCCAAGTTGTACCAAGGAGCATCTACCTAACCAAGGTGTACCAAGGACCAAACAGTCAAGTTGCACCAGGGAGTATCTACACCAACCAAGGTCCAAACAGCCAAGCCAAGTTGTACCAAGGAGTATATACACAACCAAGAACAAACAGCCGAGGAGTACCAAGGACCAAACAGCCAAGTTGTACCAGAGAGTATCTACACCAACCAAGGACCAAACAGCCAAGTTGTACCAAGGAGTATCTACACCAACCAAGGTCCAAACAGCCAAGTTGTACCAAGGAGTATCTACACCAACCAAGGTCCAAACAGCCAAGTTGTACCAAGGAGTATCTACACCAACCAAGGTCCAAACAGCCAAGTTGTACCAAGGAGTATCTACACCAACCAAGGTCCAAACAGCCAAGTTGTACCAAGGAGTATCTACACCAACCAAGGTCGAAACAGCCAAGTTGTACCAGGGAATGTCTACACCAAACAAGGACCAAACAGCCAAGTTGTACCAAGGAGTATCTACACCAACCAAGGTCCAAACAGCCAAGTTTTACCAAGGAGTATCTACACCAACCAAGGTCCAAACAGCCAAGTTGTACCAAGGAGTATCTACATCAACCAAGGACCAAACAGCCAAGTTGTACCAAGGACCAAACAGTCAAGTTGTACCAAGGAGTTTCTACAACACCAATGACCAAACAGCCAAGGACCAAATAGCTATATTGTGTCAGAAATACCTACTTCAACCAAGCCAAGACCATGCAGCTTGATACATTGACAATATATAATGGACAGACTTGATGAACTCCCGGGTTTCAATTCAGGGATTTCAGACACTGTATGACTTGATTTATTTCTCAGAGAATACCCATACACTATTGTTCTCTTGGGGAAATATTCAGGCAGAATCAAGATGGACTAGCAGTAGTTAAGTATATATATGCATGTTTAGCAAACTACAGTTCATGGACACACTGACATGGAAATGCCAAGTGACAGAGAAAGAAATGGACTGAATGCCCTCACCTTGTACAAGCCTGTCCAGACACGTGTGTGATATATATCTAATGTGACACAATAATACACATAATTATGTATACCGTGTTGTAATAAATTTTGTTAATGGTAACAAAGCCAGCATTTTGCATTAAGTGACAGCAGTAAAAGTGTAGCCTAAATTTGAGGCTATTCATTATGTTCACCAAGTCTGTCCCGAATGTGGGCAGGAATGTTGATATGAATGAAAAATATAGTCTTACCAGCGCTAAGCAGCCACTATAGGAAACAAAATAGCTGTTAAAGCAAGGTAAAGGATTTCAGTTTGAAAACAAACCTGGGTGTCAATGTTTGACGAAATTGTGACAGCTAGCCCATCTGGCGTATGGTTAATGTGACTGTCAATAAACCCGCACTGTTAGCAAGTTTAATGATCATCAGATATAAATCTTTTGAATATGAGTCTGGTCTGATCTTACTTATCTTAGGGATAAAGACAACCAATCAGATCACACTATATGAAACTGTGGGTCAGTAACAGACAATGTGAATGGCTATCCTTATTCTCAAATAGGATCAATATTGAATATCACCCCTGGACAAGTCAACTCCTCAGTTTTTTAGGCTGGCGATTTCGCCCAGACTATTACAATCCTAAAAAATGAAATCCACTAAGATGAATTTACTCCCGAAACTGACAACACAGAATCTATACACTTAATGCAAACAGTTCCTCCTCATTAATCAGTTTTGCAAGATAAGAACATTCAACTTTCCTTGTTTCATTTATGTTCGATTGTAATATATAAGTTTCTTCTTGAAATGGAAGGAAGTTGTATGAAATTAAAAGAAAAGGTGTTTAAAGGCGTTGATAATTATTACTACGCGTTACGAACGCGATATTGCGCGCGCATCAATGATTTTATTATGTTAAATTATTTAGGTCAACTTTCTCCAACGAGATCGTGGTCGAGTGGATGAGCAACTCGCTTAGTAATTTTCAGATGCTACGGTCCAGCAATCGAATCACGGCGGCTCCAAATTTTTTATATTTTTTTATATTTTTTGTTAAGACCAGCACTTACCTGTCTTTCGACTTAGAAAACCACTTGGTGTTATATTACTTGAAAAGCTATTGTTCCTTAGCAGTTCGCCAGCCTGTCAGTACTTTCAGTACTTTGATTTGTAATGTAATGTATGTATTTACTCCCAAAAGGTCTGGTTTTGACTAAATGGTCATCAAATATCGGCTGGGACCCACATGTTACCCTGTTCTCTAGCCCTTAAAACTTGTTTCCAGGCAAGTACATATTTACACCAGACATTTCAACATTAATTGTGTTTACTCAGGAGTAAAACCAGGGGGTATACATACACACATCAAATGTTCTCCGTATCCTGTTACCTAAATCCTTGAACATTGAAAAACTTAGCCGCAAAACAGGACAACGCCCATTTCTGAAGAGTTTGAAATTGTTATCCGGTAATGTTGATAAGACGAACATTATTGAGAAGTTGGTGGGTGGATCAGAAAGTAAATTTCAATGATATCCTGTAGCTTACTTTCTGTGGGTGTCTGCATTTCAGCACATTCAGTACTTGGTTGATAAGCCATTATGACAGACATTCTTTAACAGATTGTTTGAGGCGCCCCTCTTATAATATACATGACAGGCAATATTTTAAAACTCCATTAACAATACAAAAGTTGTGGTCAACTTTAATACAAAAGTTGTGGTCAGCAAGTACTTTATATTATCAACTGCTCACATGTGTGAGACCCACTGGATTTTGTTGTATGGGTGCAACAGTAAAAGTGCCACCTAGCAACCAAAAGTAGGACTGTATTTGAATTTATAACAGGAAAATAATTCCTTATATAGTAGGGGGCCCCTTACAAAGGCATCTTTCCTGGAAAAATGATTTAATTTCCAATCTGATTTCAAATAATGGATTTTATCTGAATCTAATCAGCAGTGATATCAAATCTTGAATATACAAACATCCCTTAGAACAGACCATGATTATATGAGTGTCGCCCTAAACTATTATAACTTGTGGGCAAAATACAACTTCAGTTAAATTTTACAAATTGAAATCAAGCTAAACTATACTTAAGAGAAAAAATACAACTTTAGTTAAGTTTGAAATTTTACAAGTTTTACAAATTGAAATCTACTTCAACTCCAGATCTATTTAAGCATGTGACAAGATTTTAATACTTAAACTTTTCAACAAACCGCTGAATCATCGTAATCTTTACATAGCTTCAATATTATCGTGATCAAGCAAAAGATTCCGATCTTGGGTGTTTAACAAATGATCTTCTATACATCCAAGTTTATACAAACAGAAAATCTAAAATCTTTCTTTTCTACAGACTAAATTTTAGTGTAACGGTTAACCGAGGGACAGATTTTTAAAAGCAAACTTGAACTTAAGAAACCATCAAACATCATACAGTCTTTCTCTGAGGGACTTTTTTTATGGCAAATTATATCAACTCAAAGTTGTCATATTTATTGGTAAATGTCTTATATTTTATGCTCTGGGTGTAGTGCTTATGTTGAGGTAATTGGGTGCTAACAGATTATCCACTCAAGTGAGCTAACAGGTAATCCACACAGATGTGCTACGTGTGCTAAAAGCTAATGGGGAGCTGTGACCTAGAGGTAGGGATGCACGCTTCAGGATCGAGAGGTCCCTGGTTCAACCCCATCTGGACCACTGGTTAATTTCCCTGAGCAAGAATAACCCACATGCTCCATATCATCAAGGTGTAAAATGGTACCTGTGGGAGCAGTGTCTATTCCTGGGCACTGCTGATCGATGTTGGCTGCCACACGCGCAAAGGAGAGACAGAGTCTCCCAGGGAGACCCGGACAAACATTTCCATAGGTTACTAAATGACCAGGGGAAATTAAAATGCCAAAGGGGTCTCGAGTCTCTTACAGCTGAAAAGTGTCCTAAAAGTTGGTAACTGAACTTAATCCACTAATATGTGCTAACAGCAAATCCACTTATATGTGATCAGTGTGATTACAGCTAATCCACTCATGTGTGCTAACAAACAATAATTCACTCAGGACAGGTAAGTGGTATTAATCCATACAGAGTATGCTAGGAGGTACTCAACTCATGTGTTATAAATATGCTAACAGGTATTCACTCAAATGTACCAACTACACTCTTGTTTGCTGTCAACAGTAAAACATGCATTACTTTTCTTAAATATCACTGTAAAATAACTATTATCTTCCCAGTGACCACAAACTCAAGGTATCAATGAGCTAAAAAACCTTTCAAAAAGGGAGACAACTCCTACAAATTGTTGATGACCATAAATGACAAAATGGGTAACCTCCCTTGATATACATAATTATTATTATGTTAAGATTGACCTTAAACTCAGAGAGGCCTATAGGAGTTTACTGTAACAAAACCTACATTATTTAAAAATTTCATGACAAAGGCTTTTAAGAGTGAAAAGACCCCATCAGCTGGAATCACCAACAGATATCAGAAAATAAAATCCCTATTTTGATCACATACCAAAACGTAAAGAATTGACAGAAGCATTAAAGGAGGTCATAGACAACATAGTAGAGACTATAATGGCAAATACTGTGAAACTTTTGAACGTAAGAAGTGGAAAACATTTTAATTAGTGCTGAGCAAATGGTTTGTACCCAGCTTTATTTTTAAGTAGGACATTCGAACCTATGCAATGCTATCGCAAAGCATTATGCAATGCAATACTATATAAAATGTGTAATTTTACTTCAAATTGAAGGAATTATTTTCAATATTTCTAAATGATTGTAAAATGAGGACTCAGTGCAAAACTATGGTAACTACACCAATATACTGAGGCGTGCACCATAGTTTTGCACTGAGCCCTGAAAAGGCTTTGGAATTCGTGTCCTTGACCTACATGTTCTTGACCTGTATGAATAGATTCACTTCCCGGAGCTTATACAGCTTAGATAGTCGGGACAGATTCTAGTCATTCTAAGCCTTCACATCTTTATTTGACCTTATAGAGACGTCAGCGCAATACTATATTCCTGTATAGGCAGTAATCTAAATTCTCAAGATTCTCGTCAAATCGATCCAGAATTACAAACCTAATGCCAGACTTCCCAAGATCTTTCTCCATTCATAAAATGTGTAAGTTATATAGTATTTGGTTGCCAGATAGGCACGAATAAAAGCTTGGAAACTAGAGAGCTTCTCACTGAAGTCTGATCGACTACTGCTACACAAATAGAATGTATTGCTATATAGAATTGAATGAGGTGTTTAAACTAGAATAACGTCATACGTGATATTGACAATGAAGCGTAAAGTAGTGGGGGATTGTCTGCAGACGCATGACAATATACTATCATTGTTCCATACAAAGAATAATGTTAATATACTAGATATACTCTTATTACGCTGACAAACTATTTAAAGCATTTAGCCGACAGCACATGCAACAGGTTGCAACACTAGGCTAAAAACGTGCACATACTGCATTACGTAACTTTAGCCTATAACTGAATCGCATGATTTATATAAATGTGCAGTACAATCTATACATGTAGCACAACACCTTTTGGTAGCTATTAATGGCTATTTCTTAAAGGTTGTTGCTCTACAAAGGTTAAATTTATAGTAAATATAGGAGTAGGAAAAGTTTGCAGGTACTGTTATAAAGGTTGTTGCTCTACAGAGGGCCAAACTGGAGAGGTCGTTGTTCTAATGAGGGTCAAACTGGAGAGGTTGTTGCTATACATATGGCTTTTCTGCAGAGGAAGTTGCTCTACAGAGGGCTAAACTGGAGAGGTTGTTGCTCTACATATGGCTTTTCTGCAGAGGTTGTTGCTGTACAGAGGGCCAAACTGGAAAGGTCGTTGCTCTAATGAGGGTCAAACTGGAGATATTGTTACTCTATTGAGGGCCACACCGGAGAGGTTCTTGCTCTATAAAGGGCCACTTTTGAGAGGCCAAACTGTAGAGGTTGTTTCTCTAAAGAGGGCCACACTGGAGAGGTTGTTGCTCTACAGAGGGCCACACTGGAGAGAGATGTTGTTACACTACAAAGGGCTGCATTGGAGAGGTTGTGAGTTGTATCGATATATAGATATGGATTAAAGTATTTTTATAGAGAGGTGGTTGCTCTACAGGGGGCCTCTCTGGAGAGGTTGTACTGTATATTGTAAAATAGATATGGATAAACACGCACATACTTTAAACATTATTTTTCCTGGAAATATGTAACATATGAAATAACATACTACAAATCCTGGTATGTGTGTACAGTAAATGCAACATAATATGAATTACATACAGTGCAGACTTGCAAAGACATGCGTCATATATCGCCTATCAAATTGACAGTTAAGTGTGCATCTGTGAGACTTTAAATTTTTCCTGATTGGGTATGGAAAATGGAGCATGAATCTTTTGAAAAAAGGCTCGACTATGTTCTGACTGTTTTACCTAAATAAGGCCAGAAAATTCCCAAATTTATATTTCTGGGAATAAATATACATAATTTTAAAAGGAGTGCAGCCTTTGTTTTGTTGTTTTTGTATGTTTTTGAAAAAGGGTGGTTAGCTAAATTCCAAAATCCCAGTACCTTGATATAAAAATAGATAAAAGTAGCCATTCACAGGAATGACTTCACACTTTTTCACCTTTTTGCTGTACTGGTAGGGGGGGGGGTGCCACAGGCTTTGTGACTGGAAATATAATTGTCAGGCCGCAGGAACAAAACCCTTTTCTTTCAGCGCCATCAGCGCTTTGATATTAATCCTGACCTGACAACTGAAGGTGTAATCATTTCAGAGGCAGATCAAATAGGAGCCGGGATCAAGTCAGAGGTGGGATCCAAACCCACACCATTCAACATTCAGTTCAGCAGCCAGCAGTCATCACCACTGGGCCACTTGTTCACTTCTGTAGTACTTACACAATGCCTCAGTTACTGCACTGCTTATATCAATCTCACATGTTATGTTCAAAATGTAAGCCACACTTTTACGAAAAACATGGAAACTGTGAACAATTGTTCACACAATCTACAAACAAGACGAATGCAACACTTTATGCATCTTAATATACTAAGTAAAACAAAATGCACATATGTGCTAATTATAATATCAGATAAGGTGCTTGCTAGTATTCGCACTTCGTACTGGCACATACTCTAAACGATCACAGTATCTAAATTTAGCACATGGCAATTCAAACAAGAGATGTTTGTAAGACGCTTATGCGCCCAACATATAGTAAGAAACAACCTTGTTGCACCAAATGGACGAATAGTCCAAAATGGTAAAGGTCACAGTGACTTTGACCTAATGACCTCAAAATCCAAAATCAATATGGGACATCTAATGTTGCTGGCCTACTTTCAAGTAAAGTTTAATGACGATCCTAGGGCAAAGCATTCTTGACTTATTGAACAGACACCATTTGGCTTACTGACCAACTGACAGACATGAGCAAAGCAATATACCACCTCATCAAAGATGGGGGAGGGGGGGACATAATTACTGTGACCTCTCTCCTGCATGTCCATATCAATTTTTCAAAGATCAATGATTTGAACTCATTGGCGTCAAAAGTTAAGGACCGAGTCAATTTAATTTGAAAACTTGAGCGAAGATTCTGATAAATCTACAATGTGGCTATTGCATGCAAAAACTTACAAATTTGTAGTCAGTCTGCATGCACACATTGATAATACAAATTCATTGATAAAACGCAAGTACGGTTGAAAGCAAATTGTAAGAAGGCTTTGATAAAACGGGCCGAATAACTCTTAATTTGGAACATTGAATGCATATGCTTTTACAGACTCATTAACGTTTATACAGATCTTATTCTGTTAGAAGTTATCATAAAAGATACAAAAACATTGCGCTTACATATCAGCGATATGAGTAACTCTCAATTCCTTCGATTAGTCATCAGAGAAAATTCCAGAAACTATTTTCAGCCGCTTAGTAATCTCATTCAGGTATTATGTTTTAACATTACATTACTGATGTTTTTATCGCATTCCCAAGGTATTACCTCATTGTCGGAGAGTGCCAAATCACTGCCAATAAATGCTGACTTTTTACCACCGCAGAATAAGTTTCCCATTGACATTCCATAGTAGCATTTTCAGTGGTTGTTTATGAATTTCACTTCATTTCTCACCTGTATGTGTTCAGCCATGTTACATTCACCAAACATTACATCACTTGCACATTCAGATAATAAGAAACATTTTTTGCCGTTTTCCCGCTTGTTTTGCTGCTTTCCCGCTTCTTTTTTCTCCATGACAAACGTTACTATACTCTTTATTTATTATACTTTTGTTGCTGATTCAAGTTATAATTACAAGTGAATTGTACTCATACAAAGTACATACTCATACAAAATAAAGTTATTCGGCACAGAAGTAGGACACTAGTTTTACTACAATGAATCATGCATGCACTGATCAGCCATTATTATATTACCGAAATTATGAGTATTTCTGGTTTTTTTATTATCATCATACACTATTTTGAGAGAGACAGCCCGACCAACCCACACGTGCAAAGCAATATACCCCCTCATCAACGACAGGGGGGAAAATAATAACAATGACCTAGTTTCCGACATTTAATAGCTAGCTAGGTCTGGATTTTGCAAAAGTTTACCCCAGGTTTCTTCAAGTTCCAATGTGGGCTACCAATGAAGAAATTTTAAACAAACCTTTAACAGTAAGTTAAGCATTTTTGCTATTGAAATAATGCTGAGCACTGGGGTAGGGCCATCTTTAAAAGAATGCTTGTTTGCCGTTTCCGCTGTCCAGAATTTTTTTTGCCGTGTCACCCGTGAAATCTGTTTGATAAACATTTTCAAGCGTTCAGACAATTGATCCGACTCAGAAAATGCTCATTACTGTTTTACCGAATGCAAGCGTCTGTTCCTAAAAATTGGCGGCGTCTTTAATTTAACAATTTATCTTTTGATTTTATTGGTATTTAGACAAGAATAATTATTGTCAAATGAATGTCATGAAGTTACACAAATATTATGTTTGTCCAACATAAAATTTTATGCCTAACACTAGTGAGGCATCGATTTTTATTGCATTTTTGAGTCAGTTTATTTTATCTTTTTTTTTCAATTTAGCGTATGCCCTGGCGTACGGGCGTATGCCTGGCTTCGCGCCTGCCGGGGAATCAAATTGGACAAATATGGTAAGTAACATATTGCAGTAATTTAATATCAATACCTTCCTCTCGATTAATAATAATACCAGAACATATTACATTACCAGCTTTACAGCTACCATGGCATTTCACACAGAACGTGACCTAATGTGACAGACTTAGAGTGTAATATATAGTTCTACGACAGTCACTGTGTCAGTAAATAGAATTTAGTGCCTGTGGCTAGAATATAATACTCCAGGTATGAATCAGAGAGGGGAAATAACTGCTGTATATGTATACTGGGTATGAATCAGAGATGGGAAATAACTGCTGTATAGGTCTACTGGGTATAAATCATAGAGGGGAAATAACTGCTGTATAGGTATACTGGGTATAAATCAGAGAGGGGAAATAACTGCTGTATAGGTATACTGGGTATAAATCAGAGAGGGGAAATAACTGCTGTATAGGTCTACTGGGTATATATCAGAGGGGAAATAACTGCTGTATAGGTATACTGGGCATAAATCAGAGAGGGGAAATAACTGCTGTATAGGTATACTGGGTATATATCAGAGGGGAAATAACTGCTGTATAGGACTACTGGGTATAAATCAGAGAGGGGAAATAACTGCTGTATAGGTCTACTGGGTATACATCAGAGAGGGGAAATAACTGCTGTATAGGTATACTGGGTATATATCAGAGAGGGGAAATAACTGCTGTATAGGAATACTGGGTATATATCAGAGAGGGGAAATAACTGCTGTATAGGTATACTGGGTATAAATCAGAGAGGGGAAATAACTGCTGTATAGGTATACTGGGTATAAATCAGAGAGGGGAAATAACTGCTGTATAGGTATACTGGGCATAAATCAGAGAGGGGAAATAACTGCTGTATAGGTATACTGGGGGAAATAACTGCTGTACAGGTATACTGGGTATAAATCAGAGAGGGGAAATAACTGCTGTATAGGTATACTGGGTATATATCAGAGGGGAAATAACTGCTGTATAGGTATACTGGGTATAAATCAGAGAGGGGAAATAACTGCTGTATAGGTATACTGGGTATAAATCAGAGAGGGGAAATAACTACTGTATAGGTATACTGGGAATGAATCAGAGAGGGGAAATAACTGCTGTATAGGTATACTGGGTATAAATCAGAGAGGGGAAATAACTGCTGTATAGTTATACTGGGTATAATCAGAGGGGAAATAACTACTGTATAGGTATACTGGGTATAAATCAGAGGGGAAATAACTGCTGTATAGTTATACTGGGTATAATCAGAGAGGGGAAATAACTGCTGTATATGTATACTGGGTATAAATCAGAGAGGGGAAATAACTGCTGTATAGGTATACTGGGTATAAATCAGAGAGGGGAAATAACTGCTGTATAGGTGTACTGGGCATAAATCAGAGAGGGGAAATAACTGCTGTATAGGTGTACTGGGCATAAATCAGAAAGGGGAAATAACTGCCGTATAGGTATACTGGGTATAAATCAGAGAGGGGAAATAACTGCTGTATATATATACTGGGTATAAATCAGAGAGGGGAAATAACTGCTGTATAGGTATACTGGGTATAAATCAGAGGGGAAATAACTGCTGTATATATATACTGGGTATAAATCAGAGAGGGGAAATAACTGCTGTACAGGTATAGTGGGTATAAATCAGAGAGGGGAAATAACTGCTGTATAGGTCTACTGGGTATAAATCAGAGAGGGGAAATAACTGCTGTATAGGTATACTGGGTATAACTCAGAGAGGGGAAATAACTGCTGTATAGGACTACTGGGTATAAATCAGAGAGGGGAAATAACTGCTGTATAGGTCTACTGGGTATAAATCAGAGAGGGGAAATAACTGCTGTATAGGTATACTGGGTATACATCAGAGAGGGGAAATAACTGCTGTATAGGTATACTGGGTATAAATCAGAGAGGGGAAATAACTGCTGTATAGGTCTACTGGGTATACATCAGAGAGGGGAAATAACTGCTGTATAGGTATACTGGGTATAAATCAGAGAGGGGAAATAACTGCTGTATAGGTATACTGGGTATGAATCAGAGACAGGAAATAACTGCTGAATAGGTCTACTGGGGAATCTTATGAGAGTGCTGACATAGTTACATAGACTAGCATGCTGAAAGTTTTGGTGCAACAAGCTATCTACTGTAAAATCATTAGTTGTCCTGGGTGATTATATTGTGTGGTTTTTGTGGTTCCTCTTCAAAACCAAAATCAAATCCCATTAAATTATCATTTTAATTTTACTTAAAATGCTAAATCCACCCAAATATATCCCATCGAAATGATATTCTTTACCCAAATCACGGAATTTTGTCCTATTGAAATTAAATGATTTTACAATATATACTACAATGGGAGATTCAACCTTGTTGCGCTGAAGGAACAAATTGTTTAATAATAATACTGTAGATATAACAATTCATTTAAGCTGAACAAAGTAGTTTAGGTATTTTATTTGTCAAACTTTGTGAGATAATTTAAAACTGAAAAACATTCAAAGGACAGAAACTCAGTTGAAAATTCATCCAAGCAATTTTTGTCGCAAAATTGCATAAAATTTAAATGTTTCTATTTGTTTCATTGAAATCCAACCAGTGGCTTCACTGGGTGATAGAATAGATAATATATTTTGATGGACAAGGGATTAACCCTTTTACTAACTGACAGACCAACCTCAAGTATGACTCTGATTTAGCATGAAACCATTAATTTTGTATCTCAGAGTATACAATAATGAATATTGTAATGTAACATTTGTATGTTAGCTTAAGGAGGTACACCCCTCTTTTATCTAACAATAATTTTTTTCTCAAAAGCCATAAAATGACAGAAAAATAATATTTAAGGACATTTGAAATCATAATAAACCAGGCTTGTTTCCAAGATATGTGGTTTTCACATGACCAACTATTTTATTTTGGTCATTTCTTGGAAAATATGTAACCGATCTTTTCATTTTAAGATTTAAGCTATTTTACACAACATTTAAACAATGCATGCTATTATATGTGTTCAATGGTTTTTCTTATACCATTTACAACAATTCTGACTGCCTGGTGAACAGATTCAATATTTGTACATGATAAATAGCTACCCCACCCACTTGCCAAAAAGTGCCATTTTCAATTGAACGTCAAAAAATATTCAACAATCGAAAATTATTTAAAATTGCACATAAGTTGAAAATCATATGTATGTAATTATTTAAACCTCTCGGTCAAGGATAACCCATGAAAGTGCAAGCACTTATTTCCAATGGGGTCCTGTGTTTTTGCTGAAGGGACAGCAGGTGGAAGAGATAGTGGTGTGATACAAGGTATCCGGGCGAGATGCCCTAGCTCTTTCCGAAGAGACACCTTGGTTCTTTAACGTGCCCGGTGTATAGCACCGATACACGCGAGACTACCTCTGGGTTGCTAACCAGTTCATCTCTAGTTAGGTGGGAAACACAGAAAAACGTTTCAGAAATGATCAAGTGCCCCGGCCGAGGGTCGAACCCGGGACCTCTCGATCAGCAGTCAAGCAGGCTATCCGCTCGACCACCGTACCACCTTGATAGTACATCAGTTAAGTGAAATAAAAAATAGGGGTCATCAGGCTTTTTTGGGAGTTTTTCAACAAAAGGTACTAATTTTGAATAAATTTGCATAAATTAACCAAATTTGTATATTTGAATAAAATTTAATGAAAAATAATTATAACAGGACAAAGAGGCATCTTAATACTGCAACACTTAAAACATACATCCATAAATATGTAGTAAAACAAAATAATTTTTCATATCATACATCAATTGTACTAATTAATTTATTATGAGTTTTCTGCTTTTTATTGAGGTACAGGTTGGTTCGCTTTTTAATTATAACCACATTTTTATTTCACATTTCTTATCATTTTAGCATCAACTATTCATAATACATTACCATTTTGACAGCTAAGCTTTTAATTTCATTTGAGCAAAAATTCATTTCAAAAATGTTAAATTTTAGCATTTTCCAATTTAAGGTAATTTAGACCCTTTTCGCTAAATATCGCCTTTAACTCGGATTTTGATGATATTTTGCATAAATAAAGTATCAAGTATTGGCTTCCTGATTTTGATGGTTTTATGGAGAAATATCACGTGACGTACAATGAATAGCGCCACCTAGCGGGGCGTAATTTTTGCGTGCTTTTCGACGTTTTTCACCTTTTTTTTCGAGTTAATACTTATTTCATTGAAAATCGAAAATTACAGTTTTGTAGGTCAATAAATGCTGCGTCATATGGTGCAAAATATAGAAAGAAATTTTAAATAGTATTAACGTAACGCTGAAATAACCGCGCCACGGCCTCGATAATAACGGCGTTTTAATCGCGGCATTTCTTTTATTCACACGCATTTAGCAAGAACGCTAGGTGTTCAAATTTTATTTTATTTATTGCATAAGTTTATTTGAAGTGTCTTTTTTATTTTAGTGAAATAAAAAATGGGGTATTCTCGGGGCCGTTTTCGCGCTTTTAACAATCAAAAGTTTTTAGTCAGGGTAAAATAACGCGACGTAAACGTTAGCGTGACGTGTGCTCACGACAGGAACATCGGCTCTTTCTTTTCTTTTAATAACGCAATTAGCGAACGAAAAGACGATAAAAGTATTTTTGATAATTCTATGAGTTGCTTGAAAGAATAGTTTTGATTTATATCAAATATAATTCGTTTGGTCCGTTTTCGCGCGTTTATTGATCTAAGGTCGGAATACAAGTTCTTTTAAATTTTGCCGTTAAACGTTAACTGGTGAGGTTTGGCGAACCATACCATATCAAATGTGAAAAATATTTCGTTGCTGAAGAAACATATGGAGTTGTGCAGGTATCAATTCATTTTGGGTTGATTTGTATATTCTGGAGTGACGTGTGATGTTATTGTGATGTTTGACGCTGAACGTAAATACACTTAGTGAAAGTATATTTTATGATATGCGTCAGTTCAGCAAACTGCACATTTCCTGCGAACCTGTTATAAAGCCACATGTGGACGGTATTACTCGTCGGTCATAGTTTATTGGTCCTTAGGTACCTAATCATACATCTGTATATTAAAGTGAAGCAATCTTGATTAATCTTGCTTTTAGGAAATAAGCACTGGTACGTACGGAGACCGACCTCGTACTCCTTAATAAGTATGAGTATACATGTCCTTCATCTAGGTACGCCCATCGTACGATAGTAAGCTCACACCCAGTTTACAAGAATGCTATTTCATTATTGATGTTTTGGAGTAGAGAAGAATGAATTAGTAAACCATGTGTTCCTATTAAAATTTCGGGCCATATTCTTACTTTAAGTTGTTTCCTGTTTTTAAATATCCTGTTGTCTAGTTTATGCAGATATTGTCCAATGCAATGGTCATTTGAATGACATTCAATTACTCGTTTTCCATATTAATACATGTACATAATTAAAAAAACCTATATAGAATAATTCTTATACAAACAACTACATGTATATCCTATAAAACCTGCGATCGAGTGTCCCTTTCTCATGTGGGTGTGGCAGCCACCATCGACGAACTATCTCTCGGTCGCTGCTCTCAACTTAACGGCGAAGTTGGAAATATTATGACTGATTGAGATGTAGAATTAGAAAAACATATATGAAATGTGAAATGAATGATAACATCAATATTAAAAGTGCTTCAATTCTCACTCCATATTTCACAGATAATTAATAACGCAACTTGTGAACTATGCACTATGATGCTCCAACCGCCTCGATGGCTTTGTGGTAGCTAGAACGTCCACTTCGAGTGATGGAGGTCCTATATTCAAATCAGGCTGCGTCATTTCCGAGACAAAAACTTTGTATTAGTGATGCCCTCGCTGAGCTTAAAAGCTCGTTCTATCACACTCACTCGAGTCGATGTTTACATTCGGGATTAATGCTACGGTCACAATACTCGTACGATGTCCATTCGGATTTTGCAACTCGTACGAGTCCAATATATTTCAAATCCTAACGGTATGTGTAGGTTCTTGGGTACGGACCTCGTACGAATCAAAGAGAATGTCTCCTACGAGGTCCGTCCGGACATCATAATCTTCGCACGGAGATAGTACGGGATCGTCGTATGGGGCTCACAAGTAACTCGTACGGTATCCGTAAGGTACTCGCACGATGACCGTACAAGGTCCGTGCGACAAGAATAAAATTCTTCGGCACATTTCAATTTTCCCTAACAAGCCCGCCAAGCTCAGTCGGTATAGCCCGAGACTAGTAGTTATATTATGAGATGAGTAAACATAGTCTAATTATTCCTATTTTACAATTGTTATGTTCTTCTAACTAAAGAAATTAATGAAATTAATTTGTGATTTTTGCACTTTGTTAACTTTAATTTGGCACGGGACTGTACAATGATCGGTTGACGTACATTTTGGCTAATTTGACTGAAGCCGAATGTTGTCAGGCAGCAGATCGGGGTTACAAGTTGTGTAGAATCGAGTGACGGCGACCAGGGTAATTTAAAGTATCTTTAAAAATATACATTGCTACTCATCGGCCGGTGTCTGTGCAATCATTAATTAACAACGGGTACATATCGGAAACAAGGGCGGTAAAAGAGACCGAATGTTAAACGGAATCCGGGAACCCTAGATTGTATACAACTTGGTTCTTTAACGTTTTAGGTGTAAACCACCTATGGGTTTTTCAGCTTCTCTATTTATTGTTAGGTGGAATGAGAATGTGTCCCGGTCGAGATTAACACCTTGGATGGACATGTCGATCCGTAGTCTAAAGCATTACCCACTCGACCACAGTCTGAGGGTCACCCGAATGGTTGATTATACAACATGTTAAAAGACATGTTGACATACTTATATATTGGGTCTTCTTAAACTCATTACAATAGTTCTTCCAAAAGCAAGTAGCGCCATTATTAAGATATAATAGTAATAACTTTATTATAAGAGGCAACCCGGATGGACAAGCCCAATCTTCCCTGTAGGCCTCTATTTGTACCTGATGCTTTTTAATAAACAACCATTCAAACAATGATTCATAAAGTTTCTGTATGCCGAACATTCTATTTTGGGTGAAAAGAGTTGTCTCATCACTTCAAGGAAAAATCCGGCCACCTAGATTCCTAGACCTACATACACTAGTAATATGTCGGCACCCTATAGTTCGTTCTGGCTAACACATCGTTCATTCCCCCAACTTCTAAATCAGAATGCCGACCCGATCGCATCGTCAGCGTTATAATAATGAAAAGTGACACTCATGTCAGTATCTGAAGGTCTGATCCTTTTATGCATATCATAATGTCGAACGTTTCACAAAATTGATACAGCGCATTTTATTGCAATGTTTTAAGCATGCATATTAAGCATATATTAACTTTTGAGTATAACCATTTTGTGAATAATTATGTCGCGGCAGATATAAAAATACGTTCAAAATAGCGACATTCTTTGTTTTTGAACGCTTACAGCGTCACTAAAGAACATCGCATTGCCTCACTAACATAAAGCAATATATTTCATCGCAAATCAAAAGAAAGTTTTCTTTCGCTAATGGCGTCGAAAAGAAAGAACATGGACGAATTGAACGACGGCCGCACTAGTTACGTCGCTAGTAACAGTAACGTTGCGTAATTTTACCCTGACTAAAAACTTTTGATTGTAAATAGCGCGAAAACGGCCCCGAGAACACCCCATTTTTTATTTCACTAAAATAAAAAAGACACTTCAAATAAACTTATGCAATAAATAAAATAAAATTTGAACACCTTGCGTTCTTGCTAAATGCGTGTGAATAAAAGAAATGCCGCGATTAAAACGCCGTTATTATCCAGGCCTTGGCGCGGTTATTTCAGCGTTACGTTAATACTATTTAAAATTTCTTTCTATATTTTGCACCATATGACGCAGCATTTATTGACCTACAAAACTGTAATTTTCGATTTTCAATGAAATAAGTATTAACTCGAAAAAAAGGTGAAAACGTCGAAAAGCACGCAAAAATTACGCCCCGCTAGGTGGCGCTATTCATTGTACGTCACGTGATATTTCTCCATAAAACCATCAAAATCAGAAAGCCAATACTTGATACTATATTTATGCAAAATATCATCAAAATCCGAGTTAAAAGCGATATTTAGCGAAAAGGGTCTAAATTACCTTAAAAAATGGTTAAAAAATTCATAGCCATTATTTTTAATTTAGCATTTTCTAAAAAGGGTTAAAACATTCATAGCCATTATTTTAAATTTTAGCATTTTCTTACAATGGTAAATAAAACCTTCATAGCCTCTATTTAAAATTTCAGCATTTCCTAAAAAGGGTTAAAAATTCATAAGCCATTATTTTAAATTTTAGCATTTTCTAAAACTGGTTAAAAAATAATTAAATAGAAAAAAATAAATAAAACTTTGGTCTTACCTTTAAGCACTCGACATTAACAGAAATGCACAATACTCTCTCACACAACTTGTAACCACAAATAAAATAAAATGAAGTCTGTTCTACTAGAGAATTATAAAGCAGAAGAATTCTACTACTACTACTGCTAGATTCTTCTGGCAGAATGCCTTGTCCCCAAACAACAATATTCTCCAATAGTTATGAATGAGAAGTTTGGCCTGATTTACAGGGTAATGATTTTCTTATCAATAATATCTGCCTCTAGTTTCCCCTCAATATATATGTGAACCATTGGATAACTATGCCAATACGCCTTGCTATTCTCTGGTTACAAACGTCATACCAGCCGTAACAAAACACCACTAACACATACGCTAGCTTACTATGTATTATACGTTATAGTAATTTTACAACTGCTAAGATACGAGATGATGAGTAAAAAAGGAAACTCCCACAATGATCTTAAATAAATTCCGACTTATGTAAATGTGCTTATATAACAAATTCTGTAACAAGTGGGCGTGTACACCAAGAAAAAGACAAACATGTGAACTTTACTACCTACAAGGAAAATAAAAGGGCACTAATAAATGTATATATAGCTTGTCAACAATAATACGTGCTTGGTTTACAAATGAAGACTGATAATTCAACTAATTTACGGTTCTGCTATATTTGCAACCAGTGGTATAAATCTATATCCAGCTTAAAGCATAAAATCACACATTCTATTAAAATTGAAACAAGCCATTTCTCACTCATATATAGCTTACATTTAAGGCTCCACCTTAAAGGCCTTGGTCATGATCATGTCTCACATATTTTCACAAATAACAAGAAATGTTTGTAAAACATCTATGCCCCCTGGCAGCCCAACAATTGGAAATGGTGAAGGTCACAATGACATGAGATTTGACATACTGACCTCAAAATCAATAGGGCCTTATTACTATTGCTAGTCAACCTCCATGTAAAAGTTAAGGAACCAAGATGGGCACATGACATGTTGATATACCCTGGAACCCAAGATGTGCACATGGCATGTTGATGTACCCTAGAACCCAAGACAGACACATGACATGTTGTTGTACCCTGGAACCCAAGATGGACACATGACATGTTGATGTACCCTGGAACCCAAGATGGACACATGACATGTTGATGTACCCTGGAACCCAAGATGGACACATGACATGTCGATGTACCCTGGAACCCAAGATGTACACATGACATGTCGATGTACCCTGGAACCCAAGATGGACACATGACATGTCGATGTACCCTGGAACCCTAGATGGACACATGGCATGTTGATGTACCCTGGAACCCAAGATGGACACATGACATGTTGATGTACCCTAGAACCCAAGATGGACACATGACATGTTGATGTACCTTGGAACCCTAGATGGACACATGACGTGTTGATATACCCTGGAACCCAAGATGGACACATGGCACTTGTTATGTCGTACCTTGCACCAACAAACAGCATGGCATCAACAAACCCAATGTTTACTGTAAACATAGTTCATCATATCATAATGTCACTTACAGCCAAGTATCCAGTGCTGCGGTTGTCAATTGCATGAATGCTTATCAAACAGTTTAAGACAGAAAGCCACAAATAGATGTTATTGGTCATGACATAGACTTTCCCAGAGTTATTGTAGGAGGGACTCACATGGAGAAGGACACGCAACACAATTTCCAAGTTATATAACCTCCTGTTTTTATTCATATTTCAGGTGTAGAACAGCAACGTGTTACGACACAAAACCGCACACCTACAACTTAAATTTCTCTCTCAGACAAAAATAATTCACAATGTGGTTCTATTATGAGTATTACTTTAACGATAAAAAGCTCCGGCAATCAATAACATGAATATAAACTGAGAAGAAAATTATCTTCTGGTTAGGCGCAGGTGTAATATAACTTCACGCAATGTCAATGCCAAGATTCTCAATTAATATCGTATAAAGGCATATGATAGACATTGGTTACAGAAATTTACAAGATTTATGTACAACACTATTAGGCTATTTTAGTAAACCAATTGTTTTCACACAATTCATTTGAAATTACCTTCTTTAAAAGTACTAGCAAAAATATTTCTATATACTTCCTTACAATTGATATACTATGTATTTTTAGAGAAATGCTTGATTGACAATAATTGGGGTTTCAAGATGATTTGCCTGCTGACTAAACTAAAGGTAGGGTAGCTGAATGTCAAACTAAATCATTGTACCGTCGGCGTAATTGCCCAGAGCTGAATGGTTGTGTAGCCAAATTATCAGCCAGCTGAACGATTGACAAACCACATAATTGGCCGCACAGCTGAATGACTTTGGCCGCACAGCTGAATGACTTTGGCCGCACAGCTGAATGACTTTGGCCGCACAGCTGAATGACTTTGGCCGCACAGCTGAATGACTTTGGCCGCACAGCTGAATGACTTTGGCCGCACAGCTGAATGACTTTGGCCGCACAGCTGAATGACTTTGGCCACACAGCTGAATGACTGACTTATTTTGACTTGAATTGTTGCAGCTCCCAGTCAAAGATGACATCTTAAAGGCCACTGTGTGTGTGAGTATGACAGTAAGTCATCTAGTTTTCTTAAGATTGACATTGTTACACATATGGTGCCACTTTATGTATTGGAGTCAGGATTATAAATTTAATGTTAGCAGTCTTGGTTGGCGACCATCAGATGTCCATTCCCTAACCACAGCGCTTTCCACGAAAGGTAACCCATGCCTTCTACATTTAATTGAACGATAGGTAACTGAATGAAAGCACTCAGTAGGGCTTTGCTTAGGCACCGGACCCTGTCATGTTCTTACTAGCATTTAACAATTTTACAGAAACTGCTGTCTATAAGTTCTGGTAGTGGATCTTCACTGCAGCCAACGGTACATTAACGTTGCATGGCATACCGAAGGGTGCCTGCAAGACTGTAGTGTAAGTCCTTCTTTAATCATATGTAGTAACTACAGTCTTGCGGGCACCCCTCGATACATGAAACACTGGGGTCGTCTCTGGACATCCATACATAAGCTTGTAATAAAATCCAATAGGGATTTTTTGTAATTACCTATCCCAACAAACACCACCAGTATAAATCTGAAAATCAAGTACAAAATGAATGAACAATCAACTTATTAACAGATTATGACTCCATACGTCTCAGTACCTAAAATGGTAATACATCTTTAAATGTTTTGTGCTTTTGTTTATAAAACTACTGTTAGTGATTCTATCGATGCATTTTTTTCTATTTTTTAAAAGGGTTTGATCAACATATTTTCCCTAATTTCCCATACTAATTAGGGGGCCTTCTTTATTAGTATCTGTGCAGGGTCAATCACGGTTCCATAATATTGCAGAAGGACATGCACCATAGTGGCCGGCTTATAATTAATAGACACATTTTTGGACTCATAATTCAGATTCAATGAGGTGGGTTTGTCAAATAAGCGATTAGCCTACGTGAAAATTGAAAAAATCTTGGTTTTCTCATTTAAAGTTAAATTTTGTACTTTCGTTTTGGCACGATTATGACAAAAACGTAAAAGGTGGGTTGTGCATAGGTGAGGTGGGTGGTAATTTCATTAGGTGGGCAGTTGATATACTACTGGTCTAGCTCTCTGTGTTAGATAACATAAACACACGATAAACATCATGTACTCATGTTATCTTATATTAATAATAAATTCCGCAATTCAAGTTCAATTCATAGAGAACTTGAAAGAGTCTGCTAGAGTATGAAGATCAATTCTGCAACAGAAATATAACTGTAAACCACAAACCCATGTAGGCGGGGAAAATTTATTACATGGAATACAATATAGTAAATTGTACTAATTTCATTCATGAATTCATGATTGTTGAATAAAATGTAGGATATATATGCATCATACACATAAAATCTAGCTAAAATTGAAAAAAAGTTATGCTATTTGATTGATAAAATATACTATCTGGTCAGGTTACGAGGTAGCCAGACTATTAGTGCAAGTAGTGCTCATCTCAAATCAGGCACGGATCCAGGCGGTGGGCACGAGGGCCCGTGCCCCCCCAGTTGGCTGAGATTTTTTTTTAAAAACTTTGAATAAATAGTAAAACAGCTATTGAACAAAACATCTCGAAATAATATGGGTATTTTTTCTTATGTTCTAGATGAAAAAGTATTTGTAAGATGGGCATTTTTCGTGCTCGCTTCGCTCGCAGAATATTTTAATAAACATGTATATATTTATACGTAGCTGTTGCATCACAGAAATCAATTACAAGAGAATTTTTGCCCTAGCTCATTATATTACCTTTTGACTGTTAAATAATCATAACTTAACCATTAAGGTTAACTCTCAAAATAATGAAAAAAAGGTATTTCAGGGCTCCCAGATAGGCTTAGAATGCACTATATTCATCCATTGCTTTGAAAATTTTCCCGGGGGAGTAGGCCCCCGGACCCCCCTACTTATGTTATAATATTCCAATGACCAAAAGGATGAAAGCTGGTATATACAAATACTGTATGTGAACACTTACTAATATGCACGAACGTACACAATGTACATGTTGACGCTTATAACATAAAAAGTACTATGGATTCCCCCACATCTACAAATGAACCCCCTTCCTGTGCATTTTTACACACACATTAAGCAATCCCCCCCGGAATCCCGTACATACCTCGTGCCCCCCCATTCAGAAATTTCTGGATCCGGGCCTGCAAATTATTGAGACAATATAACATAAAGCCTAGACAATACCACCTTAGAAAAAAGCCAAGCATTTTTACAAAACATGTCAGCGGAGGCCATCAATTTCATTTACCACCAACAAAGAAATGAGCTAATCAGACAGAGATGGCATAGATCTCCAATCAAACCATGTTGAAGGATATTTAATCTTGCTTCATTAAGGTCACATTTTTCAGATTTCAAGGAAATCTTTGAATGTGAATATAACAAAAGAGGCCTTTGGAAGTCCCTAGGTTGCTCACACAATGGCAAGTGACGGTCCTTTAGAGGCCCTAAATTGGAGGGTCATTAGGTTGCTCACAAAATGTCAGGTAAGGGTCCTTCAGAGGCCCTAAATTGTAGAGTCCCTAGGCTGCTCACACAATGTCAGGTAAGGGTCCTTCAGAGGCCCTAAATTGGAGGGTCCCTAGGCTCCTCACACAATGTCAGGTAAGGGTTCTTCAGAGGCCCTACATTGGAGGGTCCCTGGGTTGCTCACACAATGGCAAGTGATTGTCCTTAAGAGGCCCTAAATTAGAGAGTCCCTAGGTTGCTCACACAAAGGCAAGTGACAGTCCTTCAGAGGCCCTAAATTAGAGAGTCCCTAGGCTGCTCACACAATGGCAAGTGACGGTCCTTCAGTGGCCCTAAATTAGAGAGTCCCTAGGTTGCTCACACTAAGGCAAGTGACAGTCCTTCAGAGGCCCTAAATTGGAGAGTCCCTAGGTTGCTCACACAATGTCGGGTAAGGGTCCTTCAGAGGCCCTAAATTGGAGGGTCCCTAGGTTGCTCACACAATGTCGGGTAAGGGTCCTTCAGAGGCCCTAAATTGGAGGGTCCCTAGGTTGCTCACACAATGTCAGGTAAGGGTTCTTCAGAGGCCCTAAATTGGAGAGTCCCTAGGTTGCTCACACTAAGGCAAGTGACGGTCCTTCAGAGGCCCTAAATTGGAGAGTCCCTAGGTTGCTCACACAATGGCAAGTGACGGTTCTTCAGAGGCCCTAAATTGGAGAGTCCCTAGGTTGCTCACATCATGGCAAGTGACGATCCTTCAGAGGCCCTAAATTAGAGAGTCCCTAGGTTGCTCACACAATGGCAATTGACAGTCCTTCAGAGGCTCTAAATTGGAGAGTTCCTAGGCTGCTCACACCATGGCTAGGTATGGTCTTTCAGAGCCCAAAGAAGCCCTCATGTGATACGTGATGTATATCAAGATTTCTCCGTTCATACAGCTTCATATGCTAACAGTGACATGGGTAATCACGTCATCAAAAGCAGCATATCACATCCTACCTTTGATGACGTAGTTTGCTAAGCCAGTTACATAAATTTTACGTGTTTCAAATGATTGACATTGGCTTACATACGGATGCAATTCCGTAAATAGGTGTCGATGACTATAATTATAGAAAGCAGGTCATTGATACATTATAAAACATACTTATATAATTATGACATCAATATAGTTTGTTCAATAGATTCGCACTGGTGTGATATGTAGCATGACTCGTGGATGAGTACAAAAATATTATTTAATTAACAAGGTAACTTAAAATAGCACATACTGGTACTAGGAAATTCTATGGCGATGTGTGAACTTCATCAGCAATACTATACAGGTGTTACACGGTAAGCGTGGTAGGCGCTATTACTGCTACTACGGATATGAACCACTGACGTAACCTTCCTTACATGTGTCAGTAACTAATACCGCAGTCAGTCACGGCCATTGCCACAAGTTGTTAGTAGCGTGATGATGGAGTTGAATAAGTCAGTTGAATAGTACGAGGTCAAGTGATCAAATCTTGGTTGATCTCGAGGAAACTTGGTGGAAACGTGATGAACGTTTCACAGACTACAGTTTAGCAACTAATTATACAGGGTTCCCACAAATAATCTAATGCAAAATTCCCTGACTTTTCCCTGATTTTCCCCTGACCAGATATCTGAGTTTTCCCTGATTTTTCGAGTGAATGGGCAATAGCGCAATGGGAACAGCGAAAAGGAGATTATATTTGCATTTTGTGGAACCAAAAAGTTCCAGGTAGCAGTGTCAGGGCTGTTGACCATGGGAACCCTGTTATAAGTTACACTTTTATCACAATTCATCTCATTCATCCTGATCAAACATGATAGAAAAGCCAATTTAGGGGTCGCCGCGGCGGCGTACCCTTTCTTAAATCTGGCCTTGGGTCTGTATGTCCCCTAAACTAAGGTAGGTGACATAAATTCAGGGATTCACCCCAAGTGCATTCCTTATGTCGTTCTTTATCCATTTACAAAACTAAACACAGCATTTCAAACATCAGCAAAATTACAAAAAGTTGAAAATCATTTTAAGATCAATGTTTTTTTAGTTTGGTGTGTTTTTGGTTCAATGTGACAAGTCAATTAAGATCTGCTCATAAAATTTCATTATATTGGTTTCATGGTCCCATTCTTTCAATCAATATTCCGAGAAAAGTTCAACCAAGTAATCATTTTTATTTTCATCTTTTAAAACACGAAACACAAAACACCTAAAGTTTCACTCTTAGTTATTAATTATTGTTTTATTGCTCATGCGCATATGTCATTGAAAGGATCATAGTCTAAAGATTATTTATACTTCATTGACTGTTCAATTTCAAATGAATATAACAGGATGACTTACTGAGGCATAATGTTCTAAATACTGTAAAATAAGATTGCAAGTCAGTTTCAATGCAGCAAATCTCTGTTCCAGATTTTTCTAGAATAGAAGGACGTCACAATTATTATCTAATAAATTAATTCATAATGGTCTTAAATAATGGCCTTCATCAGATTCAGCCCACAGCATTAATGCAGGAAATAAATCCGAGAAATATATACAGACACATATCTAACCCTCCAGCTCTCGGCCAACCCACAGATTTCCTGAAGTTGAGTCTTTATTACTAAGATTAAAAGCAGACGGTAATTAAAACAGGAAATTTAAAACAGCTATTCACTGTCTCAGCAACATGTTATATCTTGATAATTCTTATAAATTGATCCATTATCAAGCTATAAATACAATAGTAGAAGCAACCCCCTATCCCAAGGCAAAATAAGAACAGAGGCTAACATTTTCTTGGATCTAGGGTGATTTTAGTAATTTCTCAAATTTTCACGTGTGCCTCAACTTGAACACAGGCCTGGTCAAAGCCTATCCACAAAGGCACAAACATAATAAACAAATAGGATATGTGTGCAAATATCACACATGAAGTGCATTACTCACATACTTTCACCTCTTTGAATTCTTCTGCACATAAGGCTGATAGGAAATCGCAGATGAACCCACGACCCCTGGGTGGCGACAAGCACTTAAGTGACCCGTGACCATAGTAGTATTAGTACCGAATGTGCCACCGAAACAATTAGGATTAGGTAGGTGGGTTCAATGTGAAACCATAATGGAGACCTGCGGGTTGTGTGGGTTACACATGGTCTACCAGTCAATGTGGTAAATAGCATAAGTTATGTAAGTACCCTTAAGAAATGACTAAATTTATACATACAGCGAGCACACGATTTTCAAACACGTTTAGTGTCTAAAGTTTGGACATATGTATAACTGTGATATACAAAATTACAAATATACGCTCTTGGTGGGTGATTATTTATAGCAATTTCTTCAAATTAATCGCTTTCTAATTCTAAAGACACAGATTTCATAGTCATTAAGTTTCTCCATGACAAATATAGTACTTCAATGATGAAGTTCAATACTAGCTCTAGACACTGACATTAATGGAGAGAGAAAGAGGTTTATTCATTCAGAAAAAAATCGGCTATTAGTCCACAAAACTAAATCACAAAGGATTGGCTGTTGGCTGGAAATGAGAGGCTCGGCAGCTACCGTAATACGGAACAAAGCTGCAATCCTAGCATGATACTAGTTTTTATTGAGACATTTCATTGTATGATTGTATCAGACCAGGTTTCTTGAGAATTAAGACAAAACAGTGACCTCTACTCTAGTTTGTACATAAACAGACTGCCGACAATAACATCAAATACCTTGTTGGGGCAGTGGTATTTCCTTGATTTATTGAACATTGTTGCTTTTTGTTGGTTATTTGAACAGTAGTTTGGTGGTGGCTGTAGTACGGTATCGGATGTTGTTGATTACCGGACAATAATATCAATTACCCCGCCTCTGACAAATTAGTAGCTAAATCAAGGAATGTGATTGGTCCATTGCCATCACGTGGTGACACAATATTATCCCATACCGGGTCAGTAAAAATCAATATCGGTCGCCCACGTGATCAATACCATGTCAGTAAATTCAATACCGGGTGCCGACGTGATCAATACCATGTCAGTAAATTCAATACCGGGTGCCCACGTGATCAATGCCTAGTTCGACTACTTCTACTTCTACTTCTACTTCGGTACTCGTTAACATCCGCTTGGCAGACATAAATAACGAGGGAAAGGGGTGCAAATTCTACCTCAGGTGCAATGTTTAAAAATGTTTGTTTTTTTTAACTATGAAACTGTGAGATTTTAAAAAAAAACGTCTTAACATGTTTATACACTGTACAATGCTTCTGTTCCATTTACATCATCAATGTTGGCTGAACAGCCTGCTTGAAGCTGCTCAGGCTATCCAGGCTTGTGATCTTGGTTGGTAGGATGTTCCAAGGGACGACAGTTCTAGGGACTAGCTATCGGCCGCCATTGTTTTCGTCGCATTGAATTCTTTTTTAGCAGTTTTGGTTAATAAACGGCGTTTTTAAAGTCACGGACTATGATGACAACGAATTTTAATGAATCAAATAAAGTTTGATGATTAGGGCTGTTTCGTAATAACATCTCAAGCATCGAACGTTAGCAAACTTACATGACCGTGTCACTAGCTTTTCCGTGTCACTAGCCCATTAATTACAAGCGTTTGCGATATATATTTCCATGCGCCTATTGGACATTGATGATGTTTTAAGAATCGTCGAAAATAAAGGTGAAATTTTCATTTAAATAGCCGATTTATCCACGAAAGTACTCGATCTCCGAGGAAATTGGGCTTTAATAGACATTACAATGATATCAACACTCAGATCATACCAGCTTCTTGAGCGTAAGTAGGCTACAATTTGTTCCACAACCAGTTGCTCATGGGATCACTATGTCAACAATCCTATGTCTCAATGTAGCTTGTCAAAGCAATGTTTTAATATAAGATTATTTTATTACTGTGTATTTAAAAGACTTTTGTATCAGTCAAGTTTCATCCACATCACCCCACCCTGGGGAATGGTCGGGATTTTGAGTCGAACCCCCCGGCTTTCCACGACCTGCGGGTAAGCTGAAAATTTCCAGTATTTCCCCCGACAACTAAATATTGTCCCTTAGCTATTGGTTCGCAGAAAAATTCTCCTGATCTGCGGGGAAGCTGGTCGGTACAAAGACCAATTCCTTGAATTTAGTGGTAATTTTCTTGATGTGGTCTTTTATGGTGGTTATAATCCGTTTTGAATGGTCATCGACGGGGTAAATTCGTTGCATGGTCATCTAGTGACCTGGTACGGGATGATACATGGTCAGTTAATATCGTACCATGACTCGGCTTCGCCTCGCCAGGTACGATATTTACTGACCATGTATCATCCCGTACCAGGTCACTAGATGACCATGTAACTAATAATATCGGACAGTATTGGACAGTAACTTCAAATATCGGACAGTAACTTCAGATATTGAACAATCCTGAAAGATTACTATAAGCACTCACCAAATAAAACAAGCATACATGAACTCCATTGAGAAAGAGCACTGATATTAGTCAAGTGGTACAATGTGTAAAGTCTTAGGTGAGCCACAAATCTACCGTAGAACAAAACTCTATAGAGCTGTTGCCATTCGGCAGATTGACATACCCCCTGCCGGCAAAGGGTCATAATCCTGGCAACAATCATTGCAGCGCCAATTCCTTCCTTCACAACACACATCTACATGTTGAGATAATTCATGTGTATAAGTTTTAAGGAAATCCTGCAAAAACTGTAGGAGCTGCGATCACAAGAATTCGTTTAAGGACAGACAGACGGACAAGCTGAAAACAGTACACACCCTTACATCATTTGTTGTGCAGGGGGTTTAAAAGGTCATAAACAGTTGAAACAAAGATCTCCTATTTCGGGTATTTCATAACAAAAGAATCAAGAGCCTCACTCTAGAATGAAAATACTAAAAGACATTTAAATCAACTTCTAACCAAAAAAACGTACGAGGAAATCGGACAAGGAAGGCAGCACTCAACCTAACCAGTCGAGCACAGAAATCAGTAACACCACAACACAACTACACTGAGCAATGCCCACACATAAGCAAAAGAAACAATTAAAAGTCCAAGTCTAAATGCAGATTAAAAATAACTACAGTATTCATACATGGAATACAGGTCAACTAGAAATTCAATTCCTGGTAAAATTCCGGTCACTAGGTTGATACCATTTTAGTATACATGTGAAACCTAATGACATATATTCATACAGTTGTCGTCATTAGAGCTGTCATTCGACACATTTAGAGACGAATATATCCACTTTAAAATTGTAAATTGTGCTATATTGGAGATCAGATTTCCTCTCGATGATGGTTTAAATATACATGATCGCATGTCAGTAACACTTCCTGCTGAACGTGAGGAAAAAAGTCGACAACTATGACATACCCTCATGGTGGTGGATAACTGGATTACGTCAAGTATGAGGTGGCGATCGAGAGTTTTTTTAATGTAAGATGAAAAACTTGTTTAACACTCGACCTTAAAATCAAACTATGACGTATTTTTACCTATAAAGACCAAAATTTAAACACATACATATCACATACATGTCACATCTCAGGTTCATATGCAGGGTATTTTTTATTAAGATTTCTCGGAAAATATTATTACGTCAGACAAAGTTGAATGATGCTAATTCAAGAATTGCTTCCCTTGAGCTTTGAATTCATACACGACTACTGTACTTATCATCAGGGGGTCATCTAGCTTCTGAATTTGGAGGAGTATTTTGATATTTTTTACTATATTTTACCATTTTATACGTAAAATACTTATGATTTTAATAGGAAATGTATTGTATCTTTTTTAATATTTCAAGGGTCAAAACCCCTACTTCCCTAACCCTGATCATGAACTGCAATTGTACAACAAGTTAAAACATGGATTGATAAAACTTAATGAAATTGCATGATGCATGTCCTTTTCTAAATATTGGTCAAACATTTGGGAGTAACAACTGTACCTGTACTTTAAATATTTATAGTATTGTACACTCATCCAATAACCTGCTGGTGGGCATTTTGCATATTAAACTATGTGATTTTTCTTGAAAAAAATTGAACAAAAATATTATCTAAAAATAATGAGTGTTTATAACCTTTGAAGTCTAAGTGTGACCTTTGAGTTAGGCACCTGGGTCTTTTGCAAGACACTTCGTCTTCTTGTGGTGAACATTTGTACCAAGCTATGATATATGAATATACAATAAGAAAACTTAGAATGTGAATCAGCGGCTGTACACAGATGGAATAAAAACACATATATGCACAAACCTTTTTGTTCATTGTCTGGGCTAGTAGTTCTGTATTCCCTGTGCGAATTGGTACCAGCCAGATGTGAAATGTTACCAGTCAGATGTGGATTGGTACCAGTCGGGTATGAGTTGGTACCAGATGGATATGAATTGGTACCAGTTGGATATGAACTGGTACCAGTCAGATGTAAGTTGGAAGCAGTCAGATGTGAATTGGTACCAGTTGGATATGAGCTGGTACCAGTCAGGTATGAATTGGTACCAGTCGGATATGAGTTGGTACCAGTCAGATGTGAATTGGTACCAGTTAGATGTAAGCTGGTACCAGTTTGGTGAGAGTTGGCAACAGTCGAATGTGAGTTGGTACCAATTGGATGTAAGTTGGTACCAGTTGAATGTGAATGTGAATTGGCATTAGTCGGATGTGAGTTGGTTCCAGGCGGATTATCTACAACTAGTTGACCATTATCAACTTGTACGAGAGAGTAACTTCCCCTTGGTAGAGATTCCAATCGTTGGATATTGCTATAGTCCGCTTGCGTATTATATAACATAACCTGGTACTTGACTGGTGTAGACTGGTTCACAGAGTTCTGAACTACATGATTGTAATATTGCTGCCCAGACTGTGTCCCAGTCTGACATACTCCAGCCTGAGTTATCTGCTCACGGGTGTTCTCAGACATTCCTGAATTATACCTGAAAGAAATTTACACCAAATGGTATTATTAACAACCCAAATTTTAAAACTTTACTGCATGATAGTATAGCTTAAGCTACATTTTTTTAGTTTCTATACATTGAACCTATGCTGAATTTCAACACATTTGTAAACCTTTTAAGTTTTATACAGGTATTGATACCAATAGGACTACAGAGATGATGGCTGAAATCCCAGACTATTCCAAAATGCTCATCCCAGCTGGATTCAGACAATGTCACGTCATGAGATGGGAAAGTGAAATTAGTGGACCCATAATATTAAAGACTTTCAAAAAAAGTATACAACTCATATGCAAACACATCTTGCAATATTTTACCATCTTTTTTATGCACTGGTCAGTCAGTTGCACACACTGACCCCCTACCCCGGGTATGGGCGATGGATATATTATAGCCGGGGAAACGGCCCTGTTTTTACCTTCCAGCTTTCCTCGCACGCAGGGAAATGGGAATTTTTTCTCCGAACCAATACCACCAGTCCTGTAGGGACAATATTTTGTTGTCAGGGGCCGGGGAAATACTGGAGATTTTACCAACAGCTGTCCCCCGCAGGGCCATGGAAGGGCAAAAGTAACAAGAGGGTCCAAAGGGCCCTGGGTCGCTCACCTGTTTGGCCTAGTGACCTAGATTTTGGCCCAAATGACACAGTATCTAACTTGACCTAGATTTTATAGAGATAAACATTGTGACCAAGTTTCATAAAGATAGAGTCAAAATTGTGACCTCTAGTGTGTTCACAAGATTTTTCAATGATTTGGCCTCGTGACCTAGTTTTTGACCCCAGATGACCCAATATCGAACTTGACCTAGATTTTATAGAGATGATCATTGTGATCAATTTTCATAAAGATTAGTCACAAATTGTGACCTCTAGTGTGTTCACAAGCTTTTTCAATGATTTGGCCTTCAAAGGCTTGTGACCTAGTTTTTGACCCCGGATGACCCAATATCGAACTTGACGTAGATTTTAAAGAGATGTTGTGATCAATTTTCATAAAGATTAGTCTCAAATTGTGACCTCTAGTGTGTTCACAAGCTTTTTCAATGATTTGGCCTTGTGACCTAGTTTTTGACCCCAGATGACCCAATATCGAACTTGACCTAGATTTTATAGAGATGATCATTGTGATCAATTTTCATAAAGATTAGTCACAAATTGTGACCTCTAATGTGTTCACAAGGTTTTTCAATGATTTGGCCTAGTGACCTAGTTTTTGACCCCAGATGACCCAATATCGACCTTGACCTAGATTTTACAGAGATGATCATTGTGATCAAGTTTCATAAAGATTAGGCTCAAATTGTGACCTCTAATGTGTTCACAAAGTTTTCCTTTGATTTGACCTAGTGACCTAGTTTTTGACCCCAGATGACCCAATATCGAACTTGACCTAGATTTTATAGAGATGATCATTGTGATCAAGTTTCATAATGATCAGGCTCAAATTGTGACCTCTAATGTGTTCACAAGGTTTTCCTTTGATTTGACCTAGTGACCTTGTTTTTGACCCCAGATGACCCAATATCGAACTTGACCTAGATTTTATGGAGATGATCATTGTGATCAAGTTTCATAATGATCAGGCTCAAATTGTGACCTCTAATGTGTTCACAAGGTTTTTCAATGATTTGGCCTAGTGACCTAGTTTTTGACCCCAGATGACCCAATATCGAACTTGACCTAGATTTTACAGAGATGATCATTGTGATCAAGTTTCATAAAGATTAGGCTCAAATTGTGACCTCTAATGTGTTCACAAGGTTTCCCTTTGATTTGACCTAGTGACCTAGTTTTTGACCCCAGATGACCCAATATCGAACTTGACCTAGATTTTATGGAGATGATCATTGTGATCAAGTTTCATAATGATCAGGCTCAAATTGTGACCTCTAATGTGTTCACAAGGTTTTCCTTTGATTTGACCTAGTGACCTAGTTTTTGACCCCAGATGACCCAATATCAAACTTGGCCTAGATTTTATGGAGATGATCATTGTGATCAAGTTTCATAATGATCAGGCTCAAATTGCGACCTCTAATGTGTTCACAAGGTTTTCCTTTGATTTGACCTAGTGACCTAGTTTTTGGTCCCAGATGACCCAATATCGAACTTGACCTAGATTTTATGGAGATGATCATAGTGATCAAGTTTCATAATGATCAGGCTCAAATTGTGACCTCTAATGTGTTCACAAGGTTTTCCTTTGATTTGACCTAGTGACCTAGTTTTTGACCCCAGATGACCCAATATCGAACTTGACCTAGATTTTATGGAGATGATCATTGTGATCAAGTTTCATAATGATCAGGCTCAAATTGTGACCTCTAATGTGTTCACAAGGTTTTCCTTTGATTTGACCTAGTGACCTAGTTTTTGACCCCAGATGACCCAATATTGAACTTGACCTAGATTTTATGGTGATGATCATTGTGATCAAGTTTCATAATGATCAGGCTCAAATTGTGACCTCTAATGTGTTCACAAGGTTTTCCTTTGATTTGACCTAGTGACCTAGTTTTTGACCCCAGATGACCCAATATCGAACTTGACCTAGATTTTATAGAGATGATCATTGTGATCAAGTTTCATAATGATCAGGCTAAATTTGTGACCTCTAGTGTGTTCACAAGCAATTGTGAACGGACGACGGACGGACGGACGACGGACGGACGGACGACGGCAAAGAGCGATCACAAAAGCTCACCTTGTCACTTTGTGACAGGTGAGCTAAAAATCCCAGCCCATTCCCTGTGATGGGGTGGGGGGTGGATCCGACTGACTGGTGCATTACTTCTGATGAGTAATTAAATTTTGTATAAACCCTAGTAAGTAGTATACGATTCATAATAAATTTAATTGTAATTTGTAAGCCACACATAGTGACCTGGAGCCTGTTGCATAGCCAATTAAGGCACTATCAAGTGCATTTTTCGTAGAACTTTACTATGTCTATGCAATGACATGCTACCAGTGAGCAGTGTTCACAGCATACCGGATCAGCACTTTGCCTTGTAGGCGAGCACTAGATGTTAAATTTCCCTTCGGCCGCTACATAAAGCTTTTTTGAGGCACAAGATTTCCTTGCAAATCGGTAACTAGCAGGATTTTCACTAGGATGGCATGTGGGCAACTTTTTGTACATTTGAGGAGGCCAAGGTGTCTGAGCACTGAAGATGGAAGGCAGCTGGGGGTAAATTTGAGGCAGCCGAAATATCATTTGAGGCAGTCAAATTGGCCTACTGCCGCCTCCTAATGACAACCCTGACTGAGCGCTCGATAGCACTTTGCAAATGCACCAGGCTCCTGTTCCAACCCTTATCACTGCACAAGTCTGTTAATCTCTGATTATCTAACATTATTGCAAAAATGCAATAAAACTTATAATTTTTAGCTTTTTCTAAACATGAACAGACGAATTTAATAACATCTACACATTGGTAAGTAAATGGACTTTATGCAGAATGTGATTTATGTTCAAAAACGAGATCGATCCCGCAAATCTCAAATTACATGCAGCACGTTCCGTAATTAATTACGAAAGTACTCGGGACGAAATGGGGCATCGATCTCGCAACTTTCCTTTGTTGTGAAATCGGTGTAGAAGCAATTGCAAAATTATGGCAACGAAATGATGTAACAGGATAACCAGCTTACAAATACCCATGCCTTGACTTACATATTGCTCGTATATGGAGATCATAGTGATTATTGCTGCAGAATTTTGTAAACAGCTGATTTATCGTTCACATTATTCGTCCTCGGAAACTATCGCCTCCAAATTGAAGAGCTCCCAAATGAACATAATGCATTTTTAATTTTCTTTCAGTGGAACACAATAAAAGAGTGTATTAAAATGCACACGTCTAATATTAGTCTATACTGATCACTGTATTTGCAAAACTGCACAAAATTAACATTTTTATTGTAGATCACATGGGTGTTTAATTGAGGTGTACTTTAAAGGGAAACAACTGCTACAATACTCATGTCAAGTTGATCCAGACTACTTATCCCCCTTCATTTGTCATCTGTTCTGTGGTATGTATACGGTCGTGGTACAGTCCCGTGCCAAACTAAAGTTCACAAAGCGCAAAAATCTCAAAATAATTTGACGAATTTCTTCAGTTAGAAGAACATAACAATTGTAAAATAAGAACAATTAGACTATGTTCACTATTATTTTGTAGGATAATCAATTTCTGATAAAACTGCCATGCACTTTACTTATTTACACAGTCCATTCTCGGTTGCTAAGCAATTCTTGAACACCACTAAAAATCGATGGTTAGTCCATTTGACAATGTTGTCATGGTAACACAGACAGACTGAAATATTTAAATTAAGGTTGACTTTTACCACAGTAGAGTTTACCTTTAAAAAGATTTTATATGAAGAAAATCGGAGTTCTAATATGAAAATTATGGAAGCTCTGGCGGGACATTTGAAATTAATACTTAATACTTCTATCTTGACATTTAAAATTGATTACTCTAAAATTATTGCTTAATATTAAATTCTTCTCTTGGAAACAGCGGTATGTAGAGATAACTAGCTCAGATAACTAGGTGTCAGACGCCACAGAGCGTTTGTGTTTCAAAATTATCCGTTTGACCCCAGGGTAGCAGCAGTACTGGCTTTAGACAGGAAATCAAGTCTCTGACATGTCTTATATAGGAATCGCCTGATTAAATCTAAAATACAATTGAAATGGAAGATTCACAATAAGAAAATATTTATGCAGTGTAAATCAAGCATTGGTGGTGTTTGGCTGTATTTAATGTACTAAAAGACTGGACAGTCGCATTCTGTGTTTGATATAAAATATGTTATCTGCATTTACAGCAACAATACTAAAACCGGAACAGTAACGGGATCAAAGCATGGTTTATGCATATAAATCCCATTTGAACTCTTAAGGTTTCATTTAGGTGGTGTCTTTGGTACATAACCCTGGGTAATTTGTATTTGAAAGGAATAGATTCGAGCCTTGCACAGGTCAACTTTTATATTAGCTAGTTGTCTTGCAGTTACAAGGATGCATAGTAATGGTTGACCAGGGAAATTAATTCATTATATAAAAACAATCATGAATATTATTATTAAAATCTTATATCTTAAATATTATTATTTAAATCTAAAATATTAATATTTAAAACTAAAATTGGAATGATTAATACTTCTCCGTAAAAGTACATAATGTATTTTATGGTTGTATTGTCGGAAAGGCCACGCCTTCTTTTGGTTCCGTATAACGCTATTTGGTGGAGAACAGTATTCCAGGCCTATCTTAACTAGACACCCTTATTTCTGCACGGCCTTGCATACTTTCTCATAATGGCAATTTTGTGACCAGTGCTGCACGAACCAAACAGTTGTCCAACAAATAAATAATAAAGGTTTGATAGGTTATTGGGTTATTTGCTTCTTCTATAACGCTGTTTAAGACTTTCGGACGGAGGACACTTCCTTGGCAACCATACTAGGTGACACCATTATATCTACAATTAAGGACTTGCAAATATGTTCATACAAAACTGTTGGTGATAGCTTGCATTTTCAAGAAGTTATCCCTCAGGAAACAATTTCTCACACCAACATTTGCAATAACGTAAACGGCCACTCAATTTATCGGTGGTCAGCAAACATGATCACAGTATAATGAAAATAATTGATACAGAAAGAGAACGTAAAGGTCGTCAATAAAAACAGTAACAATATTGCTTTGTTCACTGTTTTATTCAAGTATTAAACGGTTTTATTCGAGTGGTTGCATATTAGTATATATAGCCCTTCTTCAAAACACAACCAGACACGTACACATACAGCTCAAAGACAGTTCTAAACCGTTTGATACTACTAAATGTTGAATTAAATTTTACTGAATATATACTTTCAATTTCAAATATTAATTGATAAGTTTGTAAATATAAATTTTAAATTTCAAGATAGAATTATCAAGTTTTAATTTCAAATGTCCCGCCAGAGCTTCCATAGAAAATAACAAACATTTGAATTTTGTTTTGATATTTTTTAACGAGAAAATGACAAAATTTACATGGGAGTCAATGGGAATTACATTTTTTGTTATTGAACTTCGAGATTTAATGACTTTACATTTTACAAACTTACATGTTACGAACAAATGAAGTTGATTTTTAAGAATGTCATTTACTCTTTTATATTTCTGTATGATTGACAAACAAAATACTAAAAGTATGTAACCATGACAACCAGGATTATTCCAACAATGAAGAATTTTCATTGATGTTCTTAAATTGCCCAGTAACCAAACATTTGATAAATGTAAATTATTTTTTGAAGAGAATTAAATCATGCTAGGAATATTCTATCATATGATACCAAATTATAGTATAATAGATTTATATTTATTGTGTCATGCAATTTCAAAGTGAAACAATCTGTCCAATTTTTCAGACATATTTTACTTTGTGAACTTTAATTTTGCACCTGACTGTAGAATCAGGAATTTATGTGCACAGTTGAATATAAACGCAAATCAAAAGTAAGCGCATACAACCTTAATTAAAACGTCAATCCATATTGGATTATAAGCGCATGTTATATAACATATATTTACCATGATATTGTTTCCAGGTCTGCTTGTTTCGAATGTAGGCGCATACAGTAAGTAACTGTATATTAAAGTAAACCTGTGTAAAAAGCTAAAACCGATGCATCGTATTGGTACGTGATTCTCAGTCACATACATATAAAACTAGGAAGATAACTTCTGTTAAAATTTGTTAAGATAAGCATGCACCTTAAACATATTGTGTAGTTTAAAATAAACTATATGCATTATCAGGCACAATTATACAACAATTGTTGTTGAGTGTTCCTGACATTATGACATGTATAGCAAGCCTAATTTGGGCCAAACTTTACTGACTTTACTTACTGACGTAAAAATATAGATTGTTGCCAAGTTAATATTTTCTGGGTTACATGATAGAAGTAGACAAACGCAAAACCATCTACAGTATGAAAGGATCGATCATATATAAACCTGCCTAAATGCGCATACAAATTCGTTCAGCCCACATTAGGCCTATATCAACCACCATGTACACAAGATCTTCCTCACTTACCATTTTATGCTGGTCTTAATTAAGGCCTATACTGCTTTTATCATTTGGAAATCATGTTGTTGTCAATGCTTAGACTCTGACACAGGTACGTTCTGGCACATATTCACACACATATGCACTATCGCCAATTTTCGTTATATGGTGTCTTAGTTGCATGATAGCTTGCAAAGGCCTATACCAGCATGAGAATAAAGCAATTTGGCTAGCGGGGCGAGCACGAACATACATTTTTAAATACTTTTCACTGCTGTCTGACTTTTTAGACCCTAATGAAAAAACTTTTGACTTTCGTTTATTAAAGCAATTCGGGTTTGTCTCTGGTAGACCTACAGTACAGTACTACAGTCTTTACAACTTTTAGTTGACGTTGCCTTTTGTGTTTTTATGAATGCTTTCAAATTCTTCATTAAATGCAAATGTACAATATAGACATAGATGTCTTCATTGGTTGGAGGTACTAATCTAGGAAGATTGAAACTGACCAAGGATGTCTTAAATAACAACCGGAAAATGTAAAACTAAAAGAGTTAAGAAAGATCATAATTGTGCTGATGGAAAAGTCATCAGAAAAAGGAAGTTTGTGTGGTAAACTATGAAAACCTGACATTTGAAAATCAGTGCTTGTGGATTTTCAAACAATATCAGGTCTTTCAAATATCTTGATAAAAAATACTAAAGTTGCTGTTTACAAAGACCTCCATTACTATTTCAGGTGTTTGCTTTTTACAAGTTTGGTACGTCCTATCGTAGGGTATGCGAATCCTACTTTGAGTCCGTACAGGATAAGTATATGCCCATAGGGTTGAAAACTTACATCGTAGAGCGACAAAAATTCTACCAGGAATCTGGGTAGTAAAATTTACAAACCAGCAGGAATGGATCAATTGAATTACCCTTTAGTAGAGACTTGGGATCTCCGTTTTTGTTGTTATTTCCTCGTGAAACTAGGTCATCCTACTCTTTTACAACGGGAACTTGGGCTTTTAATTATTTTTTTGGTTTAAGTGTGTGCATTTCTCCGTTTAGTTGTGCTATGCTGTAACTGTTTTCTGTGCTCGGCTGGTTAATTAAGTTGAGTGCTGCCTTCCTTGTACGATTTCCTCATATTATGAATTATTATTGAAACGCTGAAACTACCATCGCTTGTAGATCTATGTCGTCGCTGCAGAGATGACATCATAGAAGTGTAACTTACTGGGCCTTTAGTGGAAAGTACGATCCCGAGGTAGCCTATATGACACTGACTCTGAACGAGGGACAGACATAACTCAGTTGTTGATATATCTGGAATGCCTTTACCACAAAGAAGTTATTCATAAGGTGAAATCATGACATCATGTCATTAGAAAGAAATTTGGACAAATTCTGGGCCAGTCCAGAAACACAATATAATCATAAAATTTAAACAGGTAGATCTACAGCACATGTATGACACCAACAAATTACACAGCAGTTGAAACATAGAACTAAACCAAGAGATCCTGTATGCCCACAATATATACTGAATGTAGCCTAGGAAAAGATCTAAAATGAGGTAGGCTTATTACTTCATAGTAACTATTCGATAATTGGGTAGCTTTTACTTTGAAAATAAAAGAAATGAAACCTGACCCGTCTTGATCGTGTGTTCCACTTATTTTCTCTTTTTTAAAAAATACTTATAATTATGTTAAGACATTTGGAGATGTCGAAATTGGCTGTGCATTATTAAAACTTGATCTGGTTATTTTATCACGGCACAATTAAGCCTTGATTTACGTCGTAAAAGTGTGTTTTCACAGTCCATTGATCGCAATCATGCACGTGGAATGCTTCACTGACATAGCCAATTCCATGCTTAACACGCTTGTCTGATGCTAACCTATCTTCCTACAAGTTGTCTTGTCTTTCTGATTTCTTAAATTTTAATTTAGGCAACATATTCATGTTAGATCTGATATTTTATACCTAAATATCTGTCTAAAAAGCATATTTCTACTGCCATGTTAATGGATTAGATAATTTAGTTTGCAATTGTCCCTTCTATAGTTAGAGCCCTTCAAGGAAATTAAAGAAAAAAATAAAAAAAATTACGTAAAATCTGTAAATTTGAAAAATACTGTCGCAGAGAAAACACAGCTTGGAGCCGGATTTCGCGCAGAGTTCTACAAATATTATTCCAAAACACCTTATGTAAGGTTATTTTGGATTGGTCAGAAAATTTGAAACGCGTGTTCTGATTGGTTGCCGTAAGCCCCGCCCACAAACCGAATAAGCCCCGCCCACATCTTGGTACCCTATATAAACCCGCGACCCGACGCCCCTCCTCCAGAAACTCTTGAGCATTTGCCGTGGAAGGTTCTGTCGTGTTCGCACAAAACAAATTATCGAATTATGAACAAGAATACCAACAACAAGTCTTCTACTTGGAGCCATGCTAACCATGAATATGCCTCGTAAGTAACAAAAAATATTTGGTACTGCTATGATGACTTTAATTGTCGTTTTTTCTATTTTTCCAATGCCAGCCATTGAAGGCGAATTCAAATCAAATTCTTCGCGGGTCTTCAACTTGAAAAATGTGTTTTTATCAGGACTAGTGCTTATCGGGAGAGTTCTTTTGATGTTTTATAAACTAAATTTCAATGTTTTTGATATAATGACGGCTTAGATACACAGAAAACGACGGTTTTTATGGTGCAATTGTTGTAACTAAGGCTCTTTATTGTCCCGTTGCTATGATCGTCCCAACTTCCGGTTTCAAACGCATCCTTAGTTACTGTTTGTTTACACTGGTAAAACACTGTTTTAACAGACTTTTATGAGTAAATTTAATGTTTTTGTGAATAGAAATTATATGAATAATGTTTAAATATTGTATAACAATCATATATGTCTGTAATTGTCCCTCGTTTGTCTGTTTAAAGGAATCAAATTCAGTCTGACTGCCAATATAATGCCTAGGATTGAACTGATTCTTTCTCATTGAGTCATTCAATATGAATCAGCCTTTTTGTCTTAAACTCTTTGATACTAGTAAAAAAGGATTCAGATTCAGTCAGAACAATTTAAAATGGAATTTTTGCAAGGGTAATGGGTGGGGTAATAGGGCATTTCAGCCCTTTTGCTCTTGGATCAATCACACGTTTGCTCAACTAATATGGGTTTTTTTCATGGGCACATTTTTCCCTTCTGATAATGTTGCAGAGTCTCACTAATTGTCTAGTTGTTACATGTATAACCAAACAATAGGTCTATTCTAGCCATGATCATCATGATAAATCTATAAATTAATTGGGGGACTTGTTTCATTTTCAGTCTTGGCATCAAGATGGCTGCTGGTACATCGAAGTCTCACTCTGTCCGAAGTTCTTCCAATGAATTTCCAGAGCTTTGGGGCACATTGTATGATTTTTTTTGTGTTAGATTCTTTCAGCCAACAATAATACTAGCCTGGTTCATAAACAAAGATTCACAGAACTTTACCCTATTTCCAATGGTGATGGCAATATTACAATTAATGACAATCTTGTTTATAACCTGCTTTGAAGCCTTTACACATACACACAGTTCTTGAAACAAGCAGTTTCTTGCCTGTATGGTGTTGAGTTTGAATTTATCAATCTTGGTCTGAAGGCTAGTATTATTGTTGGAGACTGTCACTTATGTGTGTAGTTTAAACTTTTGTGCATAACTAATGTATAAATTACTGGTTCTTATTGATATTATGCTCATCATTACTGTTGCATGTTTTTGTTATTGTACCCTAAGAAAGTTTTAACTTGCTTAAATAACAACCTGGTTACACAATATATCTGCATGGGTATCATTAAAATGTTCTGGGTAAAATACATGTAATTTCACACAATAGTGTGTTTGATACATGTATATATGTGAATGTGTTGGAGCATTTGACACACACCTTATTTAGCTGACTGTCATGAAGCTAGTATTACAGTACTATTTAGTTAGATCCCTTCTGTGTTTTAAATTGCAAAATCATGTATTATCCAGAGAATTTAACAGGATCCTCAACCTCTAAATTTAACAGAAATATCTGGTCTGTATCTATTGGGTGGCTTGCTTGCAGAATTTTATGTATTTAATACAAGAATCTACTAAGTTATAGTTCTAATATTAATGCATAAAGGTCACAAATCTTTTAAAAGGACAAATTTTCATAGTTTGCTTATCAGGATCAGGTCAAATTCTCTGTGCTATACATCCATTAGCTAAATATTTCTTTAGAATAATTTATCCAATTAACTTGCATAAATTTGTTGCAGCCTCCATGTGTTACTGTTTGTTGAAGTGTATTTTTGTGCATGTACAGTAAAACCTCAATAAAACAACCATCTCAAAATTAAAATCCCTTTTCATTGTTTCACTTTTTTTCTTGGGCAATATTTGTCATGCAAAATATTAGTTCTGTCTTTATTTAACTGACATTAGGATCAACTCATTTTATCACAACCTCTCTATAACAACATTAAAAATTTTCAAAAGGTAATATTTACTCTAATTTTAACCTCTGCAGAGCAACAACCTCTATACAACAGCCAATATTTGCTGCTCCAAGAGGCTTTAGAGTGTTGCTCTACAGAGTTTGTACTGTAGTCTTATAGTATATTGAGGTTTTACTGTATACATGCAATTATGCATATGTACCATCAATATTATGACTTGGGTTGTCACTCCAGCTGTTGATTTATGCTGCTTGCTAGTGTTATTAAGGTACTACAAAACTGCAAATGTTCATATCATTGGTTCTACGACAAAGTTTGATTTTATTTATAATATTGTTTTATTTATCTTTCCAGTATGTGTACTGAGATGTGGACCCAGCTGAGAGAATGGGAAGCAGAGTCGGAAAGTGACACCATAGTTGTGGAGTCTAGATCTTCCACTGCTAGTGTAAGTAGTAGTGTTGTTGATGTAAGTGTTGGTCACAGATCCTCTGGTAAGAGGAAGAGGGAACATAGCCCAGACGACCGTCATCGTGAAACCAAGGCGAAGGTACCCAGGTATAGTAAGCCTAGTTACTCTAGTGATAGCCGTCCATATTATTCCAGGTCTAGGTATCATTTCAGCAGGGTCCCTGTTGTGAATACTCCACCTAGGCACAGTCACCAGGTCCATGTCAACAAGAACCATCCAAACTTCCGTAAGTATTTTCATTAAGTAATTTTTCTGATAGGTGTTTGTAGTTTAGGTAGGTAGCATTTAGGAATTATGTTGTATTTATCAAATTAGGCTGGTGAATCTCTTAAATCATGTTCATGGCACTATTTATTATGCCCACATCTTTGATGAGGGGGTATATTGCTTTGCACACATGTGGTTGGTCTGTCGGTCTGTCCATAATGGTTTCTATTTGGTAACCCAAGCACGCTTTGCCCTAGCACCTTCAAACTTTACATATGTTGGTAAGCAACAATAGATGGCCCCTATTGATTTTGGGGTCAGTAGGTCAAAGGTCAAGGTCACTGTGACCTTAACCATTTTCCACATTTAGGCTGTGATGGGGGGCATTCATGTTTTACAAGCATCTCTTGTTTATATTTAGTGTTCATTCATTTGTTTCTGAATGATTTTCAGTTAAATCATGGATTATCATATAGATTTGTGGTTATATATAGGGCAGCATCATATACACCTATCTAGTTTTCCTGGGTTATCCTGGGGAGGGGTATATTGCTTTGCACATGTCAGTCGGTAATAGTCTGTCTATTGGTATTTAAGAACGCTTTACCTTAGGATTTTCAAACTTTACATAAAGGTTGGCCAGCAACAGTAGATAACCCCTATTGATTTTGAGGTCAGTAAGTCATTTTCATTGGGGCATACATGTTATACAAACATCTCTTGTTATGCATTGTTTTGGTGCTATTTTCTAGGTTATATGTGTTTTGTGCTATTTTCTAGGTTATATGTGTTTTGTGGAATGTTCTGGGTTATATGTGCTTTGTGCTATGTTCTAGGTTTCAAGGTCGGATGTGTACAGCGCTATGTTCTAGGTTAGATGTGTACAGTGCTAGGTTAGATGTGTACAGTGCTATGTTATAGGTTATATTTGTGCAGTGCTATGTTCTAGGTTAGATGTGTGCAGTGCTATGTTCTAGGTTATATTTGTGCAGTGCTATGTTCTAGGTTAGATGTGTGCAGTGCTATGTTCTAGGTTAGATGTGTACAGTGCTTTGTTCTAGGTTAGATATGTACAGTGCTTTGTTGTAGGTTAGATGTGTACAGTGCTATGTTCTAGGTTAGATGTGTACAGTGCTATGTTCTAGGTTAGATGTGTACAGTGCTAGGTTAGATGTGTACAGTGCTATGTTCTAGGTAATATTTGTGCAGTGCTATGTTCTAGGTTAGATGTGTGCAGTGCTATGTTCTAGGTTAGATGTGTACAGTGCTTTGTTCTAGGTTAGATATGTACAGTGCTTTGTTGTAGGTTAGATGTGTACAGTGCTATGTTCTAGGTTAGATGTGTACAGTGCTATGTTCTAGGTTATATGTGTACAGTGCTAGGTTAGATGTGTACAGTGCTATGTTCTAGGTTATATTTGTGCAGTGCTATGTTCTAGGTTAGATGTGTGCAGTGCTTTGTTCTAGGTTAGATGTGTACAGTGCTTTGTTCTAGGTTAGATATGTACAGTGCTTTGTTGTAGGTTAGATGTGTACAGTGCTATGTTCTATGTTAGATGTGTACAGTGCTATGTTCTAGGTTATATTTGTGCAGTGCTATGTTCGAGGTTAGATGTGTACAGTGCTTTGTTCTAGGTTAGATATGTACAGTGCTTTGTTGTAGGTTAGATGTGTACAGTGCTATGTTCTATGTTATCTGTTTAGTGGTATATTCTAGGTAGATCTTTACAGTGCTAGGTTATATGTGTTTAGTGGTATGTTCTAGGTAAGATGTGTACAGTGTTATGTTCTAGCATTTGTAAGTGCATTGTTATGTTTTAGATTAGATTTAGATAGTTTTATGAATGATATTAGATAGGTTATATGTTACAGCTTTATATTAGTGGTATCATAGGTTAGGTAAGAGGGTGGTGGCCCAGTCTAGACAGGTATGCAGGTAGAGCATGCCCCACCCTCCAGTTGAGCACTTTTGTTGGCTGGTGATTTTTACTGCAGTCAACAATTGTGAAGTCTTCTGGAGGGCTATTAAAGGATAAAACGCGGAACAAGTTAGACAAGGACTAATGAAGGACTTCTCGAGGGCTTTTAAAGAATAAAACACGGAACAAGTTAGAGGAGGACTAACAAAAGACTCTTGGAGGATATTAAAGGATGAAACAAGGAACAAGTTGGACAAGGTATAATGAAAGACTCTTGGAGGATTTTAAAGGACAAAACATGGAACAAGTTGGACAAGGACTCATGAAAGACTCTTGAAGGGTTTTAAAGGTCCAAACCAGGAACAAGTTGGACAAGGACTAATAAAAGACTCTTGGAGGATTTTAAAGGATAAAACCCGGAACAAGTTGGACAAGGAATAATGAAGGACTTCTTGAGAGCTTTTAAAGGATAAAAACATGGAACAAGTTGGACAAGTACGAATGAAGGACTTCTGGAGAGCATTTAAAGGATAATACATGGAACAAGTTGGACAAGGACTAATGAAGGACTTCTGGAGGACATTTAAAGGACAAAGCATGGAACATGTTGGGCAAGGAGTTATGAAGGACTTCTCGATCTCAGCATTTAAAGGATAAACCATGGAACAAGTCAGACTTGTAACTACTAACGAAGGACTTCTGGAGGACTTTCAGAACCATATCATATATAACGAGTCAGTTATTTGTTATACAACGAACATTTCTTTCCTTTGAGAGACAATTAATATAATACATATCATATATGTTTTGCCTTCAAGGTATTAATAAATTACCAATATCATGAAGATCAGTCTTTTAATACGTCAGATTTTGTTCCGAGGGCAGCACTTTGAAAACTTCGAAAAGGAACATTTTGAAAGAAATGTAAATGAGAAAGGAAAGCAACTTAAGCCTTTAATCAACAAGTTAGGGAACATCTAGAAATCCAGAAAATTATAAGCAAAAAGATGGTGATGAAAGAGTAATACTATAAATCAGCCCTGCGTTCAAGGTCGTAACATGCGTTACAGGAATGTAACCGGATGTCTTTGAACACCTGTTTGTATTGAAGTGAATTTTTAGTTGTAATGAGAGACAACTCTGAACCGTTTGTTTTTCTTACAGATAATTGGATTACCTCCCTTGGATCATTCTGACTGATTTCCCTCTGCTACACGTATTCAATAAATCGAGAACGCTTGGCCCTAGGATCTTCAAACTTTACATGGAGGTTAGCCAGCATCAGTTGTTGACCCCTTTTGATTTTAAAATGCTTATTTTCTTCCTTGCAGGTGTTTGCATGTACATGTATTATAATGTCCAAGGTGTCCAAAAACGAAGTAAACAGTTTCAGTGTATATTTCGCTGGTTTAGAATGAGAAGGTATTAAGTTCATCATCAATTTTTGAGAAAACAAGAAAAACTGTCCGAAAATTACTCTTTACTTATAGAGAAGCTATCACAAGCCCAACCTTCGTTCTTTCTCAACCCGGGCTTGGGACCCGCTATGACAGGAGTTTATTATCAGTTCTTCGTAAATCAATATACTAGTAAGTGCTTGCATGATTGATTTTGCGTGTTAGCGCATGATTTGATCTGCTACATTTTAGATACATTTTGAAAACCAGTATTTGTGAGTTTTTGTTGTTTAGTAGCATTTGGAATAAATAACTAGACCCCCATAATCTATGAATATTTAAAAAAAATTATAACTTCCAAAATCATTGTCGTAAATGTGTTCTTCGTAAAGATACTAGTAACCTGTTTGATATACATGTTTATCCAGTCACTTCCGGCCAAATCAGCCCGATAACAGGGTGCCGGATAACATTTTCAATAAACCGTCAAGTGGTCATGTGACTTGCAATAAACCGTCACCTCATCACGTGATCTGACGGACTTCTTCTTAAAGCGGGGTCGCCGGCTGAAACTCTGTATCCGAGGATGAGGTTTTCCTATTTAAAATGAGCTTGGGTCGATCAATAATTGTTCTACGACTTACCTGCGTGTACATGACGTTATCAAGATGTCCGACGTTGTTGTTTTGTCGTGACGTCAGTGAACGAACGTGACGTTACGCACAAATAATGAAAAGGCAAATAAATAGTCCGACTTTTATTCCCTTTTTAAAGCAGATGTAGTGACCGGATAAATAGAATAATAGGTTAGTGCCGTGGAGTGAGTGAAAGTTTATCCGGCTGTAAAATGCTGTTCCGGAGATAAAATCAGATATGCTCTGACTGCAGAAATTGTCGAATGCACTGTATACATACTCGTGATACATTACAATATGTTGTGACGCCCATTTAAAATGTATCACCCAGTGTTGTAATCAGTGTTCAAGTCAATGAACACAAACGTTTCATCTGTCTTTTTTGCATTTTCATGGGCGTAGGAGCAGGGGGGGGCCAGGGGGGGCCAGGCCCCCCCAATGTCTGGACAGGGGGGGCCAACATATCTTTTGGCCCCCCCAACAATTCAGACGAAAAGTATAATTTACAACCTAATATATCTCGTTATAGGCAATTTGCCTTCAGTTCTTAGTGAAAACGTATTAAAATTTTTTTTTGCTCGCTTCGCTCGCAAAATAACTTCCTTATATAAAATATGTCAACACCCATTGATTGCAAAAATACACTCGTGACAGAAATTGTACTCTTAACGTCACCCAACCCTCTTATACCACTTTCAGAGGTTGTCAATTGTATATAAAAGCCTTCGAAACAAACGATTTCACATTAAGCTTCAATCCAAAAATCGAGCAATTTAAATTTTGTGCAAGCACTTTAAAATTCCCTGTATTTAGGTCCTTTTTTAACCAAATAAGGTATCTCGGAAGGCTCAGAATGCACTAGATTGATCCATTGTTTGGAGCATTTTCCCGGGTCCCTTTATACTTGAACTGATTAACTTCCAGTTACCACGTAATTACTAAACCAACTTATCACAAAACCATAAACTCACAGCTATTATATAGATATAGAAGGATTGTGGTAGTTTAAGAGTACAATTTATGTACCAGTGTTATATTGTGCAAACAATTGGTATTGTCACATCTTGACATAATGTAGTTACTTTGCGAGCGAAGCGAGCAAAAAATTTTTTTTACCCTAAGTTGCCAAATGTTTGGCCCCCCCAATGTTAAAGACGCTCCTACGCCCATGATTTTGTAAACATGGGAAAGCAATTCAATTTGTTGTGGTCCAAACACGTAAACAACAGACTGACAAAACATATCATGTCATCTTTAGTCTGATATGTAACGCTCTCTGACGATCGCCTCACCGAAATCAAAGTTTTGATTTTATCACCATCTCTACCTATTTGAGCGTTTAGGCATACAGCACGTGTCATAGTGCTGTATTCGTTTGTACATGCATTTTTTGATAGTATTTGCAATAAATATTTCTTAAAACAACAGTTAGCAACATAAAAAGGGATTCTATTACATAAATATTTGGTTAGGTAGGAAACTTACGCCATGTAATTTATACATGCATCTGTGTGGCAGCGCCTTTAAGGGTACATAGCAGACATCATTTACTTTGTACCTGACAGGCTATTGATGTTATATCATACAATTACTCTGGTCTGTACACCGAAACCAGAATATAGCGCTTAAAGCCGACAACATCAATCAACAATAATGTGCAATGTAAACACACATCCTTGTTTTATCAATAAGAATCCTGCCATCGAAAGTGCATTACTGCAAACAAACAAAGACATAATGAGATGCACACCATTCGAAATAATGCAGCGAAACTGAAAATAACACTGGCAGCATAAGTATTGACAGATGTGCAAATTGCAAAACATGAATTGCAAAACCGGATACAGTCTGCAAAACCGGAAGCTTTGAGTCCTATTCATTATCAAACAACTGATAAACCATGCAAGACAGTGACCTTATCGGTTTTAGTCAGATCCTCATGCAAAACAGATTGTTCGCGAGGGTGTGTCAATGATACAACACATGTCAAAAGGGTACAATGATGAAACTTTTACTGTCATCTTGCTTTAATACGACGTACCGTGTATTTCCTCAAAGCACCAGACCACAGTTTAAGCCTCATAATTATGCGAATTGATCGTGGAGAAAATTGATAATAAGTACATTTTGACTGTTGCATATTTATAGAATATTACATTGCTGGTTTTGTGCATTCATCCCTGATAGTGACCATACTGTAACTTGGTGGTACATTGGAAAATGATATTTCTATTAATCAGCAAAACTGTATTCAAGAAAATGAAAGTAGATTTTGCATTTATTGAATTCAAAAACAAACGCTCTGTAAAATATCCAAGTAGTCGTTTTTTTCCTGTCAGGTATAATTGACGTAGTAGAATACCTTCATAATTAGGATAGAAACCCAAGCCAAACAATTAACATAAATTGTTGAGGTGTTTTTTGTATTATTTTAGTTTGGTGCCGATTAACCCGATTGGTACCTGTCCGGAAATGTGTCCTAGATCGTAATCATAAGTAATAAATGTATTTTCTTTCCAACTAGACACATTTTGACGCAATAAATGTTTTTTACTGTAAATACTGATTTCACAAATTAGTTTTTTAGTGTTCGAAATTAGTGTAATTATTAGTATTTCGCTTTAACTGAAACATTCAGTAATTCTCACAGACATTCAAGCTCACGCTCCATTAGCAAAGGTCGCATGTGTCGGGAGCAATCTTTTTTATGTTAACAAACCGCCACGCTTAGTGTGATTATGCGATAAAACACTTCGATTTCCACATAGAAAAGGGCAATGCCTTCCCACACACTGCGGCGAAACATTGTAACCAGAAGGTTCATAGTTATATGAAGTCATCGCGTAGCCTATTTGGACTCAATGCACCCGAGTCTCCCCCTTACACATGATTACTTATTTATTAGATAAGTAACTTGAATTTACCTTCTCAAACATATATTAGGAGTTACATTCTAATATGAACTAAGGCACCGCCTAGACGGGGATTAAATAGATGTTGGGTAATTGCTAAGCTATATTTCAGATATATGGTATAGAATTTTTTTAGGTAAAATACTTAAATAATGTTTCACAAGTTATATTTATACCAGTGTGCTTATTTATGGGATATACATGCATCATGGCATCAGCATCTATGCCAAATATAGTAAATATTTAACAATTTTATTAGATTTTTGCCATACGCTAAAACGTGATGCAGTCCCTTTAAGACTGCATTCGCAGTATATTCATTTCATATTTGATACATGTTAACCGCATACATGTTACACATTTGTCAGAGAGAATATTTTCTGTAAACGTACCCAGACTTTTCAATTAGCCGTCCAATGAATTGAACAATTTCAGTTTCTGTCCTGGGTACGTTTTTTCCTGGGTACATTATCGCATGTATTTTTTTCAGGTTTTCCAACGAAAAATCCTGCTTTATAAGATTGGGACTATTGGTCCCGGACTAGATGACGGGCAGCGAGGCAGCGATGTCAAACAATTTTTAACTAGGGGTTTCTGGTCAATAACTTGAAGTTTGGATAGGCTAATCTTAATGATACTTTGTATATAGCAAGCTTACATGGATACCTAGCTTGGGATTGTATTTGGGGTCATGGTCACATTTACTAAAAATACATAAAAAAGGTTTCCGGTCAATAAGTTCAGTTTGCATTGGGCATTTTTCATGAAATGCTATGTTTTGTGCTGGTATATTCATGCTTTCTACACTTATTAACCAGGCTTCAGAATCATTCGTTATTATATTTGGGTATAGCCACAAATGTGTGGGCAGGCAGCGTAAGCAATTAATTCTGTGCTCAACTCCTATGTTTCTCAAGAATTTTCAACCATCATTAGGCGGACACCCGTACAGAAAGACTGGTTTTGCGACAATGCGGTGTCTTGTGTAAGACATATTTTGATTGGTCGACTCGATAATAAATTCTTAGGCCAATCGCAAAGCTGAAACATTTTCTAACTTGGTGTTTTTGTACTCTTTTTCTGAAGTCTCGATGATTTCGCGAGGGAAAAGGGGAAACTTAGTACATTAAAACGATTGAATTATTGGTAAATGACAACCGGAAAACAAAGTCTTACACTGAGATCATGATAAAAGGACTTGGAAACAAGGCAAACCTTCTTTTAATGTGTAAACGCCGCTTTAAAAGGGAATAACTGCATTTGTTGATTTTAGCAGAAAAAAGTCCATCTGACAGTCAGACCGACTTTTTTTAGTCCGCCAGATCGTCAGTCCCACAGGTTATCAGCGATTATCGGGAAGTCGGGTAGCCAAAAAAGCAGGGACCCCGGTCCGGAAGACCTATAATTGAACTTGACCTAGATTATAATGAAATAATTTATTCTGTAGAAATTTCATCAAGAAAAGACCAACATTTTTATCTCTATTGTCTACCGTGACAAGAAATTTCTAGGACTTGACCTAGTGACACATTTTTTGACCCCGGATGTCACAATATTGAACTTGATTTTTAAAAGAATATCCTTCTGATTAAAGGCTTTGGAATATAAGGCCAAATTTGTGACCTAGTGACTACATAAGGCATTTGACCTACTGACCCAAGCGAATAGTTAAATTATTTTACTTTATGCTTTGCGGCTGCAGAGATGCATGTGAAATTTTTGTTTGACCCTGACCGCAGATATGTACGATTTTAGGCAAACATGGCGTGAGATGCACAGTAGTCACGCTATCGAGCGCCATGCTTAGAAACAGCTAAAATAAGCGCTACTGTATATCGGAAAAAGTGAAAAATATATTATTATTTCGGCATGCGCTTGTGGCTAGCTGACTGTTACGAGTACATAGCGCTGAAAAGGGCAACCAAATCACCCCGTTTCTAACGAAATCACTTGGTAGCGCTTGCCTAGCAGTACAATGTAAATATCTTTTTGTACACAACACATTCAAAATGAAATTGTCATAATTTGATTCAAAATGAGTAAAATCAATGGCATACCTTTATTGTACTTTGTAGGCCTAACTGTATTCTTGAGAGCAGTTTCAATTAGTCCAGGGGAAATTTCTAAACCTACTGTAACCATATTTCGTCCAGTCCATAGTATCGGCTTCAAGCCTTGGAAAATTGAGGATATAACAAAAGCGACACCGTATGACGTTAATTGGGGGCCTAGTCAATCATACAAGACCACAACAAACATCACACAATTGTGCTCCGCAGTTTCATACTCCCACGAACCGAACTCCAGCTACCGATGGTGATCAATCCGGAATCAATCCATTGAAATAGATATGCGATAGTTATTTGTTTTGGATAATTAACGTCTGAAGTAGACTTAAGTAAACTTTATCGAAGATATTACATAAGCGACAACATATGGACCCTGCTAGTACACAAGTTTGTCCACCACAAATAATTAATGCACCAGTCAGTTGCATCCACAGTTCCTCCCGACCACAGGGATCCATGGCAGATAGGCCATGTTTTTACCATCCAGCTACCCCCCAAGGCAGGGGAAATTTAGGATTTTTTCTGCGAATACCAATAGCCTAGAGACAATATTTACCGGTAGATGTCAGGGGAAATTTTACCATCAGCTTCCCCTGTAGGCCGTAGAAGGGCTGTTGAGTTTGACAACTCAAAATCCCGGAGAGCCCCTTCACCCGGGGCTGGGGTGCTGTGGATGAAACTAACTGGTACATAAGTATTATACATACTGTCAGTAACAAAATAATCTCATAAACATTGCTTTGACAAGCTATACATTGAGACATAGAATTGTTGATTTGCATTGTTGACATGGAACGAATTGTAGCCTACTTACGTTCAAGCATCTGGTATGATCTGAGTGTTGATGTCATTGTAAAACTACGTAAAAATGTCTATTAAAGACCAATTTCCTCGGAGATCGAGTACTGTCATGATAAATCGGCTATTTAAATGAAAATTTCACCTTTATTTTTGGACGATTCTTAAAACATCTTCCGTGTGCAATGGGCGTTTGAAAATCTCGCAAACGCTTTGGCTAGTGACACGTAAAGCGGAGTATCTACAGTGCTGTAGCGTATTTCTTACTTCCCTTTGTTTTTTTTTAAAAAATAGTTTTTTTATTTATTACACATTTTTTAAAAATGATATTTAATCGAAAGAGAACGATAGGCTCAACCGTTTACAGCTTACTATTTTTTTATAATCCAAGGACTATTCACCTCCGAAAACTGCCTGAATTTTTTGACCGGAAATAACTTTTTTTGAAAGCATTAGTACCGGCAGAAACTCAAAGAAGATATGCACGTTCGCCTGTTAACGGTCTGGGTATTTTCAATAGCCCCGCTGCGCGGGGCTATTTAAATCCCCTATTACGAGGAGCTCACGATAAAAGATCGGACAATCCCGGCTATTTCTTTCGAGGGCTTATTCAAACTGCCGAAATATTGAGAATACGCGTACGGAAATTGCCAAGATAGATATTGCACAAGCGCGTATGAAAATGCCCGAAAGGTTGCGTTTACACGTACGGAAATTGCCGAAATATTGCACAAACGCGTATTAAAATGACCTAGATGTTGCCGTTTATGCGAACGGAAATTGCCGAAATACATGTATTGCGATTGCGCGTACTAGTACTATTTGTGATGATGCTTGCGGAAAATGACCGTGATGATGAGCAAATTCCAGAAATGCTGTGATTAAATTGTTTGATTGGTTTATGATACTTAATGTATTATATGGATTGAGTTGGCGTCTAGAAATGTGAAAGCACTCACAACAGTTAATCCACATGCCAGTTTGTTGTCCTACTACATAAGCCCTACACTCGAACGACCCATCTTTACTCTAAATATCTACCTTGAAAACAGAGCAAACATTTGTTTCAAAAGGATTATATGTAACCTTTTCGAACGCCCCTTGTTTTAAACATGATATTTCCACTTCATACGAAATAATCGTACGCACGCTGGCTATAATAAATTTTGTTCTGAAGTCTACTTAATATTGTTGAGTACCATGACTACATGGGAGTGCTCTCAGACTACGAGGGTGTGGTTTCATGATCAAGTCACATTGTTTAATCCGGAGTCAAATAAAACTCAGAAACTTTGAGCTGAGCTGTGATCATATTTGAGATGATTTGTGACCGGGTGAGCATTGTTGGTTGTATATCATTGCTATGTTGTTAAACATTTGTTATGTTGAAATATGTATGTTTATCGCCACGTTTAATACCAAAAACATTGGAGACTACCCCTAGTGAAAATCAGTGGTCTTAATTACAAGCATGTTGTCCTAAGGTTGTTGCTCTGTTTGTAAGACATACAACCTGTTTGTGTTTGGGTTTGTTTACTTCAACAACATAATAATCGAATTTCTGTTTATATATTTGATTTACTTAGAAACATTGCCTCATCTACTATCAAATGAAGATAATCATCAAATTATTCTTTCTTGCCGCAATATTGCAAACGTACCGTATCGGAAACGTGAGGAAAATCTCGGCTGATTCACTGTTCAATCATTTCTCCAGGTTTGATAGGTAGATTAGTTCCTAGGTCATTTCGCTTTATGATAATAAAGTCACCTGGGGGTACATACGTTCAAAACAAAACTCTAACATTCTCTAAATGGTAATTGCAATGCTGCTATTCACTGACTTACCAGAAATTGTTCCAGACTGTCCATACTAAAACATTGGCTCCTGTTTATCTCATAGTGATGGTCTTACGCCAATGTGTTTTAACGATTTATTAATCTACATGTGGTTATTTAAAGATGAATGTATAATGCAGTGTCACCAATGGTCTAGTGCTATTGGTGTATTTATATGTATGTTGTAATGTAATTTTGTAATGTTTCTATCTGTTGAATATACTCTACATGTTGTTATGTACTCTTCAGTAATGGAGGAAATAAAATAATATAATATTCCTTATTTTGGTCTTCTTCACTGATAAGAGACTTCAGGCATATTGTAGTTTTTATTGTCTTGAGTCAGTACCCTGATGTAGTCAATCCTATTTCTCATCTTATTAGAAACTTAAGTATCTTTACTATTAATATTAATAACAACTTTGCTTTGATAATGCTTGTAGCTGGTTTGTAAGTGTCATTCACTAGGAAAACTTCATTTAATATTTTCGATCCATTGTGTTATGAAAAAAGTTCTGAAAAACTTATATTAATTACTCTCGACAACTATGTGTTTATCATCACGAGAGAAATAGATACAACAAACCACGTTTCCCTTACATAAGCTAGGCATTTAGACATTATCACTGCTAAGATCGAGTTATCAGATACTTTGCCATGCCTTTCACATGTAAGTAATAGTAAATATCATAGCAATGAAATAAATCATACTTATGTTAAGATACTGCGCTAAGTATTGCACTTACAAACCTGCTGCACGCATTTGTAAATTCAAGGAGAAGCTATTAATCTTTATGATAAATGTACTAAAGGTTTGATACTAAATATGTTTGGTCCTCAGACATGGCCATCGAGACCAGACTGCGGGGTGAAACTGCATTCCACTAACACGTCCAAACTGAATATATAATTTACCGTAAACGATAAAACACTGAAGAAGAAACTTTGCCAAATATTAGATCTGGAAATATACTTAACGTTAGATTATTCTTTTTGCGTAAGCTTACAGTGTCAAATATAGAAATAATAGATATGTCCGCGTATGATTAAAAACTATGTGATACACTCCTCGTATGTACAACACACAATAATAGGCTGTTAAACGAAATCTTGAGTAGCATCATGTCTCGGACTAATTGCAACAAAAACTTCTTCATTGTTTTCGTAAACTACAATATGTGTAGTAACACAGGAAAAAAGTTGCATTCACATAGACCTGGCATTACTGAGAAAATGACCTTTCTTTAAGGTCATATGAAATCATTTTAAAAAGCTCTGATCGTTACATGTTTTGGTCGTTTAGTACTTACCTTTGATACTATGGGTTATTTTTAAACTGTACTGTATACACCATGAACTTAAGATATCTTTTAACGCATTTTTGGCTATTTTCTACATACGATGCTATAAACAACGCATTAATTATCCTTCTTGGGGGGTGAAATTATCCCACCCACTTTTAGGTCTATACTTAAATTTCATAAAAATAACAAAGACACACCATTATGCTTGTTAGTTATTATTTATTTGACAATGTCATTTATTTGCCTTATTTATGACATATCAGATAGCACCCTTGTTATCCAGATAATCCTAAATGATTGGATAATCCAAAATGATGGATGTATGTTTTCGAAAACAACCTATTTTTGGCCAATTTCACTAATTTGTAGTGATTTGTTAACGTACGAAGATAGAATTGTTAGTAGTTTTCATGAAACTGAAACTATTTTACAGCAGTTTTGTGAATATGATACACGCTATTTGTAGTGACCCATGTGTGAAAATGGATAATAGCCAAAATTGATCGTGGATAAGTCACAAAATGATTAACCTAAAAAATAACTGAATCACCAAACTGTTAAGCAAATCTACCAACTGCGGTATACATCGGATCTTGCAAGTCAATTTAACAAATAGCATTACTTTTCGCGACATTGGACTGGAAAAGAGTGTAAGTTCAGTCACGAGATCCACAAGACTGATTCCTTTACGCATCTTGAATGGTTTATGCATCTTCAGATTTTATCATGGGCATAAAATACATCAAACTATAACAGGTATTGTTTAAGTGTTTTAAATCCCTTGTAAAGAGCGACTGCTCACTATCAAGTAATGGTCATGATGCTGCATATGTCATAATGTGTCTGGAATTATTGCATTACTAAAGTATCATTTATTTTGAATTTAACATTCTGTTAATGATGATCCAAAACAAACTTGCTCCAAAAAGCATAAGAATGACGGAAGTACAAACAGATCCTAACTAAAACAGGTAAAAGTAACTGTGCAGATTATTGATTTTACTGTACTGACAACTGCCAAGTTTGTGTACGGAGTATAGCACTACATTATGTCTACATAACTCATTTACTCGCAATACCCAGTGTACACGTGTCCAAAGTGTTAGTGTAACTACACACCTATGCCTATTTTAATGGTACTAATTTGGGTCATGCGTGCACTATATCATTTATATACGTGTATATTTACTATATAACTTATTTGTTTTGCTGATTTAACATCAGTATTATCCCCACCTAAATGATTAGTCAGCAATGTATGTGTATATTCCTTTGTAGACGAATCAGTAGAAAATGATGAACACAATGAACATAATTCTGGATGATCTATGTCGTTATGACATGTAATATAAAATAGCTAAAATTTGGATGTTGTAGTGGGGTAACTGAACTGTCTTCTGTAGGTTGCTTGCATCTCCCAGAAGCATGGTCTCAAAAGACGTGTATGTTGGTAGAACATCCTGTGGTGCTTCCTCCAGATGAACAATTTATTGAATAGTGTCTAAAGATGACTCCATGTGATTCTGTCTTGTAAACAGTGTCCACAAATCACTGTCTTTAGATGGAATCTGATAGCTTGACTTTGTATATTAAATATGAGGCCTGGCATCTATTAAAACTCCTTAAAAATCTGGCCATTTAAAGTTTTGACATGTTTGGCATTCATGGAACCAGCAGCTTGAAGATCAGTTATGCTAGTGACTTTTCCAGAGTTCCACATAAACTACTGGTATGCCAAATACGCTCGATGGAATTGTGTAACGTATGCAATTATGTATCACAATTCTTGTTTACTACAAGAAATGTTTCGATTACAGATATGGTCTGTTCTGCAGTTAATGTGAATGAATTTCCTGTCCAGAAACAACATGTATATTTGATTGACTGTCAGTAAGGCTTGTTGCCATTGTCTTGTAGATTTGGCAGTGTAGAACAAACAGCTATCTATCTGAAATGAATAAGTATGTCCAGTTTAAGATAACAATCGGCTAAATTCTACAATATAATCAATATAACTTATTCATTTTAGCGAAAATAAACACTTAGGCAAATTGATCAAGACTTCTTTTGGAATTTCAACCAGACTTGTTCTTACCGGTAATTTTCTCAAGTTTTCCATCCTAGAATTACTTACTGGTATTGTGTGTCTATAAAATATTAGACTAAAAAGTCTTATATAGTGAGATCATTTGTCAAGTAATATTTTATTAGTATTACATGTACATGAACATATACACACCATAGTTATGTAATGTAAAACTCTTTTAACTCTATGATAGATACTACTAATACTGATCGGTATATCTGTAGATACGATAGTCTGCATAGTTGAGTATCAAAGAATATGTATAGTGAAATAACTGAATGATTATATTCAACTACTGAGGCCCAAAAGATCAAATTAAAGTTACATATCAATGTATTATCATGTATGTGTTTAGCATTTAATACCACTATTGTTAACACACTGTTTACAAAAATGTTATTTAATGCAAGTTAGGAAAGTTATACATACAATGTTCAAATTTCTCATGTCCATTTACTTGGACTTCGTTGTTAGTATCTATTCAGCAACTGAAATAGAAAATAAATATGAACCAGGTACTCTGGATGATCCATGTATAATAAACATGTATGTTATCATTGTTTAGGCTGTAACACACTATCTAGAGATGTAAAGAGTGTAGATAAATTAATAGGATCGTACATTAATTTTATGTGCAGAATAATATCAAACATGAAATTATAATAAACAGCTTATCTGGGTAATATTTGATAAGACTGTGATATATTCATGTAGCATTTGGTTGGCTTGATTGAGATAGGCGCAGGTCATGTACAAAATTAATTGGAAACAACTGCCGGCTTTCGATTGGGATTTAACTGACAGCAGGGATTACCCTGATGCAGGTTTTCTGCGTTCCTAACGCAACTTTGTGACTTAGGACCCTCATTTCTGCATAACTGTGCATTCTTGGGACCCCCAATCGGATCCTTCGGACACATTTTTGTTTCCGCTAGAACATTTTTTCTGTTACTTTATTTATTGCACAGGTGGTTTATTGAGCAATCTGTATTGTCTACTCTACACGCTATAATAAGTTAAAGGCGTCTTATTGCATTCATGGCAGAACGTTCCATACCATACTGCTGTCCAAATGAAATAGTCATGTAAATGATTAACTCACGTGCATGTGCTATTTGATTTATAAATTGGATACTGTAACAGTGAACTTGAAATGCATACCCGTACATGATTTGATCCCCAAAATGTCTCAGGGACTCACTAAATATAAACCTTAAGGGGCCCTTGTATGAAAATTTCTAGGGAAACCCTGATTTACTTAAATAAAAAAATCTTTAAAAACGTTTAGGAGCATGCTCATATGGGCTAGACGCAAAACAGCTTCAGACAAAGAGTTTCTTTCTTTAAATTGTGAAGCTGATTGTTTATTCTGATTAGAAACGTATCTTTTACGGGTACAAAACAATGGGGGCATCGCTACCATAACAACATCAATATGACATGACAATGGTTGTTTTTATTCTAATTGCTCTATCAACAAGCGTGTATTTTCAAAATACATGTATATCAAAATCATGAACATCATGAAACATGCAGTATGCCAATCAAGCAATGCAGTTTGTGACCATATAATATACGGTTTGACGTGTTCTAGTACCGTTATATACGCTATATTCAGTAACAACTATCAATTAAAGGATGTATTTAATTGACTATCTATAGTAGATCGATCTTTTTAACCTTGAGAAGTGTGCAGAAAATATGCTTTTAATGGTTTTTCATATTCAAAATCGAAATGATATTACAAACAAGGCACTATTCGTCGTCAAATTCGTAAATTTGATCATTTATCAAGTTTCGTCAAAATGATGGCAATAACGGCGTTCCATACTTGGAAAAATGAAAATATTTGATAACCCATAAAACACGTTTCTATTATCAAACAAGTGCTTTTTTATTTATTTTTAACATTGATATGTATTTATATAATTATTAAAATATCCCATTCACTTTAATATCTCAATGTTTGGTAGTTTAAACGATATTTTACCTTGGTCCCGACTTCGCCGTAAAACGACGCACATGCACATCTGTGAAGACGTACAACGCGTAAACATAGACAAACCACTTGGTAATCATTAAAAATTAACATAATCGTTGCATATTCCATCGATAATAACACTTCATGACGTTTGTTATTGTTTTTTTACTGGGCGCCGCCATTAAACTTCGTACGTAAATCGTACCTCCCGCTGAAGAGTACTCACTACGGTGTGCTATACGGGCCGTAACTTCATTTGGAAAATTTTACATCTTTGACGGTCTATAGTTTTGTTTTGCCAGGGTCTACAGGTTGCAACTTTTTTCTTGAATATACTTATATGATGTACCTTTGCCAAGTATAAGTTTAGTTTTTGTTGCAATTAGTCCGAGTGAAAATTTTCCTTTACCAGCCTATAATGGATGTGTCAGTTTCTAGTCAATCATTTCACACCTGATTGCACTTAACTACAGCATCTGGATAACAGTAACAATAAAGTAGTACAAGTACCTTCCATATACTCACTTAACATAAAATATGCGCCAAGTGGTTTATTTGATGATGTTTGGGTGCATCGACAGCTAGTGCCATTTTATTAAGTGTCCGTTAACAAATGACAAGAATCGTATTCTATTAATAGTTCCCCTTCATTTGAAAATATAATATTAAATGGAAACACGTTTACAAGCATAAAATACATACAAATCAGAAATGTTTCAATAAAATGACCGATTATTGACCATATACTCTGATCGACGCTGCCACTGCCACGTAATAAACATCTTCCATCATTTGTCTGATCGATAAGCTTTTCATTGAATCCATAGTAATAACATAAAGTTTGAGATCATACAAAATCAGCACAAAAGTCGCTATTGAATTTGTTCTACTGGAATGACATATCATTAAGTATTATTACCAGCTTATTTTGAAATAAGCAAAGATGTACAGTTTGTTATTTATTTATCTTATAAGAGACCATTATGTTTTTCTAAACACTCAGGGCAGATAAACTAAAGTATGTTTTGAGGGTATCTGTCCTAGAATCTGCGTGAAAACAAACACTCTAACTTCTGACACGACCGTAAGGTAAGTGTTTATTTATTTAACATGCTACTGAACAGTGAGGTTACAGACATATGTTTAACCTGTACACAGATATTGCTTTACTGTATCAGATTTGTTTATAAAGTTAATGTAATATTTGTGTCGTTCCCACTGTTCGGGTATTTTAAGGTTGTATTAGCTGTAATTACAGGATGACCTAGCCTGAAAATCACTAAGTATACTTTTAGCAATCTTATGGCTGAAAGTCAATAAAATCTTCGTGTCGATATGGTTCATCAGTATAAACATGAAACCATTCAAAATCTTCCCAGGAATATGTACCCACACAGGGTTATTTATATCGCTGGCTTATAATGCATGAGAAGGTCGTAAGTACAAATCGATATTTTGAAGAAAAAAAACCAAGTAAAAACTGGATGAAAAATACTCTTTCAACTTCAGTTTGGTCAACATCACTAATTCCGATTTGCATTAAAACAGGCTCAAAAGAAGCACCTTATGATGCAGAGTTTTAAATATGTTACTGTCGTGAAAGTTCGTAAGTAGTACTTACTGATTCTAAGCCAGTTATGTGTCAAACGCAGCTTCCATGTTGCGATATCAACACACAGACTACTAAAAACATTCTTATTTGACTATGAGATAGAAATGTAATATCATTTTCCAATCTGACTAAAGTATTTACCGAGGAGTTTTATCGGGTTCCCTTTTTCTAACATTTGAACCAAGTGATAAGAGTCCCTGTCGAACGCCGTTATGAAATGTCCTGTTGATGAGCTGATATATAGTTAAACAAGAATGTGTTCATGCTAAGGAAATAGAAAATGGCATCGTGTAGCAAGAAAGATACATACATAGAACGTAGAGCGAGGAGTAGCATGGTCATTTCAAGTATCATAAGCCAGATTGTTGTTCTTTTAAATACGAGTGACTTAACAAATATAAATACTTAACGTTGTATTCATTGTAATACCATCTACTCAAAAGTCGATTTTGTAAATATGGCATTTATCAAACAGTAAAACAGACGCAGTTGAAATTGATATTGAAAGACAAAGGTCTGAACGAAAATTGGTATCTTTAGCATAATATGTCATTGTTATAACCATATGTAGGCGCCATTTTCTTGTTACCATGAAACCCATCTATATCATATTGCACAATTTTCATGAATGGATACCTTTATACATCAGAATAATGTTTATTCTGAATTCTGCGGTTATACCGACCGATGTTCAGTTGGCATGGACAAGCTATTTTAGACCAGCCAAATTAATGTGAATATAATACAAACAGCCATAATTACATTGGACACCATTATATGTATGTACAAATATATCACTGTAACTTCTTTGGTTTTACAGATAAAGAAATTAGTTTTTCTGCATCATGGCAAATATCAAAATCTGAAACTACTAAGTATGTAAACGTTAAGCTGAAATAATTTTTTCACACAGGGAATTTATATTGATACTTCTTTTGATTTTTTGCATGATTTATATAGTTTAAAGTTAATTGGATAGTCGGAATGGATTTTATTAATGTCGTAATTTGGGATTTAGAAATTTGGTACAGATTTTTAGACCGGCTTCAATCTCAAGTATACTGTACCCATTAACCTTTACTATAGAACATTTTTGTTTGCATGTTTTCAACATTTTAACTACAATACTTTCAAAGGCAAAAGACAATCGTGTGTCAACATCGAGTCGTCTGTCAGGTAAACTTAGTTTATCTAGCTTTAGCATGTATACCTTAGTTAACAGTGCTATTCTTACAAATGGGATAGTTCCCTCATTAGTGTTACTTATTGAATCGTCTGCAGAAGATGTTCAGGGATTCATAACAGACAAAAATACTATATCGGTAGGTACGTGTGTATTAGTTGTATGGCATAAAGTTCTAACAATACTTCCAAACATGGCAATTAATTTCATGGAATAAAAATTGAGCTGGTTAAGTTGATCATTTTCTTGTCGTTCGTGTTTAACTGTTTCTCCTGTGTGATGCGTTACATGCCCCAATTATTTTACGTTTTCCCTAGTTGACTAAGACTGTTCATGCTATAGCACAATAATACCATAACATATACTTATGTATAGTTAAATTAGGGACAACAGGCTTGTTCCGTAGAGGATATTTTTCTTGTCTGTTTAATCTGTGTTTTTTTATTGTCATAGAGTTTGTTTTGTACGTTTGCTGCCATTGATGTTTGCTAAAATAGTTATAAAAATACAGCATCGGCATCTACTGATGCAGAGGCTTATATTGATGTACCTGTCAGTTCGTGTGTCCGTCCCTCGGTTCGCCCACCCATTACAAAATGTTGAAACTATAATATCTTTAAGTCCTCCAATGTATTGCTTTCAAGCTTGGCATAATTGCTAAAGTCATTCTTTCTAATCGAATTCATAATTATTGCTTATAAAATATTACAAATTGTCCTATAGCAATATTCTTACAAGAAATGAAGATTACAATAGAACATTATGCAACCATTCAGTATATCAATTAATTCTTGCTACTAACAGAGACGCACTCTCGACACACCGGTGATTTGCTTTCATGAAATCGGGTAATGCTTGTATCAGCTGGTTATAAAAGATGCTAATTTACAAGTATAAGAAAACCAGAATCGTCATTTCTTTGTAGAAATTTCTCTTTTGAGTACAAGATTACATTTAATGTTTTACTTTCTTTGGTATATTTTTTCTGTTGTCCTTGGTGCATGTGTTCAACGAACGTTCCGCAACACACGTAAATAAAACTCTTAATAACGCATTCACGTTTTGTTTTCGGTATTTTGCCAATACTCATTTAAACTGTACTTATTGTTAACATCACAGAGAAGATGAAAATCATTGCAATCATTATTCATGTTTTATCGGCTAATGAGGCATCTGTAAATATAATGTAGTTCTTATAGTGCTCAGTCGGTACTTCCTGAGGTAGTCAACCCTATTTCTCATTTTATTAGAACCTTAAGTATCTTTACCATAAATATTAATAACAACTTGACTTTTAATAATGCTTGTAGCTAGTTTGTAAGTGTCATATACTCGTGTAAACTCTCATAATTGTATATGCAGTAAATACCAGGAAATCATCATTTTATATTTTCGATCCATTGTGTAATGAAAAAAGTTCTGAAAAACTTACATTAATTACTCTCGACAACAATGTATTCATCCTCACGAGAAAAAATCAATTTTCCCTAACATATTAAGCTAGGCATTTAGACATTATTAATGCTATTGTTGAGTTATTAGATACTTTGCAATGTGATGCACACATTAATAAGAGTAAATATCACAGCAATAGAAATAAATAATACTTATGCTAAGATACTGCACTAAGTATTGCACGTACAAACCAGCTTACAAACTTACTGCAAGAATGCGTAAAGTCAAGGAGAAGTCATTTATCTTAATGATGAATATACTAAAGGTTTCTAATAAAATACTAAAATAGAACACAAGTACTAACGAGGGGTGTTCAAGAAGTTTTTGAAAAAGGCTCTGACTATTTTATATCGCGATCAATATTGCTGAAACTTAGGGTGGAAAAAAACTGACCTTTGGATTCTGAAAGTTGCGTTGGCTTACAGTGTCAAATAAAGAAACAATAGGTATTTCCGCGTATAATTTAGAAATATGTGGAACATCCCACGTTTGTACAAAACACGATATTGATTGTCTCACATTCAAGTCAATACATTTAAACTGCAGCAAATGGATCGGAGTAACGTAAAAGTCTAGTTTGCATTAGTACAAGTACTTTTCATATATTAACTTGACATAATAGATGCATCAGGTGATTTAGTTGATGGTATATAATGATGCATCAACAGCAAGTGTCATTTTATTTAGCGGTCATTGAAAACGAGATCATAATTATGATTCATATTTGAAGCGTTTCATATGATTCTCATATCGCCCACGTTTCATATAATTATTATATGAAAAGTTTTATATGAGAATCATATGTGGCTAAATTGCCTGTGTGTGGAAGAACGAATGCGCTGAGGAAACTAATAATTGACTGCATTCATTGTATCAACATAATGTTTGATATCATACAACATCAACCCAACTTTGGAGTTTGTTCTACTGGAAAGAAGCATCACTAAAAAGTATAAGTAGTAGCTAATTTTGAAATTAACTACGTTTAACAGTTTGTTATTTATCTGATACGAGACAATTCCGTTTTTCTAAATACTCAGGGCAGATAAAGTAAAGTATATTTGAGGGTATGTATCTGTCCTAGAACATGCGTGCAAACAAACACTCTAACTTCGAACAGATTAAATGAAACAAGGAAAGTTTACTGTTCTAATCTTGCAAAACTGATTAACGAAGAGGAACTATTTTCAATGAGTGTACAGATTCTGTGTTGTCAGTTTCGGGAGTAAATGCATCTTAGTGGATTTCATTTTTTGGCATTGTAATAGTCTGGCGACATTGCCAGCCTAAAAACTATGTGATACACCCCTCGTATGTACAACACACAACAATGGATGTCTCAGTTTCATTTCCCACCTGATTGTACTTAACTACAGCATCTGGATGACAGTGACAATAAAGTAGTACAAGTAACTTCCATATATTCACTTGACATAATAGATGCGCCAGGTGGTGTATTTGATGGTGTTTGGGATGCATCGACAGCAAGTGCCATTTTATTTAGCGGCCGTTTGCAAATGGCAAGTAGCGAAGTATATTAATAGTTTCCCTACACCCTACACCTGAAAATATAAAGTGGATACACATGCTTGGGCATAAAATACATACAAATTGGAAAGGTTTCAATAGAATGACCAATGATTGACCATGTTCTAGTACTCTGGTGGTAGTTTTCCCTGTCACGTAATAAACAACTGTCTGTCGTCATTATTTGTCTGCTCGATAAGCTTTCCATTGAATCTATAAGATTGCGTTGAGACTAATTATTGACTACATTCAATGAATCAACATGTAATTATGTTTGATATCCTACAGCATCAGCCCAAAAGTCACTACAGAGTTAGTTCTACTGGATAGAAACAGTACTGATTATAACCAGCTAAAATGTGAAATTAGCAAAGTTTATCAGTTTGTTATTTATCTTAATATGAAATTATTCTGATTTTCTTAACACATAGGGCAGATAAAAGTAAAGTATGTTTTGAGGGTATCTGTCCTAGAATCTGCGTGAAAACAAACACTCTAACTTCTAACACGACCGTAAGGTAAGTGTTTATTTATTTAACCTGATACTGAACAATTAGGTTACAGGCATAATTATGTTTAACCTAACTCGAATAAAATGGTAAAGTACAGGGCACACTCTGGAGCATCGACGTACTTGTTGATCTTACTGCGTGGGTATATTAGGATTGGGTAAGCTGAAAATAAAATTCACGAAGCAAACGGCCACGCATTTACAAACATATACACTCGCTGTTTTGGCGAAACTATACACCTAAACCGAACGCGGCACCCGAATACTCTTACTAGACCTTGGAATCACTAAGAGTAAACTTTTAGCAATATCACTGCCAAAAATCAACCAAATCTTCGTGTCGATATGGTTCATCAGTATAAACGTAAAACCATTCCCATTCTTACATTGGTTATGTACGCACATGTGATTATATATATCAAAAAGTTGTTTTCATGATGCGATATTAACACACATGCTACTAAAATTATTATTGCATATATTTGACTATAAGATAACATTTTCCAATCGGACTAAAGTATATTCAGGAGTTTTCCTGTTTTCTAACATTTGAACCATGTGATTAGAGTCCCTGTCGTTGAGCAGAAATATAGTTGAATGAAATAGTTGAACATGTTCAAGTATAAGTGTATCATAAGTCTGATGACTTGTGTGTGGACATTGTTCCTTGAGTTGTGTTGTGATGTTGTTGTTTTCTGTGCTTGGCTGGTGAAGTTGAATGCTGCCTTCCCTGTCTGATCGATTTCCTCATTTCTTATTTTTATAATAAATGAATACTTTACGTTGTATTCAATGGAATGCCATTTACCCCACAGTCGATTTCGTAAATATGGCCATTTATCAAACAGTAAAACAGGCACAGTTGAAATTAATCTGCAAAGACAAATGGTCTGAGCGGTAATTGACATATTTAGCACAATATACCATTGTAATATCCAGACACATGCGCCATTTTCTTATAATCATGGAACCCATCTGTATAATATTGCACAATTTTCATGCATTGAAACCTTTACATAAGAATAGTGTATATTCTAAATTCTGCTTTAGGTTAACATCCGACGTTCTATTGGCACTGTTAGACCTGCAAAATTAATGTGACTGCATAAATGTATGAGACAATCAACCATTATTATTTTGTGCATAACAAATTGTCTAATAATTGCAAAGAAAGCCTCCATGCTTGTAATTACACTTGTACAACACAGGTTTACAGTATAATGTATATATATACTATTGTGTCAACTTAAATATACTCTGAACATAAATATACAAACCAGAAACAACACAGTCATAGATAAGATATTATTTTAGATACAAACTATTCAAGTGAGAGGCATTGTAAGTCTCATACATAATTATATCATAACAGAGATATGGAAACATGCAAATTGCATTTTATGCACTAATTTTACAAATGCTTTGTATCTCTGTTATTACTAGATGATATATGCACTGAGGGGTACTACTATTGTAAATGTTTATGCATAAATCATGCCAGATATGATATACGAAATAGACGTTACATTGTACCCACCAATAACTTACCGATAGCTATAGTGACGATACGACTGAAGGCGGCGGTGGATTGGGCGTATCTGTAACCACAACTATATCACTGTAACTTCTCTGGTATCACAAATAAAAGTGTTCTAGATATGACAACTTATTTTCTTTATAAAATTTGATCTGCTTAAGTGGATCTTTTCTTGCCGTTTCTCCTGCGTTATGTTCTGTCTTTCATGTCCAATTTATGTTATTTTAGACTGTCTTTGCTATATCACAAGAATAACACAGCACATGCGCACTAAAGCTAAATTAGGGCCACCAGGCTTATTGTGCAGAGAATATGCTTTCTCGTTTATTCAATATGTGTTTTGCATTGTCATAGAGTTTGTTTACTAGAATTGTCCCAAAGAAATATCTTTACAGGAAATGAAGACTGCAGTGGTCCTTTCTGTAAACCATTCAGTATATTAATTAATAATTGCTTCTAACAGAGACGCATTCTCAACACACCAGAGATTTGCTTTCATGAAGTCGGGTAATGCTTGCATCAGCTGGTTATGAAATTTAGTATTACAGGAAAACCAGAATCGTCATTTTTGTAGCAACTTCCCTTTTGGATACTTTGTCAGTTGTTCTTGATGCACGTGCGCAACGAACGTTCCGGTTCCGCAACATACGTGAATGAAACTCTTAATAATGCATCCATGTTTTGTTGTCGGTATTTTGCCAATAATTATTAATACTGTACTTATTGCAAACATCACAAAGAAGATGAAAATCATTGCAAACACATTCCAATGTTTTATCGGCTAATGAGGTATCTGTAAATATAATCTCCTGGATTCAAAGAGATGATGTTTGGTTGCAAAAATAATAGATGCAGAAAACGTAACGTTACCGCGACATTGTCAAGAAATGGGATTATCTTGTTTTTATCTCACCTTGCACAGAGTGCCAATGTGAGTTATTAGGATCAAGCTGTGTCCGTCGTTTGTCGTTACAATAATAAGACCATATGCAGGAGATGTTTGTTATCGAGACCTGGGTACTAAGACAGAGAGGATTATGCCGATTACGGATTTTAGCTCTTTCGGTTACCTCGCTATTATCGGCAAAATGCGCTATAATTGTGAATGTTAGTGTTACTAATATACTCATTGTAAATTCATTAATATTTAGTTTTTGTTTAAAACGGCACGAGTACACTCTACAGAAATTCAACTTTCCAACAAATATAATTATATTAACAAGTTAAATATGTTGCTCTCAAGTAATATGTTGAACTCCTGATTTTAAGTCGTTATTTTAAAGGTAAATGGTTCAAAACAAAAGCGCTTGTATCAAATTAGAATATTAAAGTTGTTTCATATGGAATATATTATTTACCATGAGTGAGTTTTGGATGTGAACTCGTTACAATTTTCAAACTGACAACTAACGGATTTAGAACACGTGTTTAAATGTATGCTGTGTATTAAGGTTGCTCAAACTCTACAATAGTTGATTATGATAATTATCATAGGTTTCATTCAAGTTCAACAGAAATTCTACAAAGGTTTCTTTGCTTATAGTTGTGCTTTATCTATATCGATAATAGTTTTAACTTCTTCGAGATTATTTCTTGCAGTCGTCTTGAAACGAAGTCTATAGCCAACTTATATCTTGCAGGTATTGTTTTTATGACGATGAAATCACGAAGTCACGAAGACTTTAAAGTAAATCAAAATGTATGAGACTGAAAGTCCTTTGCGATTATGGCACCCTGCAGTACTATTACATAATGGTACATTCAAGGCTAACTTACACGCATTGGTAAAACTTAGCAGCTACTTAAACATTTCGTGGTCGTTACCTGAATCGAAAATTATTGGCTTGTTCGTTTGTTTGTGAAAATATCTCAGAATATCTAGTCGGTCATTATCAGTCATAGACCATTTCATTGTGAAATATAGCTTGATAAGATGTTTAGGATCTGGCAAAACACTGATTATGATACCAGAAATAAAAATGTTCATAAAATTATATACCGATAGAATAAACATATGTTCATCAAATAACCAAGCGATGAACTATGACAGGAACAGATGAGAGAACATACGGTTGGATGCGTGTATGAAACATCAAACCGTACAAGTGAACCATATAATCAATTTATAAATACCAATAAAGCTGAATCTATGGTACAGTTTATATGTGTGGCGATATCAACAATCACTGTAGAGAACTTCCTTTACCTTTTCAATGTGATACGTATTGTGTAATTTTATGTAGAATGGATCAATAAGATACGAACATCCACTGGCATCGTGCAAGTCAAGTACTATCACATATAATGTTATTTATTTTATCCAAAGTAATACCCTATACTCGTCAATGTTGGCATATGCACAATCCTCGAATATCCACGGTTTCGCTCAATACATTGACGAATTAGTTATAGAGAAATGGCAAATTGTGATATCCGACTTTGTAAACACACATTTAAATACAATCACAAACAAAACTATTGTAAGGTACTGTACGTATTCTGTTTTGCAATGTTTTTCCAATTCAACCGTTGGCGGTATATTTGAGAGAATGTGATCTAATCTTGAGAGCGGTCAATTACATTACTTGTCAGTAAATTTGTGGAGAAGTGTCCACATGGGAGATGCAGAGCGGTTGTCATATCCGAAAATGTAATATTGCGCCTTCTGATACAAGTAAGTTTGTTAAGCTCGCACGATGACAATGGTTTGGGACACAGGGCAATGTTCTTTGTAATGTGACAGTCCTATTCCGTACTGAAGATATTTCTGTATGTAATCGATATGTTCACATAGGTTGGGTCATGTCAGTGACCTAATCGTGATGATGTTAACATTTGGTTGCCATATATCTATAGCTTGGATCAACTGTAATTAACATTGAATTTACTAGCAAAGCGATAGATTTCCAAGATAAGAAATCTATTTTAATTTAAGGTAAGTACGTCATTCATTTATATTTCAAGTTCCGTTCGCTGATTACATTTTTGAATATACCTGAAGGGTTCAGTTAAACGAAAAAACAACGCGGGTATTTTGCACGGATATGCCGACAAATCAGGCATGTGGCTTACTTATAGTAAACCCAAAAGTCATAGATAGATGAAAAACCATAACATATAAGGGTTTTGGCTCATTGGAGAATGTTCAGGAACATTACATATAATCCTTCAGAGTCTTATACTGTGGTAACATTGGTATCGACTATCGAATGAAATTTACTAAACAGATATGAGGAAATCGGACAGGGAAGGCAGTACACAACTTAACCAGCCAAGCACAGAAAACAGCAACAACGCAACATAACTCCATAACACAGAGCAATGCCCACACATAATCTTATGATTTATTTTTATAACAGCCTAGGTATCAGCTGTAGAAAAAACAGGATGACCAAGTTTCACCAAGAAACATAAAAATCCGGCCACCCAAAGTGACTGAATGAAACGCAGCTAAGACCCGACCTAGGTACCGAACACTCTGCTGTAAAAAAGGATGACCTTGACTCACAAAAATATTCCAAAACGGAAACCCCAAGTAAACCGAAGGAGGCTGGCTGAAATATACTTAACTCGTATGCAATAATAATTATAAACGTAACTTTGTAAACAAGCACACTTAAGTGCAAGTTATCGTCTGTTGATCGGCTCGATCGTAAGTATTTATCATTTCAATTGATGTATAAGCTGAAAATCTATAACTTAATAGAATAATAACGAGTTTTGTCGGCGGATTACTGAACTAACATTCACGAACCAATCATTTTCATAATGATCGTTATGATAACATCTTTAAAATCAACTTGAAGAGAAGAGATCAATAAGTATACAATAACAGACATCACAAGAGTTTATATGTGCAGAAACTTTTACTTGAAGTAACGTCGACTTGTGGTTAGTATCACTATCGATACTTTGGTAACGTCGACACCGAAACGTCAGTAAACATGCAGTCAAGTACACCATATATTTGTATGTTAATTTGCCGATTTTACTACGAGAAACACAAACTTACCTCCCCTTCATCATTAACGTAAACATTTACGTAGAGCAATGGTATGAAATATAAATATATAGTATATGGTAAGTTAAGTACCAATGTTCTGAGAGAACATGTACACAAAAGGAGAGAACATTATCGGAAGCAATAGGTTCTGTTAAACCACGCACAAAAGAAAGGATCTATCACGAGTTGTCAATTGATATAAATTTATATTAAACGAGTTTTGGAAATTTTATTTAGCGAGCCTCTGGCCTCTTGCCTATTGTGCTCTACTTTGGTCTATTTCCATTAAATTAAACTTGCATTTTTTACACACAATTTTTTTTGGATTTTTTAAAGGATGCGGGTTTTGGAAACAGAAACTAGCTGTCATTAACTACAATTTCGTTGTTACTGTTTTATACACAGAAATGGTATCTTTGAATGTTCCGTATGTTCAACATTCGAACAATTATTCGGTCACGCTGTTGCTGGATAGTCGGGGAGCTTGTTAATTTGTTGCTGGACATTTCTTATTCAGTGATATTCACACTATATGTCCTACACGCACAATGTCTTGTGACGATATTACATAACAATGACTATGACCGGTAAGGGAATTATAAACTATATTTAATACTTCTCAGGTTCAGGCGGGTGACTGTAGGCATCAATAATATATTGCAAATGCAAACTGACATTTACATGTAATAAAATGTAGTCAATGTACTTAAAACTAGCTCTAGAGATTGATTGGAAAAAAAGTTCTGACCATTATGTCTAAGGCTGTAGCACTAACTTAACGATACAAACTGTCGACATTAGGATTATTTTCATGTGTGACAACTAGCAACGCGTTCTAATAATAAGAGCACTTAATATCTTAAAATTACATGGTTGAATTATATCGTTGGTCATCACAAATTTCGGAAACTCGTGGTTATCAGTAACCAATTAAATTCCGACAGCAAAACATAAGCATGTGGCACGATAGGACCTATCACACTCATCTTTGACTTTGTATTGTTAATAATGTCAATGATTTCAATATTTCAAAGTAAAGTGTAGAGTAAGAATAATTGTAATAAAATGTAGTAATAAGAGTAATACACTATAGTAATACTAGTCTTGTAGGTATTAAACGATACCAACTTTAGACAGATAACATCTCTAAATTCACAAAGAGGAACAACTTCATAATAAAAGATTATCACTCAATCTGTGAAAATGTCACTCGTGTAAGAGTTATTACGACATGCAATACCGTCTAATATTGGCATGGATTATTGATACAAGGATCCGGTATCATTTGGACGTCTTTAAACAGACTGACGCTACGGCATTTCATTTCCCGTAGTTTGAGTGAAGTATTCAAGTATATTATGAATATTAAAGTGATGTGTTCGAGATAACTATTATAACATTATGTTACATTCAAGATCGACAAAAACTCTTAGATTTGTGCTCGTTATTTTCAACATGTGATATATATTTCTTGCTGCCGACTATAAACGAAGTCGATAGCCAACATATATATTGTATGAAGTGTGTTATGACGATCTAATCACAAATAATACAACTAAAACAAAATGTATGCGACTGAAAGTCCTTTGAGATTTTGGCACACTGCAATAATATTTGCATAATGGTACATTCCAGCTAGGTTACATACATTTGTAAAAACTAGGAGGATCAGATACAAAAACATTTCATGGTCGTTTCACTTATCGAAATTAATGACTTACTAGTATTGATTTGTTTGTCAAAATATTTTTAAGAAATTGTTTCGGAAAACGACAGCTGCACTGTTACATTTTACCACTTCACGTAAAAAATTGTTTACTGAAACGAATCAAGACTAAAATAATGCGCATTTTATCGCAATAGATACGAGAAACTTGAATAACAAAACACATTCAAATGATATGATGAAGTTACAGAACATTGGCATCACCTTGTGTATTCTACGAGTGAATTACAACACATGCATCTTTATGTTATTCTCGGATATCAAATATATTGTGAATGAAATAGCAGGTAGCTTGTTTGATGTGGTTGTATTTTGCCATATTGCATAGGTATTTAGGTAAGGTAGATCATTGACTTATACAGCGTTGTTATATCAACTTGTTCTTCGTATCAGCAAGACCTCAAACAATCCAACATGGCCAGTAAGTAGTACAGTGAGTGCAATAAGTAAATGTACGCAATCTTCGTAACAAACTTAGCCAACACAATGACTGGAGGTAAATAAACTCATTTGATAATATCTAGTGAACCGGACAAATCATCAGTCATAGAACATTTCATTGTAAAATATACATTTGATAAACGGGTAAAGGATCATGCAAAACACTGACAATGATAACGCCGCGAATAAATCAAAGCGCTGTAAGCGCTGAAGGCCTGGGGCTAAACATTGTATGCTTGGGAAGAAGTTTAGTGACTAAACTGAAGTATACTAGTATGTAAACGACGCCCTTTTACTGCCAGCTGCATTGTACAGTTATGTTGACCGTACAAAGTTGAAGGTTTAATATATTGGTCATGCTTAACTTGCCTATCTAGTTTAAGACTTAGTAAACAAGAGATGTCAGAATGACATTTACGCCTCCCACTACCCACATACATGCACAGTCAAATAGACTGTGACAATTGAACAACATGTAGTATTACCTTGCTAATGTTTTGGCAAACAATTTCTTAAAGATTTTGAAACTTATGGCTGAAGTCGACTTTCTAATACTGAAGTACGTTAAATAAAAGAGATTTAAAAAAAAATTGACGGGTGCGACTTATACAGGGTATCGACTCATGTATGGGCAATCGCGGTATTTTGGTAATTTGTTTCAAGAAGTGCGACTTATGTATGGGGCATTACGGTATCCAAATTTTTTTTCTGGAATGTCTTGTTAACGCAAAATGAAATAAAAATATTTGAAATATGTTTTAATAAATACCAAATATAATGTCTTCAAAAAATGTCTCAGAAAAAAGTTTCTTCTTACTGTCTCCGTAAACACTCGTATCTTTTCGGCATAAGACCGTCAAGTGAGGAACTTATTCTCGCATGAATATGTAAAAAATAAAAACTATGTCCTAGTCAATGCTTTGCAATTTTGCTTCAATAATATTTCTTTTACACTTTTTTATGAAACTATAACGTTAAATAGTGATGTTCTGCATTTTTGAAGGCGGGTAAGTGAGATCCGCGAAGAACTACTTTTACTGGCGCATGAAAGTGGTAATTGGGAGTTTGGGGAATTTTGAAGGTCGATTGTAGTAGGCTGAGAAATTGGTATCATAACTATGGCATTGGGGCTTCGCCCCTGGCCAAAAAACGGATCATAGAAGTATATGGCGATGGTATAAACATATGTTCATCAAAGTACCAACCGATGGACTTTGACAGGAACAGATGAGATAACATGCAGTTGGATGCGCGTATAAAATATTTGATCTATAATCATACAATTGAACCATAACATCAATATATCCAAAGATTAATATAGCTGATACTATGGTACAATAAATATTAGTGGCAATATTAACAAATATTGTACAGTGCTTCCTTAAAGTTTCAATGTGGTATGTGTTTTAGTCATATTTTGTAATTTTAGGTAGAATTGATTAATAAGAATTACAATAAGATACGAACATCCAAAGGCATCGTACAAATCAAACACTATCACAAATAATGTTATTTATTTTATCCAAAATAACATTCTGTACTCGTCCATGTATGCATGGACACCATCGTCGAATATCCACGGTTTGGCTCCATGCATGGACAAATTAGTTTAACAGAAATGTCAAATTTTGATATCCGACACAAACAAAACTATTGTAAGGTTCTATACGTATTCTGTTTTACAAAAACATTTCAATTCATTCGTTTGCAATCTATTTGAGAGAATGTGACCTAATCTGGAGAGCGGTCAATTACATTACTTGTCAGTTATTTGTAGAAAAGTGTCTAGATGTGTCCACAAGGGAGATGCAGAGCGGTTTTCATATCCCATAAGTTAATATTTCGCCTTCTGATATTAGTAAGTTTGTTAAGCTCGCACAATGACAAGGTTTTGGGATACAGGGTAAGGGTCTTAGCAATCTGACAGTGGTACTATGCGTATTCTGTTTCACAAGGGAGGGCAGGGCCGTTGTCATATCCAATAATTTAATATTCCGTCTTTTAATATTAGTGAACTTGTTAAGCTCACACAATGACAAGGGTTGGGACACAGGGCAATGTTCTTTGCAATATGACAGCCCAATTACCTACTGAAGACATTTCTGTCGTCGGATAATTGATAAGGTCAAAGAGTTCTCTGTTCCTGAATGTGAAATGATAGTGATGGTGTTACCATTTGGTTTCTTCATATCTAAAGATTGGATAAAATGTAACCCGAGATAGGAAACCCATTTTGTTGGGATAAGTACATCATATATTTGTTATTGTATGGTACTTTTCTCCTCGGTTATGCATCTTTACAAATGTATAAACAATAAACATAATATCATTTGATGAGCTTTGTATTTGACTGTTACATTTATCCGTCGGAATGGTAAATATGTATATACAATTTACACTACGCACATATGCAATTGTTTAGTCGGTGTTAATCCAGTGATAATATTCTGACCCAAAATGCTTTATTTATATTTAGGCAACGCAACATATGCCCATGTCATAAAATACATCAGCTAGTCAAGTTATATTCGTTGCCAACGTCATATTTTTAAAAGTTCAAAAATCTGTTACATATAGGTATTTGTTTTGAATTTGGTCTGCGAAACAACATGCGTTCCTTGTCATTCTTAGGTAATGTACGTTTTAGTTCATTTAACAGGCACTTAATAACAGCATGTATTTTGTTTTTAAAGTTAATTTGCCGATTGCACTGCGATAAGCACAAACTAAACATGCACTCAATACAACATGTATTTTGTTTTTATGTAAATTTGCCGATTTTACTGCGAGAAGCATTTGAACATTTACATATATCAGTGATATGAATACACAAAAGAAGAGAACATTATCGGAAACAATGTGTAGTTCACACATTATCGTTCTGTCAAACCATGTACAATAGAAAAGAAACACCACAGCCATATGTAATTTACATATTCCCCTAAGTATTTGTAACTGCTTTTTGCCGTTGCAATAAGACAATTCAATTACAAATACAAGACGTTCCAAATGAGCACATCTCTCGTCGCCAAATCAATAATGTCACATAGTTATTGAGATACCAGAGGCAAGATAATGATGTGTTTCCTTAAGTTTTATAGTTGTCTATTGTATTGTAGATGATATAAATCCGGTATACTAGTGTAGATTTTAAGGGATTTTAGCTAATACGTTTACAAATGTTACACGTAAGTACATATATCTACTTAAGCCTTTTGTACTCTTCTTATTCTATTGAATGAAATTAAATTGGAATTTTTGCATACAATTTTTCTTAGATTTGTCTAATGATGCTGGTTAATGGGAACAAAGCTTTCATTTACTACACTTGCTACTGTTTGTATACCCACATGATTCTCTTGAATGTTATTCCTTGTCTGTGTTCCAACAATTATTTGGTGACGCAATTGCTGGATAGTTGGGGAGCTTGTTAATTTGTTTCTGGACATTCCTTATTTAGTGATATTCACACTCTATCTCCTGCACGCACAATGTCTGAATGTGAACATCTTACATAATGTATCATTTACAATGGCTATGCCCGGTATAGGAATACTATAATTATATTAACTGCTTTACGGGTTCATGAAGGTAACTGTAGACAGCAACGATAAGATATTGCAAATGGAAACTGACATTCGCATGTAATAAAATATTATATCAACTCACAAGAAGTAGCCAAAGAGATGGCTTTAAAAATAAGATCTGGCCCTTATGTCTTAGACTGTTGTAGTAACTTAACATCACAAACATCATAATCATTATTCAAAATGTTCTTATAATGGATTCTTGCAATGAATAACTTGGATCAACTATAACAATAAATGGTCACTTGGGAAACTAGGTCATCCTGAATATATACAACGGGGATTTGGGATTTTAATTATTTCGATGTGTTGTGTGTGGGCATTGCTGTACCAGTAACATTTAAACGGATTTGCTATGGTACAGTTTAAATACAAAAACACAGTCACATTATTTCTGCCGGAGCTGTTAACTATACAGACCAAGTTATGTGGTACAAGGCACCATGGTGCAATACCCGAGTTCTCTATTCTAAATGTAATGGATTGACAACGATATCAAAGTGACGTAATGTAAATTGAAAGAATTTTCGTTACTAACGATTTACGAGTTATAATGACAAAAACATAAACAATACCTAGATTTCAATCGACGGTTACTGCAACTAAAAATGTTATGTAGTATTTACCTTGGGTAACAAACATATTTGTAAATATGCCATTCATACAAAATGTAGATTGATCTTGTTTGGTCCATCTTATCACTTCTATGGTTTCATGATACTTATTGTAAAACAATCGTTTCACGTATTTGGAAAATATTGCGAAAATTGAAATTCACGGAGCAATGAATCACTTTATGTCATTGTGGCAAAAATATTGTATTTATTATGTTCTGTCATTGATTACGTCTTCTTGTTTTCTTGGTGAATAAAGATAAACTATCTCGTCAAAACAGCATAACATTACATATGAAATAGGTATACAAATTTACGTATACCTTTACGTGGTATCTCTAACGTTATCGGTTTCATAGTTTCCCGATAACGCATCATGATAGGGACTCTTATTAATACACTATAACAAACTGCTTCTAATACGCGTGAGGTCTATGCACCAACAAATGGTTTAGAATATTTTATTTTACCATCGTACACTATTACATTTATAATAATAAATATTTGTTCTGACAAATCTGCGATTAGGTTTGAACATTTAACAGTTTTTTTTATTTCACTATAATATAATACGTTGATCATCAAATATTCCTGAATGCTATTGTTATCAGCAATAAATAAAATCCTCATTTCAAAACGATAATGATCAGACTTGAGGCAGAAATCACACATCATTACACTCATCTTTGTTATTGTGATGTCCACAGTATCAAAGTTTCATTGTATGCAACAACTGTACAGGCAAATAATAATTGTACGTATATGCAGTAGGAATTGAATAATGCGAACAGATAATTACAAATTGGTCAGAGAATGACATAGCAAAAACATATATCTTGTATGTAGTGTATTATGACGATGAAATCACGAAGACTACAAATCAAATAAAATATATGAGACTTACAATCCTTTGCTATTTTGGCTCACTGCAATAATATTAACATAATGGTACACTCAAGGCTATGTTACATGCATTGGTAAAAACTAGGAGATACGTAAACGTTGCATGGTCATTGCACGAATCGAAAATTAACGACTTGTTCGTTTGTTTGTCAAAATATTTCAGAAATTGTATCGGAAAACGACAACTACGCTGTTTCATTTTATCATTTCACGTTAAAATGTTTGTTGCAACGTACCAGGACGAAAATAATGCCCATTTTATCCTGGCATACCATATTCAATTAAATCGCAATAGAAACGAGAAAATTGAATATCACAATACGTTCATAGACTATAAGTTATGAAGCTATGATGAAGTTACAGATCATTTGCACCACATTGTAAAAATCTCCGCGCGAATTACTTTATACGTTAGTTGGTGTTATTCTCGGTTCTAAAGTTGTTCTGAATTAATTATTAGGTAGCTTGTTCTATATGGTTGTATTACGCCGTATTGCACTATTGGTATTAGGTTAGGTGGGTGCTGGACTTATACAGCGAGGTTATGTCACCGTGTTCTTCGTATGAGTAACTTAAATAATCCAACATGACCAGTAAGTAGTACAGTGAGTGAAAAAAGTAAATGAACACATTCTTCGTTACAAACTTAACTAATAATATTGCTGCAGGTAAATAACCGCGTTTGATAATATCTATTTGGCCAACCGGACAAATCATCAGTCATAGACCATTTCATTGTAAAAAATACATTTTATAACGTGCTTAAGATCTAGAAAAACACTGACAATAAAAATATAATTTTATGGCGATGGAATAAACATATGTTCATCAAAGTACCAAACGATGATCTCTGACAGGAACAGATGAGTAAACATGTGGTTGGATGCGCGTATGAAACATTGAACCGTACAATTGAACCGAATCATCAATTTATAACGACTTATAAAGCTGTATCAGTGGTACAGTATCTATTAGCTTCACACTTCCATTTTATTCATAATTTTTATGAAGAATGGATCAATACAGAATTGAAATAAAATACGAACATCCAAAGGCATCGTACAAGTCAGGTACTATCGCGTAAGATGGTATTTATTTTATCCAAAATTACGCTCTTTACTCGTCAATGTCGGTATTGGCACAATGGTCGAATATTCACGGTTTCGCTCCATGCATTGACAAAATTAGTTTAACAGAAATGGAAAGTTTTGATGCCCGACTTTGTTGTTAATACACTTATAAATACAATAACAAACATAACTATTGTAGAGAACTATACGTATTCTGTTTTTCCAATTCAGTCGTTTAAAAACTATTTGAGAGAATGGGACCTTATCCGGAGAGCGATCAATACATTACTTGTCAGTTAATTCGTGGAAAAGTATCTAGATGTGTCCACAAGGGAGTCACATAGCGGTTGTCATATCCCATAATTTAATATTTCTCCTTCTGACAATGACAAGGATTTGGACACAGGGACATGTTTTTGCAACCTGACCGTCCAATTTCGTACTGAAGACATTTCTGTTGTCAGGCAATCAATAAGGTCACATAGTTAGTGTCATGTCGGCGACATGATAGTGATATTGGTAACATTTGGTTTCTGTATATCTATCTATAGATTGGATCAAGTGTAATCCAGATTAACTTTACTAACAAAGGGATAGATTCCGAAGATAAGAATTCTATTTTTATTTGAGGTAAGTACACCAACATTTAGCAGTGAACGAAACTTTTCCTTTCGGTAATACGTCTTACCAAATATATAAACATTATATATTTGATGAGCTTTGTATATGACTGTTACATTTATCCGTCGGAATGGTAAATATGTATATACAATTTACACTACGAACATATGCAATTGTTAATCCAGAGTAAATATTTTGACCTCAAATGCTTTATTTATACTATGGCTATGTGTCATGTGTACAGGTAATAAAATACACCTGCTAGTCCAGTTATATTCGTTGCCAACGTCATATTTTTAAAAGTTCATAAATCTGTTACAGATAGGTGTTTGTATTGAACATGTTTGTATCGGTCTGTGAAACAACATGCGTTCCTTGTCATTCTCAGGTAATGTACATTTTAGTTCACTAAACAGGCACTTAAGTACAGCATGTATTTTGTTTTAAATTTAATTTGGTAATTGCACTGCGATAAGTACAAACTAAACATGCACTCAAGTAAAACATGTATTTTGTTTTTATGTCAATTTGCCGATTTTACTGCGAGAAGCACAAACTTACCTCCCCTTGAACATTTACATACATATTTGCACTGCGATAAGTACAAACTAAACATGCACTCAAGTAAAACATGTATTTTGTTTTTATGTCAATTTGCCGATTTTACTGCGAGAAGCACAAACTTACCTCCCCTTGAACATTTACATACATCAGTGATATGAATAAAAATATACAGTATATGTAAAGTACTAACTTTCTGAGAGAACCTGTACACACAAGGATAGAACATTATCGGAGGAAATTATGTGGTTCCTATATTGTCGTTCTGTGTACCAAAGAAAGTAAATACTGTAGTCATATGTAGATCACATATTCTCTTAAGGATATGTAACTGTTCTTTCCACGCAGTGACAAGACGTGTACCATTAGAAAATCATTATTTGTCTGTTGCAATAAAATAATCCGATCACAAAAACAAGACGTTCCAAATGAGCATATCTCTCAACAACAAATCAATAATGTCACATCGTTATTGAGATACCAGAGGCAAGATAATGATGTGTTTCCTTACGTTTTATAGTTGTCTACTGTATTGTAGATGATATAATTACCAATATACAAGTGCAGATTCTATTGGATATTGGCTGATATGTTACACGTAAGTACACACTCTCGCCTCATGTGCTCTACTTCTTAAAATTTTATTTGATTAAATTTGCATTTTTGCATAGAATTTTGCTTTGATTTTTCTAATGATGCTGGTTTATTGAAAAAAGCTTTCATTGACTACACTTGCTACTGTTTGTATACACACATGATTCTCTTGAAGGTTATGTCTTGTCTGTGTTCCAACAATTATTTGATCACGCAATTGCTGGATAGTTGAAGAGCTTGTTAATTTGTTTCTGGACATTCCTTAATCAGTGATATTCACACTATATCTCCTGCACACATAACATCTTAATTGGAAAATCTTACATAATGTATCATTAACAATGGCAATGACCGGTAAGGGAATTATAGAACTATATTAACTGCGGCTTATACTCAAGAGGGTTACTGTAGACACCACTGACAAGATATTGCAAATGTAAACTGACATTTACATTTAATAAAATATTGTCAATAACCTCTAAAGAAGTAGCTCTAAAGAAGGCTTGGAAAATACGATATGGCCCTTGAAAAGTTAGATCTGGCCCATGTGTCTTCGACTGTAATAGTAACCTAACATTACAAACTATCGACATTATTCTAATAATGGATTCTTGAATTGAATAACTTGGACTTGATATTATAATTAAGGGGCAGCATTTCATTCAGTCACTTTGATCGCCGTGTTTTGTTATTTCTTTGTGCAACTAGTTCATCCCGTATTTTTACAACGGTGACTTGGGTTATTTCGATGGGTTGTGTGTGGGCATTGCTCCGTGTAGTTGTGTTATGTTGTGTTGTTGTTGTTTTCTGTGCTCGGCTGATTAAGTTTATTGTTGCATTCCTTGTCCGATATCCTCGCATTTTATTTGGAATTCACTGAAACAGAATCGTGCCCCTTTCAAGTCCCATAATATTTCATTTCAACAAAAGTGCTAACAGATGGTTCTAGATTGTGTTTTATCCTTCAAAATCGTCAACGATATAAATTTCAAAACCTCATCCATCAAACGTCATCACATCTTATTGCTCGTCATTTTGACTAGGACTACTTTCATGCAGATCTAGCAATTTGTCCATCGTTAGTTATTGTGCATTTCGTACTCTGCTGTTTCTACTAATAGCTGCCTTCACACTGTGGATTATTCTTCGTTTCTTGAAAAGTAAATGCAGTTCAATTGCAGTCTAAATATATTAAGTTTTCTCTTAAGATGCTTTATGAATATCAGCCCTGTTGTAAAATCATTTTCTTATTTGAAATTGTCAGGCGAATCGTGATAGGTTCCAAGTTAAGGTACCAATAAGTTTTCACGATTTAATACGATATTACACCATATAGATTTAGTCTTCATGGTTGAAAACACAAGTGATGGCACACTTAAAGATATCGAGTGTTTCTGATGTTAAAATGCTGTAATTAAAAGCCCGTCTTTGAACTTATAAAAGCAATTACTTCAATTACTTTTTAATATATATGTTATAATGTTTAATTGCGAAATATTGAAGCTTGACAAGTCTTAGTTTCACCCCAGTCGACGGAACACAGAATGTAATTTTATTGCGAGGATGTGTAGACGGATGTCGCTTCAATAATCTTCAGTACTATTTTCTTCAGAGCTATGAATTATATCATTAACACATTAAAACATATTCGGATTATCAATTAATTGATTTGATGCATTGTTGTCATCGACGTGATTAACCTTAATGAGACATTGCACCGAACTCTGAATTCTCATTGTGACTTATACCATGATTTCAGTTTAATAGTCCTTGGTCAACTAATATGCTGTACCGGTAACATTAAAGCGGATTAGCTATGACACAGTTTAAATACACAGTCCCTAATTACTGCTGATGCTGTTAACGTTTCATTTTATTGTCCCAGGATTCGTGATAAATGCGTGGATGGTTATCGATAACAAATGCACTTATTCGAATTGATTGCAATTAAGAGATTGACCATTTCACACCAGAATACAGTTCAATACACTATGGTTCCTATGTAGTAAATATCAGTACCATTATCTAAATGCATCACATTATTAACAGATTGACCATTTCACACCAGAATATACCATGCTTACTATGTCGCAAATATCAATACATGTAACATAATCTGAATGTATTGCATTATTGGTGTTCTAAATGGATAGATAGGTAGTGAGTGCTTGATGTTATGGCATCCGCGTGGCCAGGGTGTCCTTATCGGATATTTAACAAGCTGAATGGCCAAGTAAGTTAGTGTTGTTTGTTCATTTGCACTAGGCTAACTGTTGAGGATATCTGGTTTGTTCTATGACGAAATAGACAAAAATCCGGCATGGAAGGATACAGGACAAGTTGTGTGATACAAGGCCTACAGGTACAACACACAAGCACTCGTAAATGTAATCAATTGACAACATTAACTGACGTTATGTAAATTGCAAGAACTTTCGTTAATAACGATAAACGAGATATGATGACTGCTGACATAAACGCTACTTAAACATATATTTGGCGATAAATGCAAATGATGACATGATATGTACTATTAACATTGGGATAATATCATGTTAGTAAATATGCCATTCATTCAGGACCTAGATTGGTCTTGGCTGGTCCATCTAGGAGTCAATCTGCTAGTAGTTTTTGAGTTCTATTTATGATTTTATGTATACAATGATTTAATCTATTTAAAACGTTGAAATTAAAGGAGCTTTGTGTCGTGGTGGAAGGTAGTGTCTGTATTTATTATTCTATGTCACTGATTACGTCTTAATGACGTTTCATGATGGAAAAAGATTAACTTCTTCTAGTATCACGTCAGAACAACATTAAATATTAAATTACATGTGTAATGGATTTACATATTTTCGTTTATATTTACAACGTATCTCCAACGATATCAGTTTCAAAGTATTCTGATCATGTGTCACGATAGTGAATCTAAAAGCGTAAAACATTATATATACAAACGTATGATGTTGTGATACTTGTGAGGTCCAGGCTTCAACATATGGAACATACTATTTGTCTTACTACCATACACAATTTCGTTAAGATTATGATAGTGATTTGTTCTGACAAATCGGGAACCTGGTTTGCAAATTTAACTGCTTATGAGTTGCAACATAATAATTTTGTTAAATTGATCCGAATAAAATTTTTGATAATCAAATATTCCGGATTGCGATAGTTATCAGCATTCTATCCAAGTTCCATTGCAAAAAGAAAATCTTCAGAAACATGACAGTACTACACTTTTTGTGTTTTAATAATGTCGAAAAACAAATACTTACAAAAGAATAACACAGGTTGTCATTTAATGTGTGAAACTACAGCGATTTCAACCGAATGTAATGAAATAATGTTTGATCACAATTATAGTAAGATTTATATGTATAAATGGAAAATTCACCTTCAAAGTTTTATTTAACACGTATAAAGCCTGACCATGGTACTACATGTATCATGATTCACCATCACGATTCTTGCAAAATGAATGTTTGTACCTGTATACCGGGAAAGTAATTTAATACATTAATAATAGATGACTTTATGCTTTAATAGCTTCACTGAAAGACGAATTCTAGAAGAATATGATCTCTCCGTGAGTGAAAATGTCACTCATATTACAAACATTGGGTAAAGCAATACCGTCAAATAATGGCTTTCTGTATAGAACAATGCCATGATAACATTCTGTACCATTGGGATTTCTTTAAAACGGACTCACTGTAAAATGTCGTTTTCAATCGCTTGAGTGAAGTATTTAAGTATTTATGAATTTTAAAGTGTCGCGTTCATGATCTCCATTATCTGTTACATCAATATATTTGATAAATGTCTTAAGAAGTTCTTCTGTTGAATTGTTTGCTCGTTCTTCCAGATGTACTTCTTGCTGTTTTTTTTAATCAGAACAAGAAATGTATCATATGTTTGAAGTATATAGCGCGACCAAATCTAAAACACTACAAATAATACCGAAAAAGTTGAAGTCTGGCAGACCTTTGCGATTTTGACACACTGCAATAATATTTACATAAAGGTTTATTCAATGAATAGGCTACACGCAATGGCAAACGTAAATAATCCGTGCTAGCTGCATGAATAGTATATATATGATTGTTTTTCAACTATTTGGAAATTGCTTCGCCAAATGATTGCTGTTCAGATTCATTTTATTGTAATGTATTTTTGATTGGAGTTAGACGATGTCAATATTTATAGCAAACACAAGAGACACGCATTTACTTGGAAACTACTTTAACATGCCACATTATTAACATTACGAAAAGTATACGCATGTTATCCTGGTATGTCATATACTTATTATAAAGCAACAGAAAGCAAGACTTTTGGTAGGACCATTGGTTGGTAATAAAACTTGCAAAGTTTCTTGGAATTGTATTAATATACGTTTATTTGTAACCAATAATTTTGCATACACATTGTAAATTACCAATGTATCATTTCCTCGGGGATTTAGTTTTATTCCCTCAATAATTTGATAAATCAAACAACATACAGTATTTTATCATACATTATATTTATTTCGGAAATTCCGGGACTTCTTCTGTGTTCATATGTAACCCGAGTGATTTAGTTATAGGAGCTGCACGTGATCAATGTAAATTACCGACTACTTGATAGAAGAATTTCTTGTTATAAGAAGTTTTCCAAATATTTCAGACTGACTGTTTGATTGATGAATGAAGTGCATACTATTAATTGCTCATGAAAACACTGTCTTAATTATTTACATCCAATTAAAGTACTAAATTAGTAAACATTCATGCCCGTATCTCATTCATACAAACCAATATCATTTATTCATCTCTAATGTATGTTGTCTGATATGTTAACATTATTATTACTGTTTGTCTATATACAACGAATCATGTAATATATTTGAAGAAATGAATCATTTGTTCCCGGGTGGCATGTTTGTATTTATTATCATCTGTCAGTGTTTAATTCGTATCGACGTTTCAGGATACACTGAGACAGATTATACCCGTCAGGATTAAATTGAAAGACGACACTGTAACATAGTTACAGAAGTTTTGTTTGATTTTTTAAAAACATTTTTCTCGAATCTTATAACTGTCCGATATTTTCTGAATATAAGTCATGGTTGAAGGATTTTTCAATGTACATGTTATAGTATTTGTTTGGACAGGATTCCGTCGCCTTTGGTAACAAGTTGGATCCCTTCGGGTATGTCCTAGTACTTTTGCTCTTCCTATGCTATATAAACGATCTTCTAGATAAAGACACGTTCAATGTACACGGCTGTTAGCTGACAGCATATCTGTACGATGCACCAACCACACCCTCTGTTTGCGACTCGTTCATGAACAGCATCAGTAACAACAGAGTGCCAAAAAGCAAAACAACCACCAGAACATCTAGACGAAAAGGAATAGCAACCGTCAGAAACACCACTCAACACTCGGACTGAATGTCACATCTCTTAGTCAAACATGTAAACATTGGAATACTCTGGGGGAATTGTTAAAATCTTTTTTGGGTCACATTACTGATGACAAATGCATTTGTGACGATAATATCCTTCAATAATACCATGCGTTATTTGCAACGTTAAGTGAATGCATCATATCCTATACCAATGGTTTGATTATGTACACTTTTATGTTTGACAATATTGCCCAGACAGACAAAACATATGACCACACTCATCCTTGTCTTATTCTGTTATCGTTTCTACAACGTTATCAAATAGCAGTGTACCCGTGGGAAGTATAAAGAGGACATTAATGCATTGGAATCTGTTCTCATCTGATTGTTGCGTCCTTAGAAAGCGCTTAATGCACTTCATATGCATGCGTTATATGATTTAATTAATCCATTCACGACGATTGCTATCATTAAATCTCTGTCTACGATTAAATCGTAAATTATGTCTGACAGCATGTATGTTATATGACGGCATTAAACATTAAATATATTTGAATGCACCTTTTCGTCTGCTACATATGACATCAGTTAGTTATGACATTACTTTTAGGGAATATTTGCTTCATAATTCATGCATTAAACTGGTTTCCATTAGAAACTGCTTCATCTGCAAGTTGATCATAAAAGACAAAAGCAATATAAATCGCACAGGGAATGCAGCATTCGGCAAAACAAGAATGGGACAAAAACGATAAAGTTGCAGGAAAGGCCATATTACTCACAAAATTACACGGACATAATCGGGAGCGTGTAATAACTTATGGTGTTTCGCATTTGATCTTAATTTTAAGAAACATACATTATTTTAATGTTGTATATAATTATGCAAGCATTTTAGCAAAATGCAATGTTCACACACTTACAAAGTATACTGTGGTTTTGTTTGAATGGCAATTACAATATTTAATTCTATTTGTCTGCAGGATTGATGAATGAGTGTGATGTGACCACAAACCGTCACAAATTTCGTAATAATACCTTTCCCGTGTCAATATTTTACCAGCCAAATACGAGAGAGTCTAGCTTAGCACAACGAGTCCGGGTACACGAGGTGCACGTACGTCAGTGGTATGCCTATAACAAATACAATACATGTATACGTATGTACGACAAGTTTTCTTAGAGAACCGGAACACAAAATGAGATAACATTATTAGAGCCAATGTATGATTCCCATTTTATCGTTCAGTCAAATCATTAATAAGAAGGGAGACACCGTAGTCATATGTACATTACACATTCTCCCCAGTGAATTTGTAGCAGCTTTTGTAGATAACAAGGCGTGTATCATTAGAAAATCATTATTTGTCTGTTGCAATAAGACGATACAATTACAACACAAGACGTTCAAATGAGCATAAGTATCTCTCATCGCCAAATCAATAATGTCACATAGTTATTGAGATATCAGTTGCAAGATAGTGATGTGTTTCCTTACGTTTTATATTGGCTACTCTAATGTAGATGACATAAAAACTTGTGTAGATTCTTGGGGATACTAACTTACATGTTTACAAATTTTACACGTAAGTTCATACTTTTGCCATTTGTGCTCTACTTTTTCTATTTATTCATGTGTTATAATAAATTTGCAATTTTGAATACAATTTTCATTTGATTTGCTAATGATGATGATTTATGGAAAAACATTTTCATTTACTGCAATGTTTTGTATACAGACATGATTCTCTGGAATGCTCTGTCTGTTCAACGATCAAACATATATTTGGTCACGACATTGCTGGATAGTCGGAGAGCCTGTTAATTTGTTTCTGGACATTTATTATTCATTGATATTCACACTCTATCTTCTGCACGCACACTGACACGCTTACATAATGTATCATATACAATGAATATGACCGGTATGGGAACATCTTACATAATGTATTTAACAATGACTATGACCGATATGGGAATTATATAATTATATTTACTGCTTCTCAGGCTCAGAACGGTAATTGAAGACAACATATATAAAATATTGCAAATGCATACTGACATTCATATGAAATACAATAGTGTCAATAAACTCCCAAGAAGTAGCTCTAGAGATGGCTCGACCAATAAGATCTGACCCTTGCGTCTTAGAATGTAGTGGTAACCTAACGATACAAACTTTCGACAATATTCTAAAAATAGATTCCTTCATGGAATAACTTGGACCAATTTAACAATAAAGGACAGTGTTTCATTCGATCACCGTTTTTTGTTACTTCTTTGTGAAACCATGTCAATAATGTCATCCTGTATTTATTACAACAGGGACTTTGGCTTTAAATTATTTCGATGGGTTGTGTGTGGCAGTGCTTGGTGAAGTTGTGTCATGTTGTCTGATGTTATTGTTTTCTGTGCTCGGCTGGTTAAGTTGAGTGCTGAATTCCCTGTCCGATTTCATCATACCCTGTTTGGAATTCACTGAAACAGAAACAAAACCGTGTCCCTTAACAATCACAACGTTTCTAGTTTCAACAAAATCGCTTTTGATGATACCATACAGTTTGGGTTGGAAGGCAACTATAGACGGAAAGTGTTTGGACGAGTTATATGGTGTGCCAAATCTTACATGTGCCCTCCAGATACTCTTAGGAAAGGTTGCTGATACGAATAATCCATTTAGGACTTTAATTTTATCATTGCATATGGTGTGTTTGAAAGGTTCTGTTGCAAAACCATTATGTTATAAATTTAATGGCGAATTGTGATAGGTTCGAAGTTACAAAGACAATGTTACTATGCAATACGATATTGTACCATATAAATTTAGTCTTTTTGATTGCTAACCGAAGTGATTGTACACTTAATGGTTATCGAGTGTTTTTGGTGATGTAATAAAAAGCTCGCCTTTCAACTCATAAAACCATTTACTTTAATTATTTTTAAGTGTACGAGTATATGTTATAGTGTTTGAGGTTCGAATTATTGGGAAATGGATTAGTATTAGTTTCACCACAGTCGAGGGAACATATGACGCGTGTTTAAATCCATACCAGACTCTTGCAAGAACGTATTGTTCAATGCATACCAGGCCCTTGCAGTATGTCCCCTTTCCTCATTGAAGAAAACACACACATTAAAACCATTTTGTTCTAACAACATAATATCTTCACATGCGCTGTTCATTAACTGCGAGGATGGGTAGACGGATATGTCGCTTCAATAATCTTCAATAATGTTTTCTTCAGAGCTAGGAATTATATCATTAACATAATTTTTTTTATCAAAACATTTCCGGAATGTGAATTAATTGAATTGTCATCGATGTGATTGACCTTAACGAGACATTGCACCGAATACAATTGTCTGAGTTTGTACAGATTTCATTTATTTAGTTCTAACTATAGCCACTATAGACAATTCTAAACAACATTTAACAGTTTATTGGCAATCAGCCAAATACTGACATTTGGCCACAATGAATGTACTTGATCTCATCAAAAACATTTTATCAGGGATACATCTGTTCTTAAGACATTGTAACAAATACTATTTTTCCATTGAAGCCGACGGTCTTTAGACAATATTATTTGTTAGGGATCAAGGCAGAAACCCGAAACACCCTACGACGTAATCAGTTAACAGGCCCGGATCCAGAAAATTTTGATTGGGGGCACAAGGTATGTACGGGATTCCGGGGGGGGGGTTGCTTAATATGTGTGAAGGGGTACATTTGTAGATTTGGGGGGAATTTACAGAAACCTTTTTAATGTTATCAGCGTCAACATGTACATCGAGTTTGTTCATGCATATTAGTAAGTGTTCAGATACAGTATTTGTATATACCAGCTTTCAACCTTTTGGACATTGTTATATTATAACATAAGTAGGGGGGTCCGGGCCATACTCCACCGGGGAAAAATTCAAAGCAATGGATGAATCTAGTGCATTCTAAGCCTATCTAGGCGCCCAGAATTTTTTTTCTTAATTCTGAGAGTTAACCTTAATGGTTTAGTAATGATTATTTAACAGTCAAAAGGTAACATAATGAGCCAGGGCAAAATTTCTCTTGTAATTGATTTCTGTGATGCAACAGCTACGTATTAACATATACATGTATATTAAAAATATTCTGCGAGCGAATCGAGCACGAAAAATGCCCATCGTACAAATACTTTTTATCTAGAATAAATAAAAAGTACCCATATTATTTAGAGGTATGTAAGACTAGTTTAGGCCGAACATTATACATTTGATCTGAATTTTTGAGGAGGCAAAACTATGTATGACCCCTTGTTCTGACATCGGGGACCTGACCCCTGCAGGTCCCATGACTCCAACACACTTGAGTTGTGACCTTCAGAAGCATTTTTCGTATATTTTAAGTGCTCATTCGCTAAGTCAAAATAGTCAAAAAGTTCATTGCTCTTTCTGGTGAAATATTTTACAAGGTATGTATTTACAGTTTATAAGTATAAGTTTTGTAGAACTGTCAGCTAGTTAACCCACATAATACGACAGAACAATGATACCTATGCTGTTCTATGTACATGTACATATTTCTTTCAGACAGAATTATATCAGTTCAGTTTTTAGAAACGTTGTTTTTTATCGCCAAAGTCATAACATTCTTCAAAGGGCTTAGAATAAAAACACATTTCAAACAGTAGTAATTGATGTACACCTATTAAGTCTGTGGCAGTCGCTTTCAACACATTATTCTTTGTTGGGGGGGCGGGCACCGTTATTCCTTCATTTTCTGTAGACTAGTCGTAATATTTATTTAAGTTATTTTCTTTCATTTCATTCAGAAACAAAATAAAGGGTGCCTGTTCAATATCTGTTTTATTATTGACTCAAAGTATTTTTTTTTAATTCTCAGCCAACTGGGGGGGGGGCACGGGCTCTCGTGCCCACTGCCTGGATCCGTGCCTGGTTAAACGCAAAGAAATCACAAATAAATTCCCATTGCGACTTCTACATTGGTTCAATGGGTCTACTAATATACTGCGCTATATAAGTGTAGCAACTGTAAACGTAACATTTAAGCTAATTTGCTATGACACAGTTTAAATACGCATCCCCCTTATTCCTGCCGGTGCTGTTAACTTTTAATTTTATTGCCCCACTTTTTGTGATTGTATATAAATGCATGGATAATTATCGATAACATATGCAATTATACGAATTGATAACAATTGACAGATTGACTATTTCACACCAGAATATACCATGAATCCTATGTCGTAAATATCAATATCATAATCCACATATCATATAATTTGGAGTACGAGTATGGATAGGTAGTGGATGGTCGACGTTATGGCATCGGCGTGGCGAGGATGTCCTTATCGGATAGTTTACCAGCCAAATAACCAAGTAAGTTAGTGTTGTTTGTTTATTTGCTCTTGGCGGACAGTCAATCAGGTTATCAGGTTATTTCCATGCCGAAATAGCAGATGAGTCCGGCTTAGAAGGCCACTACTTGACAAGTTGTGTGATGCAAAGTATCCAGGTGCAATATCGGAGTGCTCTGCCTAAATGTAATCGATTGCCAACGTTAACTGACGTAATGTTAATTGAAAAAAACTTTCGTTACTGATGATGACTGCTTACATAAACACTACTTAGAATTATATTTGTCGATTAATGCAAATTAATGAAACAAGATATGCCAAATTTACATTGGATAACAATCATATTAGTAAATAAGCCATTCATCCAAAACCTTGATTAGTCTTGTCTATTCCATCTGGGAGCTTATCTACAGTAGTTGTTTATTTCTATTTATGATATTATGTATACAATGATTTAATTTATTTATGACGTTGCAATTAAAGGAGATATGACTCAGTTTGTGTCATGGCTGAAAGAATTGTCTGTATTTATTATTCTCTGTCACTGATTCCGTCTTAATGACGTTTCATGATGAAAAAAAAAATTAACAGATTTTTTTAAAAATATTTTCGTTTATATGTACAATGTATCTCAAACGTTCTCAGTTTCAAAGTTTTCTGATTACACGTCATGATATTGAATCTTAAAGCGTTCCTCCTTAAAGTATAATGTTGTGATACTTGTGAGGTCCAGGGATCAACATATGGAACATTCTTTTAGTACCTTACACAAGTTCGTGTAGATCATGATAACAATTTGTTTTGACAAATCTCGAACTTGGTTTGAAAATATTTAACTGCGTTTGAATTGCAACATACTAGTAATAATTTTGTTACATTGATTCGAATTAAATTTTTGATCATCAAATATTCCGGATTGCCATGGTTATCAGCATTCTATCAATGCTCCATTGCGAAAAGATAATGTTCTGAAACGAGACCATTCTACACTTTTAGTGTTTTTATAATGTCGAAAAACAAAGACTTATAAAAGGATATTACAGATTGTTATTTAATGTATGAAAATACAGCCATTTCAAACGAATGTAATGTAATAATGCTTGATCACAACTATAGTTAGCTTAATATGTATTAATGGAAAATTCACCTTCAAAGTTTTATTTAACACGTATATAGCCTGGCCATGGTATTACATGTATCATGATTCACGATCACGACTCTTGCAAAATGAATGTTTGTACCTGTATAACGGGATAGTAATTTAATACATTCATAATAGATTTAATAGTTTCACTGAAGGACGAATTCTAGAAGAATATGATCTCCCCGTGAGTGAAAATGTCACTCATATCACAAACATTGGGTAAAGAAATACCGTCAAATAATGGCTTTCTGTACTGAACAATGAAATGATAACATTCTGTACCATTGGAATTTCTTTAAAACAGACTAACTCTATAGCATAATTTCGTTAACAGTCGTCTGAGAGAAGTATCTATTTAAGTATTTATGAATTTTAAAGTGTCGTGTTCATGACCTCCATTATATGTTACATTCAGAAATTCGACAAATGTCTTAAGAAGTTCCTTCGTGAATTTATTTGCTCGTTCTTCCAGTTATAATTTTTGCTCTCTTCTAGAAACAGAAAAAGAAACATATACTTTATTTGATGTATAGATTGTGATGAAATCGCAAACGCTACAAATAACAACAAAACATTAAGTGTAGCAGACCTTGGCGATTTGGGCACGTCGTAATAATATTTGCAAATAATGGTTTATTCAATGATTAGGTTACACGCGTTGGAAAGCGTGATAGGTGCATGGACGTAAATATATGTCTTGCTCGGTTGTTTTTCAACTATAACGAAATTGCTTCGAAAAATGATGGAGGTTGAGATTCATTTTATTGTAAGTCCGTGTTTGATTGAAGTTAGACTATGTCAATATTAATATCAAACATAACAGACACGCACCTACTCGGAAACCACTTTTATATGCCACATTATTAACATCACGAAAAGTATACGCATTTATCCTGGTATGTCATATACTTATTATAAAGCAACAGAAAGCAGACTTTTGGTAGGCACATTGGTTGGTAATAAAACTTGCAAAGTTTCTTGGAATTGTATTAATATACGTTTATTTGTAACCAATAATTTTGCATACACATTGTAAATTACCAATGTATCATTTCCTCGGGGATTTAGTTTTATTCCCTCAATAATTTGATAAATCAAACAACATACAGTATTTTATCATACAGTATATTTATTTCGGAAAGTCCGGGACTTCTTCTGCGTTCATATGTGACCCGAGTGATTTAGTTATCGGAGCTGCACGTGATCAAAGTAAATTACCGACTACTTGATAGAAGAAGTTCTTGTTATAAGAAGTTTTCCAAATATTTCAGACTGACTGTTTGATTAATGAATGAAGTGTATACTATTAATGGCTCATGAAAACACTGTCTTAATTATTTACATCCAATTAAACTACTAAATTAGTAAACACTCATGCCCGTATCTCATTCATACAAACCAATATCATTTATTCATCTCTACTGTCTGTTGTCTGATATGTTAACAATATTATTACTTTTTGTCTATATACAACGAATTATGTAATATATTTGAAGAAATGAATCATTTGTTCCCGGGTGGCATGTTTGTATTTATTATCATCTGTCAGTGTTTAATTCGTATCGACGTTTCAGGATACACTGAGACAGATTATAACCGTCTGGATTAAATTGAAAGACGACACTGTAACATAGCTTACAAAAGTTCTGTTTGATTTTTTAAAAACATTTTTCTCGAATCTTATAACTGTCCGATATCTTCTGAATATAAGTAATGGTTGAAGGATTTTTCAATGTACATGTTATATAATTTGTTCGGACAGGATTCCGTCGCCTTTGGTAACAAGTTGGATCCCTTCGGGTATGTCCTAGTACTTTTGCTCTTCCTATGCTATATAAACGATATTCTAGATAAAAACACGTTCAATGTACATGGCTGTTTGCTGACAGCATAGCTGTACGGTGCACCAACCCCACCCTCTTATTGCAAATCGTTCATGAACAGCATCAGTAACTACAGAGTGTCAAAAAGCAAAACAACCCTTGAACATCTAGACGAAAAGGAATAGCAACCGTCAGAAACACCACTCAACACTCGGACAGAATGTCACATCAATTAGTCAAACATGTAAACATTGGAATACTCTGGGGAATTGTTAAAATCTTTTTTGGGTCACATGACTGATGACAAATGCATTTGTGACGATAATATCCTTCAATGATACCATGCGTTATTTGCAACGTTAAGTGAATGCATCATATCCTATACCAATGGTTTGATTATGTACACCTTTATTTTGACAATATTGCTCAGACAGACAAAACATATGACCACACTCATCCTTGTCTTGTTCTGTTATCGTTTCTACTATTTTATCAAATAGAAGTGTATCTTTAGGAAGTATTAAGAGGACGGTGATGCATTTGAATCTGTTCTCATCTGATTGTTGCGTCCTTGGAAAGCGCTTAATGCACTTCATATGATTTGTTATGCATGCGTTATATGATTTAATTAATTGGTACATCCCGACACGACGATTGCTATCATTAAATCTCTGTCTACGATTAAATCGTCAATTATGTCTGGCAGCATGTATGTTATATGACGGCCGTAAACATTAATTATATTCGAATGCACCTTTTCGTCTGCTACATATGACATCATCTTGTTATGACATTACTTTTATGGAATATTTGCTTCATAATTCATGCATTAAACTGGTTTACATTAGAAACTGCTTCATCTGCAAGTTGATCATAAAGGTTAACAGCAATATAAATCGCACAGGGAACGCAGCATTCAGCAGAACAAGAATGGGACAAAAAAGATAAAGTTGCAGGAAAGGCCATATTACTCACAAATTACACGGGCATCATCGGGAGTGTGCAATAAATTATCGTGTTTCGCATTTGATCTTAGTTTAAGATACAAACATTGTTTTGATGTTGTTTATAATTATGCAAGCATTTTAGCAAAATGCACTGTTCACACACTTACAACGTATACTGTGTTATTGTTTCAATAACAATTACAATATTGAATTCTATTTGAAAAGCTGTCTGCAGGATTGATGAATGAGTGTGATGTGACCACACACCGTCACAAATTACTTACCTAATACCTATCCAGCATCAATATTTTTCCGGCCAAATACGAGAGGGTCTAGCTTAGCACAACGAGTCCGGGTATACGAGGTGCACCTACGTCAGTGGTATGCCTATAACAAATATAGTACATGTCACGACAAGTTTTCTTAGAGAACCGGAACACAAAATGAGATAACATTATTAAAGCCAATGTATGATTCCCATTTTATCGTTCTGTCATATCATTAATAAGAAGGGAGACACCGTATTCATATGTACATTACACACCCCCCGGTGAATTTGTAGCTACTTTTTTGCCCGCGATGACAAGATGTGTATCATTAGAAAATCATTATTTGTCGGTTGCAATAAGACGATCAAATTACCAACACAAGACGTCCCAAATGAGCACATCTCTCATCGCCAAATCAATAATGTCACATAGTTTTTGAGATACCAGTAGCTTCCTTACGTTTTATATTGGCTACTCTAATATAGATGATATAAAAACTAGTGTAGATTCTTGGGGATACTAACTTACATGTTTACACATTTTACACGTAAGTTCATTCTTTTGCCTTATGTGTTCTACTTTTTATATTTATACATGTATTATAGTAAATTTGCAATTTTGCATACAATTTTTCTTTGATTTGCTAATGGTAATGGTTTATGGAAAAACACTTTCATTTACTGCAATGTTTTGTATACAGACATGATTCTCTTGAATGTTCTGTCTGTACAACGATCAAACATATATTTGGTCACAAAATTGCTGGATAGTCGGAGAGCCTGTTAATTTGTTTCTTGACATTCTCTATTCAGTGATATTCACACTGTATGTCCTGCACGCGCAGTATCTGAATGTTAACATCTTACATAATGTATCATTAACAATGGCTATGACCCGTATGGGAATACTATAATTATATTTACTGCTTCATGGGTTCAGGAATGTAACTGTAGACATCATCAGAGCCAATACTAAGTATGTGGTACCCATATTGTCCTTCTTTCAAACAATTCAAAATAGATAAGAAACACCGCAGTCATATGTTAAGAACATATTCCAAATGGATTTGGAAGTGCTTTTTTGCCGCAAAATGACAAGGCGTGTATCATTGGAAAATTATTATTTGTCTGTTGCAATAAGACGATCCAATTACAAATACAAGACGTTCCAAATGACCATATCTCTCAACGACAAATCAATAATGTCACATAGTTATTGAGATACTAGTTGCAAGATAGTGATGTCTTTTCCTACGTCTTACATGTATAGTAGTTATTATAATGTAGATGATATAAATACCGGTGTACTAGGGTAGATTCAATGGGATATGAGCTGATATATTTACAAATTTTACGCGTAAGTACATTCTTTTGCCTTTTGTGCTACGTTGTTTTCTATTTCTATTAAATTAAGTTGACATTTTTGCATACAATTTTGCTTTGACTTTTTAATGATGCTGACTTATGCAAAAAAACATTTTCATTTACAACAATTGCTACTATTTATATACAGACATGATTCTTTTGAATGTTCTATCTGGTCAATGTTCGAACAATTATTTGGTCACGCAATTGCTGGATAGTCGAGGAGATTGTTAATTTGTTTCTTGACATTCCTTATAATTATAGTGATATTCACACTCTCTATCTTACTCGCACAATGTCCTAATATGAACATCTTACATAATTTATCATGAACAATGGCTATGACCAGTAAGGGAATTATAGAACTATATTTACTGCGGTTAATACTCAAGAGGGTAACTGTAGACACCATTGACAAGATATTGCAAATGTAAACTAACATTCACATGTAATAGAATAATGTCAATAACCTCTCACGAAGTAGCTCTAGAGATGGCTTGGAACATGCGATAAAGCCCTTGAAAAGTTATTTCTGACCCTTGTGTCTTAGACTGTAATAGTAACCTAACATTCCAAACTATCGACATTATTCTAATAATGGATTCTTGAATTGAATAACTTGGACTTAATATAATAATAAAGGGGCAGCATTTCATGCAGTCACTTTGATCGCCGTGTTTTGTAATTTCTTTGTGCAACTAGTTCATCCCGTATTTTTACAACGGTGACCTGGGTTATTTCGATGGGTTGTGTGTGGGCATTGGTCCGTGTAGTTATGTTGTATTGTTGTTGTTTTCTGTGCTCGGCTGATTAAGTTTAATGTTGCATTTCCTGTCCGATATACTCGCATTTTATTTGGAATTCACTGAAACTGAAACAGAATCGCGCCCCTTTCAAATCCCATAGTATTTCATTTCAACAAAAGTGCTAACAGATGGTTCTAGATTGTGTATTATCCTTCAAAATCGTCAACAATATGAATTTCAAAATTTCATCCATCAAACGTCATCACCTCTCATTGTTATAAGGACTACTTTCATGCAGATCTAGCAATTTGTCTATCGTTTGTTATTGTGCATTTCGTATTCTGCTGTTTGTACTAATAGCTGCCTTCACTTGGATTATTCTTAGTTTCTTGAAAAGTAAATGCAGTCCAATTGCAGTCAAAATATTTAAGTTTTCTCTTAAGATGCTTTATGAATATCAGCCCTGTTGTAAAATCATTTTCTTATTTAAAATAGTCAGGCGAATCGTGATAGGTTCCAAGTTAAGGTACCAATAAGTTTTCACGATTTAATACGTTATTACACCATAATTATAGATTTAGTCTTCATGGTTGATAACACAAGTGATGGCACACTTAAAGATATTGAGTGTTTCTGATGTTAAAATTTGTAATTAAAAGCCCGTCTTTGAACTTATAAAAGCAATTACTTCAATTACTTTTTAATATATATGTTATAATGTTTAATTGCGAAATATTGAAGCTTGACCAGTCTTAGTTTCACCACAGTCGACAGAACACAGAATGTAATTTTATTGCGAGGATGTGTAGACGGATGTCGCTTCAATAATCTTCAATAATATTTTCTTCAGAGCTATGGATTATATCATTAACACACTATAACATATCCGGATTATCAATTAATTGATTTGATGAATTGTTGTCATCGACGTGATTAACCTTAATGAGACATTGCACCGAACACTGAATTCTCATTGTGACTTATACCATGACTTCAGTTTAATAGTCCTTGGTCAACTAATATGCTGTACCAGTAACATTTAAGCGGATTAGCTATGACACAGTTTAAATACACAGTCTCCTTATTCCTGCTGGTGCTGTTAACGTTTAATTTTATTGTCCCAGGTTTCGTGATAAATGCGTGGATGGTTATCGATAACGAATGCACTTATTCGAATTGATTGCAATTAAGAGAATGACCATTTCACACCAGAATACAGTTCAATACACTATGGTTCCTATGTAGTAACTATCAGTACCATTATCTAAATGCATCACCTTATTAACAGATTGACCATTTTACACCAGAATATACCATGCTTACTATGTCGCAAATATCAATACATGTAACATAATCTGAATGTATTGCATAATTGGTGTTCTAGAATGGATAGATAGGTAGTGGGTGCTTGACGTTATGGCATCCGCGTGGCCAGGGTGTCCTTATCGGAAATTTAACAAGCTGAATGGCCAAGTAAGTTAGTGTTGTTTGTTCATTTGCACTAGGCTAACTGTTGAGGATATCTGGTTTGTTCTATGACGAAATAGACAAAAGGAAGGATACAGGACAAGTTGTGTGATACAAGGCATTCATGTACAATGCGCAAGCACTCCTTCCTAAATGTAGTGAATTGACAACGTTAACTGGCGTTAGGTAAATTGCAAGAACTTTCGTTTCTAACGATTAGCGAGATATGATGACTGCTAACATAAACGCTACTTAAACATATGATATTATTTTGCGATAAATGCAAATGATAACATGATGAACATTGGGATAATATCATGTTATTAAATATGCCATTCGTCCAGAACCTAGATTGGTCTTGGCTGGTCCATCTAGGAGTCAATCTGCTAGTAGTTGTTGAGTTTTATTTATGATGTTATGTATACAATGATTTAATCTATTGAAAACGTTGAAATTAAAGGAGCTATGACTCAGTTTGTATCGTGTTGAAAGGTAGTGTCTGTATTTATTATTCTCTGTCACTGATTTCGTCTTAATGGCGTTTCATGATGAAAAAAGATAAAAATACTATAAGTACATATCACGTCAGATCAACATTAAATGTCAATTTACATGTGAAATAGAATTACATATTTTCGTTTATATTTACAATGTATCTCCAACGTTATCAGTTTCAAATTATTCTGATTATGTGTCATGATAGTGAATCTTAAAGCGTAAAACTTTATATACTAAACAATAATTTTACGGTACTTGTGAGGTCCCGGCATCAACATATGGAACACACTATTTGTTTCACTAACATTCACAATTTCGTTTAGATCATGATAAAGATTAGTTCTGACAAATTTCGAACTATATTTGAAAATTTAACTGCGTTTGAATTGCAACATACTAGTAATGATTTTGTTGGATTGATCCAAATCAAATTTTTGATCATCAAATATTCCGGAATGCCATGGTTATCAGCATTCCATCCAAGTTCCATGGCAAAAAGATACTCTTCAGAAACGAGACAGTACTGTACTTTAAGTCTTTTGTAATGTCGAAAAAACCAAAGACTTATAACAGGATCATTCTATTTTAACCGAATGTAATGAAAACTGCTTGATATAATATAGTAAGTTTTAGATGTATCAATGGAAAGCTAACCTTCCAAAGTTTTATTTAAAACGTATATATAAGACCATGGTACGATCAATATTTTAACAAGAATCAAGATTCTTGCAAATTCTTGTTTTCTATATGAAGTGAGGACGTAATAATACATTAACAGATGACGTCATTGGCTTCACTGAAAGTAAAAAAAAAACTAGAAGAAGGTGATCTCATCGTGAGTTAAAATGTCACCCATATTATAAACATTAGGTAAATTAATACCGTCACATAATGGCTTTCAGTACTGAACAAAGATTATATTCCGTACCGTTGGGATTTCTTTAAAACAGACTCACTCTATCGTACAATGTCGTTTACAGTTGTTTGGATGAAGTTACTGAAGTATTTATAAATTTTAACGTGTCGTCCTTATGATTTCCATTATCTTTTGCATCTAGAAATTCGACAAATGTTTCAAGAAGTTCCATTGCGAATGTGTTTGCTCGTTCTTCCAGGTATATTTCTTGCAATCTATTTCAAACAAAGTATATATATATTGCGACGAAATCTCAAACGCTACAAATAACACCAAAAAAGTTTAAGTCTGGCAGACCTATGCGATTTTGGCACACGGCATTACTATTTACATAATGGTTTATTCAATGATTAGGCTACACGCATTGGAAAGCTTAAACATTGCGTGTTATCTGCATGAATCGTAAATATATGACTAGTTCGGTATTTTTTTAACTATTCGGAAATTGCTTCTGAAAATGATAGCTGCTCAGATTCAATTTATTGTAATGTCCGTTTTAGACTAAAGTTAGACTATGTCAATATTTATAGCAACGATAAGAGACACGCACTTACTTGGAAACTACTTTAACGCGCAACATTATTAACAGGACGAAAAAACGGACATTATCCTGGTCTGTCATATACTTTTGGTAGGCACATTGGTTGGTAAAACAAATTGCAAAGTTTCTAGGAATTGTACAGGGTGATCATTAATATATGGTTACATAAATAACTTAAATAACTTTGTCAGTTTTTAAGATATTATTTGTTATATGCCATAATTTAACATATGCATGTAAGTTGTATTCAGGACATAAATCATTTTAAAATGTTACATATTATTTTCTCAGCAGATGTTTGAAGCATTTTCCTTAATTTTGAAAAACGGCCAAAATAAGCAGCAAATGACGTCGTAAATTACCAATTAATTCATTGCATTTTACCCATCGATGCTTCCAATTTGATGTTGTATTGTAGTTTTCAAATCAATTAAACATACTGCTTTTGTATTATACAATCCTTCCCTCGGCCATTCCCATGACCATGAAGCGAAGGGGTTTAAGTCCGGTGAGTGTAGGTGCCAAATTTAAATGTGGTCTTCAGCGAAATAATTCCAGATCGCAATATTTCCCGGAATCACTGAAAATGTACGGCATCATTGATGACGTTTTGACATCATATTCACATAGCATGCATTTATTATCCATATCTTACAAAAACTTGGAGCCACTAGCTTTGAAATGAGGGTCAAACCACTGCTCTATCATTACATCTGGCAAAGTTATTAACGTTATTTATGTTACCATATATTAATGATCACCCTGTATCAGTATACGTTTATTGAGAAACATTAATTTTGTATACACGACCCAAATCACCATTATCAATTCCGCTTGGATTTAGTTTTATTCCCTCAATAATTTGATAAACCAAACAGCATAGAATATTATATCATACATCATATTTATTTCGGAAATTCCTAGGCTTCTTTTGCTTTTATATGTGATCCGAGTAATTTAGTTTTAGGAGCTGCACGTGATCAATGCAAATTACCGAATACTTGGTGGAAGAAGTTCTAGTTATAAGAAGTTTTCCAAACATGTCAGACTGAATGTTTGGTTGATGATTGAAGTGTTTGTTATTTATTGCTCATGAAAACACTGCGTTAATGATGCGAGTATTGCGTTTCAAGTTATTACATCCAATAAACAACTAATATAGTAAATCTTTATGCCAGTATTTCTCCCATACAAACCGATACCATTTATTTATCTCTACTAGTTGTTGTCTGATACGTTAGATTGGTATTTCTGATATTCTATATTCAAAGAATTGTGTAATATATTTTGAAGAAATGAATCATTTGTTCCCGGGTGGTATTTTGTATTAAGTATTATTTGTCACTAACATTGAAATAATTACGGTATACTTAAGTGCCAATGTGTATCACTGGATTTTTATAATGCGCTACCAAACAACCAATGCTTTTTTTGATAAATCCCATTCACACTCTTACTGACCAATTTCATCCTCAAAGTATGAATCGGGACGCAATACACGTATATGCTTGTTTTGAACATCTTTAAAATAAACGTGGTAAGGTCGGCCAGCTTCATGACCAACGCAATTCCGTCACGTTTTCTCCGCGTTCACAAATATCCTCTCCGATTGACAACGATTTGTCATGATTTGGACATTCTTAGATCTATGTAGAAGCGTATGTAAATTTGACCTTTAAATATATCAAAAACGTCTATCGGACATGAAAGTCGAACCCCTTTAGGAACATTTTTCATACATGGCACCATGAACAAGATTGCGTGTTTTTCTATGTTGCTGTTGGAAAGAAGCCTGTGTTTTCGCCTGTGTATTTTACGTTATAATAACATGTACAGCATACGTATTACCCTAGAGAACATAACAAAGAAGTTAATTAATGGTTGTGTTATTTTTTTAACTCCAGTACTACATATTTACACATACCAACTCTCCGAAAACAATATACTATCAATACATTTATGAAACCGGTATGTACATCATAACATGCTATTTCGTTTATACTATATTTTACTTTCATGTATCATAAATCATTTTTGAATTAGAAGTAGAAAAGTGTGTGGGTATTAATGTTACTTTCACCAATCTGACTTGGAACCTATGACACTACTTTATAATTTCGGAGATGCATCTAAATAAAACCCGGCTAAATATACATATGTTGGTACATGCTTTGTACTGACGTGTTTGTCATCTAAAATACGAAAGCGACTTATCCATAAATAAATAATAAAATGCTACAAGTTGTGCAGTAGAGACAATTCTGACCTCATGTTATTATAGTTTTTGGTAAACAATTTACAAAAACCAACAAATCAATGCATATAGTGATTATAGGGATAAGATTACGTGTGGAATGAAATATTGTTACGTAAAATACTATTGTAGGGGTGAAATAGCATGAAAGACTAATTTAGAATAAAACTTATGCTAACTAAAGGTTGTTTAAGCATCTAAGAACGATTTATCTGTTAAAATTACAGCTTAAAATGCTAAGCATGGCTTATAGCTTCACCATTGAACATCTATATACTGTAATGTAAAATACCAGTCTTGAAACATATTTTTCAACAACAATTAACAAACGTCAACCCTTTATTCTGGAAGCAAAACTTGTGTACACATTACTCAGTTTTATCACACATTATTTCATAAATATACCCAGTAACTATATAATTATGGTTATTTTCTGTTGCGCTTCCATGCAGTCGTCTGGAAATTAAAAAAAATCATATGTTTCCAACGATACACGAGCTCTTCCAAATTGTACAGTGAATAGTTAGTTTTTATTCAAATCCAATGAAAGAAAATATTATATGGTGATAAAAATTTGAGCAAATATTAAATAAAGCATTGCCAGCATGCCAATAATCAATTGTCATATTGGCTCAAATAAGTCTGGATTTTTATTTGTATTTTACGTGACGAAAGTTATACGGTTATCAAACACATGGTTGCTGTCATAATTTCCGCTTTTTTGGCAAGTTGTGAAAGCTAATAACTTAATTTATATTTGTTAAATGTAACAGATAGCATTGCTTCTCATCAAAATCAATAATTGCAGTAATTTAGTACACTTTATGTAACTGCACAGACTAAAAATTATACACATTTTTACTCTTCTAATAAGTTAGCTTGATTTACATGTAGATTGCACAAATACTAGTTGTTTAAAGGTAATACACTCTAAATAGGCCAGTAAACGAAATCTTGAGTAGCATCATGTCTCGGACTAATTGCAACAAAAACTTCTCCATTGTTTTCGTAAACTACAATATGTGTAGTAACACAGGAAAAAAGTTGCATTCACATGGACCTGGCATTACTGAGAAAATGACCTTTCTTTAAGGTCATATGAAATCATTTTAAAAAGCTCTGATCGTTACATGTTTTGATCGTTTAGTACTTACCTTCGATAGTATGGGTTATTTTTAAGCTGTACTGTATACACCATGAACTTTAGATATGTTTTAACGCATTTTTTGGCCATTATTTACATACGATGCTATAAAAAACGCATTTATTATCCTTCTTGGGGGGTAAAATTACCCCACCCACTTTTAGGACTATACTTAAATTTCGAAAAATAACAAAGACACACCATTATGTTTGTTAGTTATTATTTATTCGACAATGTCTTTTATTTGCCTTATTTATGACATATCAGATAGCACCGTTGTTGTCCAGATAATCCTAAATGATTGGATAATCCAAAATGATGGATGTATGTTTTCGAAAACAACCTATTTTCGGCTTATTTCACTACTTTGTTAACGTACGAAGATAGAATAGTAGCTTTCATGAAACTGAAACTATTTGACAGCAGTTTTGTGAATATGATACATTTGTAGTGACCCATGTGTGAAAATGGATAATAGCCAACATTGATCGAGGATAAGTCACAAAATGATTAACCTAAAATAACTGAAGCACCAAACTGTTAAGCATATATACCAACTGCGGTATACCGTACATTGGATCTTGCAAGTATATTTAACAAATATCATTACTTTTCGCGACATTTGACTGGAAAAAGAGTGTAAGTTCAGTCACGAGAACCACAAGACTGATTCCTTCACGCATCTTAAATGGTTTATGCATCTTCAGATTTTATCATGGTCATATACATCAAACTATAACAGGTATTGTTTAAGTGTTTTAGATCCCTTGTAAAAAGCGACTGCTCACTATCAAGTAATGGTCATGATGCTGCATATGGCATTATGTGTCTGGAATTATTGCATTACTAAAGTACATGTATCATTGATTTTGAATTGAACATTCTGTTAATGATGATCCAAAACAAACTTGCTCCAAAAATCATAAGAATGACGGAAGTACAAACAGATCCTAACTAAAACAGCTAAACGTTACTGTGCAGATTATTGATTTTACTGACTGACAACTGCCAACTGTCATGTTTGTATAGCACTACATTACGTCTACACAACTCATTTACTCGCAATACCCAGTGAACACGTGTCCAAAGTGTTAGTGTAACTGCACACCTATGCCTATTTTTAATGGTACCAAATTGGAGGAGTGCGTGCACTAAATAATTTATATACGTGTATATTTACTATATAACTTATTTGTTTTGCTGATTTAACATCAGTATTATCCCCACCTAAATGACTCGTCAGCACTGTATGTATATATTCCTTTGTAGACGAATCGGTAGAAAATGATGAACACAATGAACATAATTCTGGATGATCTATGTCATTACTGAAATAAAATAGCTAAAATTTGGATGTAGTAATGGGGTAACTGAACTGTCTTCTGTAGGTTGCTTGCATCTCCCAGAAGCATGGTCTCAAAAGACGTGTGTGTTGGTAGAACCTTCTGTGCTGCTTCCTCCAGATGTACAATTTATTGAATAGTGTCTAAAGATGACTCCATGCGGCTCTGTCTTGTAAACAGTGTCCACAAATCACTGTCTATAGATGGAATCTGATAGCTCGACTTTGTATATTAAATATGTGACCTAGCATCTAATCAAACTCCTTAAGAATCTGGCCATTTTAAGTTTTGACATGTTTGGCATTTCATGGAACCAGCAGTTGGGAGATCAATTGTGCTTAGAATAACAAGAATGTTTCGATTATAGATATACATGTAGTCTGTTCTGCAGTTAATGTGAATTAATTTCCTGTCCAGAAACAACATGTATATTTGATTGACTGTCAGTAAGACTTGTTGCCTTTGTCTTGTAGATTTGGCAGTGTAGAACAAACAGCTATCTATCTGAAATGAATAAGTATGCCCAGTTTAAGATAACAATCGGCTAAATTCTACAATATAATCAACATAACTTATTCATCTTATTTGATCCAGAAAACTTTTGGAATAACAACCAGTCTTGTTCTTAATTTTCTCAAGTTTTCCATCCTTGAATTACTTACTGGTATTGTTTGTCTTTAAAATATTAGACTAAAAAGTCTATATAGTGAGATCATTTGTCAAGTAATATTTTATTAGTATTACATGTACATGAACATAAACACACGATAGTTATGTAGTGTAGAACTCTTTTAACTCTATGATAGATACTACTAATACTGGTCGGTATATCTGTAGATACGATAGTCTGTATAGTTGAGTATCACATGATATGTATTGTCATTAACTGAATGATTCTATTCAACTACTGAGGCCCAAAAGATCAATTTAAAGTTACATAATTATCATTATATTATCATGTATGTGTTTAGCATTTAATACTACTATTGTTAACACAATGTTTACAAAAAAAGTTAGGAAAGTTCAAATTTATCATGTCCATTTACTTGGACTTCGTTGTTAGTATCTATTCAGCAACTGAAATAGAAAATAAATATGAACCAATTACTCTGGATGATCCATGTATAATAAACATGTATGTTATCATTGTTTTAGGCTGTAACACACTAGAGATGTAAAGAGTGTAAATCAATTAATAGGATCGTACATTACTTTTATGTGCAGAATAATATCAAACATGAAATTATAATGAACAGCTTATCTTGGTAATATTTAATAAGACTGTGATATATCCATGTAGCATTTGGTTGGCTTGATTGAGATAGGCACAGGTCAGGTACAAGATTAATTGGAAACACGTGCAGGCTTTCGATTGGGATTTAAATGACAGCAGGGATTTCCCTGGCGTTCCTGGCGCAAATTTGTGACTTGGGATCCTAATTTCTGCATTACTGTGCATCCTTGGGACACCCAATCGGATCCTTCGAATACATTTTTGTTTCCGCTAGAACATTTTTTCTGGTACTTTATTTATTGCACTGGTGGTTTATTGAGCAATCTGTATCGTCTACTCTACATAGAGGCGTTTTATGACAACCATGGCAGAACGTTCCATTCCATACTGCTGTCCAATTGAAATAGTCATGTAAATGATTAACTCATGTGCATTTGCTATTTTATTTATAAATTGGATACTGTAACAATGAACTCGAAATGCATATCCGTATATGATTGCACCCCCCAAATGCCTCAGGGACTCATTAAATATAAACCTTAAGGGGACTCTTGTATGAAAATTCCTAGGGAAACCCTGATTTACTGAATAAAAAAATCTTTAAAAACGTTTAGGAGCATGCTCATATCATGATATGGGCTAGACGCAAAACAGCTTCAGACAAAGAGTTTCTTTCTTTGAAAGCGTGAAGCAGGCTGTTTATTCTGATTAGAAACGTATCTTTTACGGGTACAAAACAATTATAACATCAATATGACTTGACAATGGTTGTTTTTATTCTAATTGGTAGTATCAACCAGCGTGTATTTTCAATATACATGTAAATCAAAATCATAAACACCATGAAACAGGCAGTATGACAATCAAGCAATGCAGTTTGTGACCATATAATATACGGTTGGTCGTGTTCTAGTACTGTTATGTACGCTATAATCAATAACAACTATCAATTAAAGGATGTATTTGATTGAATATCTATAGTAGATCGATCCTTTTAGTCATGAGAATTGTGCAGTAAAATATGCTTTTAATGTTTTTTTTCATATTTAAATTCGAAAAGATACTACAAAAAAGGCACTACTCGTTGTCGAATTCGTAAATTTGATAATTTATCAAGTTTCGACAAAATGATGACAATAACGGCGTTCCATACTTGGAAAAATGAAAATATTTGATAATCCATAAAACACGTTTCTATTATCAAACAAGTGCTTTTTTATTTTTTTTTATCCTTGATATGTATTTATATTATTTATATAATTATTAGAATATCCCATTCACTTTAATATCTCAATGTTTGGAAGTTTAAACGACATTCGACCTTGGCCCCGACTTCGCCGTAAAACGACACACATGCACATCTGTGAAGACGTACAACGCGTAAACACAGACACACTACTTGGTAATCATTAAAAATAACCATAATCGTTACTTACCTTGCACATTTCATCGATAATAACACTTCATGACGTTTGTTATTGTTTTTTTACTGGGCGCCGCCATTAAACTTCGACCGTAAATCGTGCCTCCCGCTGAAGAGTACTCACTACGGTGTGCTATACGGGCCATACTTTCAGTTGGAAATATTTACATCTTTCATGGTCTATAGTTTTGTTTTGCCAGGGTCTACAGTTGCAACTTTTTTCTTGTATATACTAATATGATGTACTTTCGCCCAGTATAAGTTTAGTTTTTGTTGCAATTAGTCCGAGTGAAAATTTTCGTTTACCAGCCTAAAAACCATGTTATAAGTCATCAAATGTAAAAAATCAAATGTAGGTTCATAAAGAAATCAAAATATTGAAATTAAATTTTACGTGACACTAAATTGTATTTTACGAGACGAACAAGATCATGCTGACCAAGCAATAGACATACACTATCGGAATAATTCTAGAATATTTATTGATTTACACCAATGTCTTTCAAGAATAAATATTTATTATGCCCAATATATCAATGGTTGACCATTTCTGTTGAAGAGCAAATATAGACCATTCGTGGTTTATGTACCGCAAAATTTCAATGTCATTCTAATTATGTGGTATTTCCATGTATATATTGACTGTAAACATCAAATGTGTCACAATGGCACAGAATAAGATATATTTTTTATTCCTTATCATTTTTATCGTTGTAATCACGTTTTATTTTTAAAACCGTCACGTAAGTATACAGTCACGTGAAACTTTTTCCCACTAAGATGCATTTTTTCTTCATTCATTGTCTATTACAGATGATGAACTTTTCTATATAGTTAAATCCGACATGTGCCAAACATATTACAAGGAATAAATGACCATTCCTTAATAAAGAAGCGAGTTGTGGCTGTCACGTAAGAATACAACATAAATGTCCCGGTAAGGTACAGGCTTGAAATAGACTGACGTATAGTTTCTGTTCGTGTATTTTGGTAAAAGATATGTGTATTTATCGATAGTGCTTATATCAATAAACAAACTGATTCGAATAATTTATAAATTACCACAAGCGTTCGCGTTGCTATCACATCCACAAAACAGTGTCACGTAAAATACCTCTTGTTGGTGACACGAACTCTGTCGAAAAAATATCAAAGCAACAAGTTCATAGCACTCTCGCGCAATTATGGGTTCATTTTCCAACTTATTTGCTTACATAAAAACAACACGTTTAAGATGTTTTGACTAGTTACTTTATATGAGAAGCATTTAAATCATATATTGTGTGTGGGTGACAGCCGATTTTGAGTAGGGTGTCATAACTTGGGGGCTTGTATATTTTTCAAGTTCATTATTTCTAATATTGTTTGTATTTATTTTTGAGGAACTATTATAGTATTAGCGATAGAAATTGATTTAAGACTTCTCATACTCGATAATTCGTTTTTATAAACATTATTATAGTGGTGACAGGCAGTTGGCTCAAATTTTGAGAATGCATGAAGAATGGAATGGGATTTATAAAAAAAGCATTGGTAGTTTGGTAGCGCATTATAAAAATCCAGTGATACACATTGGCACTTAAGTATACCGCAATTATTTCAATGTTATTGCGCTCCAAAAACGTTGCGTTCAGACTGTCTTCATTGTTATCATCTATACCCTTGCGACTGATTTCTATGTGATCTTTTTTAATCATCAACTGTCTCCATTGTTCTCAAAAATATGACACCATGTCATGTTTAAACTCTTATATCTCCGCGAAAAGGACGAATAAAAGTGTGTAAATCTGCATATAGAAGTGGGATGGATGTAATTTTGTCATGGTATAAGTCAAAGGGTAAGGATTTGTCAAAAAATACCTTTTTGGGGATCAAAGTTTCAAATAACGCGTTTTTTGTTAAAAATCGCATACATTTTTTCACGATTTCTCCCTAAATAATTCATGGTTTTGCTCAGAATTTTGTGTACAGATACCTCTTTCAACTGCGAATAAATGTACACACTTTGTTTTGTTCAGACCCTGCAAAAGGAATATCAAAACCAGCAACACTTACTTCCGCGAGTTTTGCGTACATAAACACTGACAACTGTCTTCTAAGTGCCAACTGTTTTCTATGTATCGGGTTGAACGGTGTGATCAAGTAAAAGCAATTTGATTGCCAATCATAACATGGTTCAACAATGTTGACAATAACCCCAGTGTTGCGTTTCTAGATGTACATAGATAGTATATAAACTTTGTAAAATACTCTGTGAATGTATCATAGCATATATCATTGATTTTATTTTACTTTTATATTTGGAAATACTGCTCACACAGACAAAACATATGACCACACTCGTCCTTGTCTTGTTCTGTTATCGTTTCTACTTCTTAATCAAATAGAAGTGTACCTTTGGGAAGTATCAAGAGGACGTTAATGCATTGGAATCTGTTCTCATCTGATTGTGGCGTCCTCGGAAAGTGCTTAATGCACTTTATACGATTTATTGCATGCGTTATATGATTTAATTAATTGATGCATCCAGACACGAGTGTTATCATTAAATCTCTTTCTACGATATAATCGTCAATTATGTCTGACAACCTGTATGTTATATGACGGTATTAAACATTAGTTATAAATTATTTGAATGTAACTTTTCGTCTGCTAAATTTGACATCAGCTAGTTATGATATTAACTTTATGGAATATTTGCTGCATAAAACGTGTTTACATTACAAACTGCAACCTCTGCAAGTCGATCATAAAATATGATAACAATAAATCGTACAAGGAACGCAACATTCAGCAGAAACAGCAGACAAAGAAAGGCACAAGACAAACAAAAAGGTAGAAGTTGCATACAAGGCACACATACTCACAAAAACACACGGACATCGGAAGTGTTTAATATAAAAGCAATGGAACGTGTTGCATAATTGACATTAATGTAAAGCACTTGCCTAGTTTCGTTGTTGATTACTTGCAAGTCCAAAAGAATGTTATATCGATACAAAGTCTACTGCTTTTGTTTGTTTGATTTATTACTTAGAACGGTAGAGGCACTGTTATTGCAGTTCTATGCATGTACTTTATAATTATAGGATTGTGCGAGTCGCAACTTGTAACATAGCATCAAGTCACGGTTGTCATTTGGATGAAAGCACCACAAGCAACACAATGGTGAGATGTGTGTTCGTCCTATTTGACTCGAGTTTTGCCTGTGGGCTCTTGCTCTGGTAGATTGTCTGAAGCAACATATCTTCGCTAAGTTCCATTCCGTACAAACCTACCTTATACGGAAATAAGTGGCGCCATCTGCAGGGAGTTTGATATCTTCGGAGTGGGATGTCGTGCTGTAGTAACTGTTATATAACTGTTTGCCATTCGTGCTCGGCTGTATGTTGCATGCTGCGTTTCCATCGACCGGTTGGATTGATCCTTTTAATTGAAAAATGACAGTTTTTAGTAAGTATTTCCTCGGCCGTAAACGTCATCCATATTTTTCGTCCTCGGCCGTATACGTCATCATCACAAAATCTCCTCGGCCGTTAACGTCATCATTTTTGCGCATACTAGGGTCTCTTTGAAAGGGTCAATCGTTGGTTTCAGGGCACGGACAGAGTTGTAACTTTACAGAATTGTTCATAGATGAATTTTCGTTAGATCTGTAAGGTTAAATAGTTCAATACTAGCACAAACTGTTTAATTCCGGACAATGGATGTGAGTATTGAGCATTATTTTCTGCGTGTCGTGTATAAACAGACTCTATCAGATTTATTCCGCAAAGATAGCATGCGAGGCTGTGTGAATAGTATATTTAAACCTTCGTGGTCATTCACAAATCGCTAGATCCAAAAGAAATATCGAAATCAACAGTATTTACCTCGGCCGTGACGCATCACTCGGCCGACCATGCATCCGGTTATATCGTGTGTTCATGAACGTTAAAAGCAATACACACATCACCATAATTACTTTCATTTTAACAGAAAGCTTATGCCAATTGTGGTCACTATTATTTTAGCAGACAAGAGCAGGTCTGATTGATTCGTGTTCAATTATTTGGTCACGCAATTGCTACATCGTTTTGGAGCTAGTTAATTTGTTAGAAGATATCCCTTATTCACACCCTCACATAATACACGCGTTCTGTCTTGTGAACGTCTAACATAGTTAATGATGTTCTGAGACAATGACTGGTTGGGGAATTATATAATTACATTTACTGCTTCTCGCTGATGTTTGACCCATATTAAGAGTTCAGCTAGGGTCAAGTTTGTATAATTCGTATCAGAAGTTCAACTACTGTTGACCATGGTCTTTGGCATTGTTTGGAAAGGAGCATCTACTTGTCACGGAAAGAAATCATGAACTCACTGAATTAACCATATTAGGCTAGACACTCCATTCGTCTCAGGCATTTTACAATACTGTCTGCTACTGTTGAACATGTTCTGTGAAAATAAAATTTAAAGATAAAGTTTATCACAAATTCTCTTTTACTAGTAGGTCTGTAACCACTTGATCGATGGTCAAGTATTCTTTTTAACAGAGTTAACTTAAAAACAGCTAAACTGATTAAGTAAAATAAACAGTAAAAATGAATTTACGGTAATTTTCGTATACATAATACATGTAGTTTGGGTGTGCAATTTTACCAATGTAGCACAAATGATTAATCCGGAAGTTTAAAACAAACCACCGGAAGTTCGAGCTATTGTTTAGTGATTACTATATCTAAACAAGTTGAAAATGCATAAATTTATCATTCAAAGAAGATAATTACTCAATATCAATGCATTGATAAAGCCTATACTTTTGTTTTCAATCTGCAGATTTTATTCCAACGAGCATGATAAACAGGATGTGCATGCTTGTTGTTGTGCATGCAGATATTGAATTCACTGCATGGTATTATTCCATTAATACGTTAGTATGCACATTTCCTTTCCTGTTAAAATTGATGAATACTTGTGTTACCAAGCTCATAAATATTGACTAGGAAATTCGGCTTACATTTTTATCAGTGTGCATACCTGTACTGCTAAGCGCTTGACTTGACGTTTGTTTGGGCATTGCTCCGGGTAGCTGTGTTGTGGTGTTTCTGATTTCTGTGCTCGGATGTTTAGGTTGAGTGCTACCTTCCCTGTCGGATTGTCTCATACCTTTTTTATCGTTCCCAATGTGGTCGAATGCATTTCAAATGCCGATTATACCAAAATAAACTGTAAATTGTGTGCAGTATTTGCCAAATGCACATGTACACTGCTACATTACATTGAAATGACATTTGTTCTGGGTCTGATTGCTAAGAAGTTAGATTTGTAGTCCTAGTCCTCAAAGTTATTCGTTGTTGTCTGCTGACGCAGACTTATATTGATGATGCAGTTTTAATTACTTAAAATGTGAATATGGGCAAGAAGTAATATATGACATTGATCGATGTGGCAATTGAGGCTGTATTTCTGTTAAGAATCGCTCTTAAACAATCACGAAGCCGTTGGCATAGATTGTTATGTCAACATAATCTTAATGACGAATATACATGACCCCACTGACATAAAGAAGCATGACAAATAACACGCATACATACTTTTTGTAAACACATTTTACTAATAAATATTCCTCAATATATCGCGGACTAAGAATTAGAAGGTCGTAACTACAAATCGATACTTTGAAAACAAGAAAAACTGTCTGAAATTTACTCTTTACATATTGATAAACAAGCCTTTTCAACTTCATTTTGATCAACATGACATAATTATGCTAATACTGATAATGTGATAAGTTGGCATAAAATGACTGCTTTTGATATTGAATCTTACCAGGCACTTTTGTCTTATAATGTTGACCTTCAGAATATTGCAAACAATGATCTGGGTAGACAAGAGATTTCCACAGCCTATGACACTATTGTGCATTCATTAATATCGAGTGCGAACATATCCTTACCTAAACGTAGATTTAAATCGCATTTGAAACCATACTGGACTGTTGATCTTTCGTATGCTCTCAAGGAGATGAAGAAGGTTAGATGTATGTGGTGTGAACAGGGTAAACCAAATGACAATTCTAATCAAACATTTATTAACTATAAACAGGCCAAGCGTGTTTTTAGACGTCTACATCGTAATGCAGTGATAAATTATATGCATCAAAAAGACTACGAACTCGACCAGACGGCGGAATTAGATGCTAATCGCTTTTGGAAACCTGTTAAGTCCCGAAGAAGGACAGCTTATGGTCAGTGTGGTGCGGTTATGAACTTCAATGGACACATATTTAGAGATCGTGTTCATATCACAGAGCACTGGGCGAATTATTTTAAGGAACTATATACGCCTTCACAGAACCCTAATTTTGACAATACATGGGAAGAATCTATCTCTGAATATGTGACTTCGGCCAAGGATCACATTACGACTGATAGGAGTGTTACAGTCTTACCGGAAACTGTAGAATCAGCAATCTCAAGATGCCCTCGCAACAAAGCGGGTGGAGCTGACAACATTCAATATGAACATATGATAGTGTCAAAACCTGTGCTGGCTCCAATTTTGGCAAATTTGTTCACTTGTATGCTACGTGAAGGTTTCGTTCCTGATAAACTTAAGCGTGGTGTTATAGTGACTGTACACAAAGGTGGTAACAAAAAGAAAGATGAGCCACGTTATTATCGCGCGATTTCTTTAACATCGGTCATCTTAAAGCTCTTTGAGGATGTGTTAGTAGAGCGTTGCAAAGACACTATACTTGAGAACATTAGTCCACAGCAGGGTGGTTTCCAGCAGCAACTTGGATGTCTTATGACGTCTTTTGCTGTGCGCGAAAGTGTGCATTATTCCCGTGAATTAGGCTCAAATTTGTATGTATGTTTTCTGGATGGACGGCAAGCCTTTGATAGAGTTTGGATCGATGGCATGTTATATAAACTTCTTCAAAACAATATAGACTCAACTACATTCATTGCTTTCACCGAACTTTACCGCAACGTAACCAGCTGTGTCCGCTACCAAGGCCTCACTTCTGATTGGTTTAACATACTGCAGGAACCAGACAAGGTGGAAAAAGTTCACCATTACTCTACATCATGTGCATAAATGACTTAATAAGAGAGCTTGAATCAAGCAATTACGGAAGCTGTATGTATGACATGACACTGTGCTCACCAACAGTAGCGGATGACATGATACTGGTGTCTTATTCTTTACACGGAATGAACAAAATGTTAGAAATATGTGATAGGTATTCTAGACAATGGCGATTTGAATACAACTCCCAGAAATGCTCAGTAATTGTTTTTAATGAGTCGGAAAAATGTGAAGAGTCGCGTGAATTTCGTCTAGGAGATAGTTTCATCCAGGAGAGTGACGATTATACACACTTAGGTCTATTGTGCGACCCTTATATGCCCAACAAACCAATGGTTGAAAGTGCGTGTTCAAAACTTCGAGGTACATTCTTGAGTATTTGCAACAGTGGTGTTCATCCTATAAATATCAACCTATTAACATCCAAGACTATTTACAACTCGATTGTAATCCCTAAAGCCTTATACGGTTGTGAGCTGTGAAATTCTCTGTCTGAAACAGAAATATTGACACTTGAACGTTCGCATCGTTTTTGCATTAAATTCTTTCAAGGGTTAAGGCAAAATACGAGCACTGAGTTTGCGCTGTCTGTGTTGGATATGGATCCAGTAGAAGTTATGATAGATTATAAAAAGTTACAATTCTTTGGTCAATTGTGCAGGCTTCCTATTAAATACATTGCAAAACAAATATTTAACAACAGACTCATCAGATATTGTTATATAGACACACAAACTACTGGATTTATACCCGATGCATTCAGGCTTTTACATAAATATAATTTACAAGATGCTTTAGATAGCTATTTGTCCAATGGTACATTTCCAGCTAAACATGCTTGGAAGAATCTTCTGTATAAACATGTACTTTTACCTGGCCGGCAGTCTAGAGCAACGTCTATTTGTTGTATGAAACCTATGATTGACATTGGCAATATGATAAAGGCAGGTAATCCGTGTGTGATATGGCAATTATCTCATAGTACACACTTATCTCCCCTTTGTCATAAAATAATGAGGGTAATAGGCAGATACTTGTCACGTGTATATCCAGAAAAATGTTCACTATGCAATAATATTGTTGAGGATATTGTGATCCATCAAATTATTCTTTGCAGTGCCAATAGCATATATAGGTATAGCATATGGGATACGTTGATTAATGAAGGGCAATTCCATACCTTTATCCTACATGATGTATATGAACAGTGTTCGACATTATTGTCCATGGCAATTGGACAAAATGAGACAGACATTAATATTACCGTCCTGAAAGCCCTTTGTCGTATGTGTGATCTTTGATAGGTTTGACAGACGTTGTGTCAATTCATCATAACATCAACGACTGTTCATTAATGCAGTTTGAACCTGCTTTGTCTACCTTCTGTGTTACACGCAGAATTGATAGTTAATATTGTTTATATGTAATGTCTTATATATGTCTTTATCATCATAACGACCATTCATTCTTCCTTGTATTTCGATTTCGAACAAGGCTGAATACCCAGTGGTACATTAAGTTACTAATGCGTTTGACGGTTTCTGATATGTGATGCTTGCCTTACTTGATACATACACATATAATATGGAGGTAAGGTGACATCTCTACATAACTTAAAATAGTGTAAATATTTTGTGGTTGATTTTTCATATTTGTCAAACATGTATATAGTTAAATCATAAATATGTTGATTTTGTAATTTATATTGTATTATTGTACATGCATGTATATGTTTATATACGAGGGGCGTTTCAAAAGTTCCAGGAAAAGTGCTCTATAATGTTTATCGTTTGTTCAAATTACTTCAAACTTTGCATTTAAAAAGAACTATTCATGACACAAATTATACCATGAATCAAACACATGAGGGTGTGCTGTATAAAATGGCACTGCTGCCATAGTAACGTCAGTATGGCTACCCGGGGCAATTTTGACGTCATGTCGAAGAATTCGTCAAACTAACCTACACATTGCTCCCAACAAAATCGCCACCAATTAACAATGACCTAAAATTACTGCATGGAACATTTACAAAGGGCGGTATAACATCATTTCGGTCAATTTATGCCATAATTTAAATAGTCCCACTGTTGTGTTCAGGTTTATTTGTCGCCATATTAGAATCACCCGTCAAATGTCAGTAAATCATTGAAATTTGACCAGTTTTTGTCTTTTGGCAGGAAAATTAATACTTACACAAATAGAATTGATAATCACTGCCTGTTAAGAACGTTGTTTGTCATTCGGTATGATGTATGCATAGTATGAACGCTTCCAGACTGCAAGTGGCACTGCTGCTGATGATAATAGGAAGTTACGGCCTGTTGTATATCAGACGCTAGACGTCACGTTGGACGTTTCTGCTTGATTTTGTGACACTTTTGAATACTTTGCAAACGGACCATGGAAGTGCATACCTTCAAGCGAGACATTCTTTAAGAATATAAAGCATTGTTGTAATTGTAGCAAGTGTATTTTGCGTGTCCTTTGACTGACTGAGGTAGATTTAGTCAAAACATGTTAATAACGTACGGTCAAATATAACATTGCCCCGGGTAGCCATAAGTGACGTTACTATGGCAGTCGTGCCGTTTTGTACGGCACACCCTCATATGCTTAATTCATAGCTAACTATGTATCATGAATTGTTCTATGTAAATGAAAAAGTTTGAAGTAATTTGACCAAAAGATAAATAATATAGAGCACTTTTCCTGGAACTTTTGGAACGCCCTACGTATAACTGTAAAACGCTCTTCAGAATTGGAGGAATAAAAGTTAAAAGTCTTATAAGGTCGTTAGTAGGAGTTACAACCTTGTGGTTCTAAGCCATCGAAATGTCTTAAGAACTTCTTTTGTGGAAAGATTTTTAGAAATTTAAAAAAAAAACACGATTCCCTATCGAAAACTAACTATACCTAATACCTATCCAGTGTCAATATTTTTCCTGTCTAATATAGTGCGCCCAGTACATGTATAACGTGGAAAGCGGGACAATTGGGAATAATCCATATGGGTGGTTCAACCAAGTGTGTACGGTTTATCCGTGTTATTTTAGTATAGACAGGACCGTATGTGTTTACTTAAGACACCACTGTTTCAACAGTAGGCAACTCCGGTTAATGTTTGTAAATATCACATTATCCTGGGCGCACTTTACGAGAGGGTCAAACATAACATAACGAGTCCGGGAACACGAGGTGCCCATGAACATTTACGTACATCAGTGATATGAAATAAAATATATATTATACACATGTTACGACCACCTTCCTGAGAGAACCAGAACACAAAATGAGATAACATTATGTCAGCCAATACATATATATATGGTTCCCATTTTATGGTTCTATCATATCATTCATAAAAGAGAGGAGACATCTTAGTCTTATGTAAATTACCAATTTTCCAATTAATTTGGAGCTGCTTTTTTGCCCCGCGATGACAAGGATTGTACTTTAAGAAAGTTTGTTTGTATTGAATACTGCGATTATGTAGGGCTTTAACTACTATTAATGTTCGAATCTTCCATAAATGCATTATCACGCTCAGGGTGTGTGTCACAGCCTTTGTGACTGGAAATATATGTCTGACCACGGGAACCAGACTGTTCTTTAAGCGCTAATTAGCGCTTTGATTATTGCGAGCACAGAGAGAGTGCCGGTGCCAGTGAGCTGCAACGCACTAAGAGGGTGCCGGTGCCAGAACAGAGAGGGTGTCGGTGCCACAACTTAACCGAAAGTATGCTGTTTTTAACGTAATTTGATGAAAATAACCGTATAAAAAGTATTTAAGGCCATATTGATTCAAGGAATTTTCATCTTATGTGCGAGATATTTCCTATATTGATGAAAAATCGCATTTAACTGTCCAAAACAGAACTTCGTGTTCATTCTTACAAGTACCCTCGGTCAACATTCCATCTTAGTCTGAACTTATGGCAACTGATATAACAAATGGAACAACATGAGGACTGTGTTTAAGCATTGGGTTGTTCCGTGGGCTGTCGTTTTTTAAGCAAAAATCTGTATTTTTGGCAAGAACAATGATTTTCTTACCTCTCGTGTCGACTATTGTCCTCAGAAAGCATTGTTTTGCACAGAGAAAATCCGGTGCCAGCACAGAGAGGGTGCCGATACGGGTATACACCATGAAACGGAAAACTGACATTCACATACATGTTTTAAAATAGTGTCATTATACTCATAAGTAGCTCTAGGGATTGCTTGGAAAATGTGTCTTTGATCGTAGTAGTAACTTAACGATACAAACTATCGACATAATAGAAGTTGAAGGATTATTCTCATGTGTGAAAATGCTACTGAATATTATAACAAGCTTTACTAGCAACGTTTTCTAAAAACGAATTCTTGTATTATATAACTGTGACCAAATATTAAAGTTCAACTTGGAATCGTGTCCCTTTCCAATCCCATAGGTTTTCTTAAAAATACCAACATATGGTTCTAGATATGGATTTCCCAACTTCACCAATCAAACATCATCACATCTAATTGTTCATGATTTTTACCACTTTCACCCAGAGCTAGCAATTTGTCCATGTTTTGTTTACGTGCATTACGTATTCTGCTCTTTCTGCTCAGTGTTGCCTTCCCTGTCTAGTTTATTATTACTTTTAATCTTGTAATGCCATTGTCGTTTAACGGAAAGAAGCATGTACTGGATAATGGGAGTTAATGTTCGTATTCCTTGTCTGTCTGTAATTGTCATTTAAAACATGCACCATTACCGAGACAGTTGACTAATGGCTTTAAAAACCAAGATAAAAGCATCACCACGGGGGATTCTATAACACCTATTCACTTTAACTAATGTTGTTTACATATTCCTTTTGGAGTAATTTGAAAGTGTAACTGGAGAGGTGTGGCGTAGTTTGATTAATACTAGTGCTTTTGCGTATATAGTTGTTGCGACAGTCGAGTTCTCTAAAGCTTTCGATGATGCCTTACAGTTTTGATTGGATTAACCTATAAGCGAAAAGTATTTTTTCTAGTTTTATGATGTACCAAATCTTATACATGTCCTCCAGATTTTGTTAATAAAAGTTGCTGATACGATTCCATTTAGAACATTTAATTATTGACTTGACTTCGGTATGTTGAAATGTAAACGTTTTGTTGTAAATCATTCAATAATAATAATAATAATAATTAAATATAAATAAATAATAATAAAATAATAATGATAACATTTAATATAGTGTTTTAGATGCGAAATATTGAAAATGGATCAGTTTTAGTTTGATTAATACTATTGTGTTTTCGTAACACTGTATTGTATTTGTGAGATAGTCGAGTGCTCTAAAGCGCTTGATAATGCCTTACAGTTTGGGCTGGAAGCCAACTATAGAGGAAAAGTATTTGGACTAGTTTTATGATGCACCAAACCTTACACGCACCCTCCAGATAATCTTAGGAAAGGTCGCTGATACGAATAATCCATTTAGGACTTTAATTTTATCATTGAATATGGTGTGTTGAAAGGTTCTGTTGTAAAAGCATTCTGTTATAAATTTAATGGCAAATTGTGATAGGTTCGAAGTTACAAAGTCAATGTTACGATGCAATACGTTTTTGTACCATATAAATTTAGTCTTTTTATTTCTAACCGAAGTGATTGTACACTTAATGGTTATCGAGTGTTTATGGTGTAATAAAAAGCTTGCCTTTCAACTCATAAACCAATTACTTTAATTATTTTTAAATGTATATGTTATATTGGTTGAGGTTCGAAGTATTGGAATAGGGATCAGTATTAGTTTCACCACAGACGAGGGAACATAGGACGCGTGTTTAAATGAATACCAGACTCATGCAAGAACGTATTGTTCAATGCATATCAGGCCCTTGCAGTATGTCCTCTTTCCTCATTGAAGAAAACACACTCATTAAAATCAATTTTGTTTTAACAACATAATATCTTCACATGAGCTGTTCATTAAATTGTAAATTTACTGCGAGGATGGGTGGACGGATATGTCGCTTCAATAATCTTCAGTAGTACTTACTTCAGAGCTAGGAATTATATCATTAACATTTCGAAACATTTCCGGATTGTGAATTAATTGAATTGATGCATTGTTATCATCGATGTGATTGACCTTAACAGGACATTGCACCGAATACAATTGTCTAAGTTTGTACAGATTTCATTTTTAGTTGTAACTATAGACAATTGTAAACAACATTTAACAGTTTATTGGCAATAAGCCAAATACAATGTACAATACTAACATTGGTCACAGTGAATTTACATGATCTCATCACAAACGTTTTATAAGGGATACATCTTGTTTTTAAGACCTTGTAACAAATACTATTTTTCCATTGAAGCCGACGGTCACTAGGCAATATTATTTGGTAGGGATCAAGGCAGAAACCCGAAACACCCTACGACGTAATCAGTTAAACGCAAAGAAATGACAAATAAATTCCCATTGCGACTTCTACATTGGTTCAATGGATCAACTAATATACGGCGCTATACAAGTATAGCAACTGTATACGTAACATTTAAGTTAGTTTGCTATGGTACAGTTTAAATACACAGTCCCCTTATTCCTGCCGGTGCTGTTAATACCCCACTTTTTGTAATTGTAAATAAATGCATGGATAATTATCGATAACAAATGCAATTATTCGAATTGATTGCAATTAAGAGATTGACCATTTCACACCAGAATACAGTTCAATACACTATGGTTCCTATGAAGTAAGTATCAATACCATTATCTAACTGTATCGCATTATTAACAGATTGACAGATTAACAGATTGACCATTTCACACCAGAATATACCATGCTTAATACGCGCAAATATCAATACATGTAGCATAATTGGTGTTCTAGAATGGATGGATAGGTAGTGGGTGCTTGACGTTATGGCATCCGTGTGGCCAGGGTGTCCTATCGGATATTTAACAAGCTGAATGGCCAAGTAAGTTAGTGTTTTTTGTTAATAAATACTAGGCTTACTGTTGAGGATATTTGGCTAGTTCTATGACGAAATTGACAAAAAACCGACATAGAAGGATACAGGACAATTTGTGTGATACAAGGCATCCAGGTACAATACACAAGCACTATTTCTTAAATGTAATCAATTGTCAACGTAAATTGGTGTTATGTATATTGCAAGAACTTTCGTTACAAACGATAAAACGAGATATGATGTCTGCTAACATAAACGCTACTTAAACATATATTTGGCGATTGATGCAAATGATAACATGATATGTACTATTATCATTGGGATAATATCATGTTAGTAAATATGCCATTCATTCAGAACCTAGATTGGTCTTGGCTGGTCCATCTAGGAGTCAATCTGCTAGTAGGTGTTGAGTTCTATTTATGATTTTATGTATACAATCATTTAATCTATTTAAAACGTTGAAATTAAAGGAGCTATGACCCAGTTTGTGTCATGGTGGCATTATTATCTGTGAAAGGTAGTGTCTGTTTTTATTATTCTCTGTCACTGATTACGTCTTAATGACGTTTCATGATGAAAAAAGATAAAGTACTATTAGTATCATGTCAGAACAACATTGAATATTAATTTACATGTGAAATAGATTTACATATCTTCGTTTATATTTACAATGTATCTCCAACCTTATCAGTTTCAAAGTATTCTGATTATGTGTCATGATAGTGCATCTTAAAGCGTAAAACATTATACAATCTACGAAAGTATAAATATTGTTATACGTGTGAGGTCCAGGCTTCAACGTATGGAACATGCTATTTGTCCTTCTACTATTTACAATTTCGTTTAGATCATGATAAAGATTTGTTCAGACAAATCTGGAAATTTGTTTGAAAATTTAACTGCGTTTGAATTGCAACATACTAGTAATAATTTTGTTGGATTGATCCGAATAAAATTTTTGATCATCAAATATTCTGGATTGCCATGGTTATCAGCATTCTATCTAAGTTCCATTGCAAAAAAGATAATCTTTAGAAACATGTCAGTACTACACTTCTAGTGTTTTTGTAATGTCGATAAACAAAGGACTTATAAAAAGGAAAACACAGGGTGTAATGTTATGTCTGTAACTACAGCCGTTTCAACCGAATGTAAAAAATGCTTAATGTCATATATTTAGCTTTACATGTATAACTGGAAAGCTAACATTTCACAGTATTATTTAATACGTATATATAACGATTCTTCCAAATTCATGTTATGTACATGAAGTGTTGACGTAATAATACATTGACAGATGACTTCACCGGTTTCACTGAAAGTAAAAACAACTAGAAGAAGATGATCTCATCGTGAATGAAAATGTCACTCATATTACAAACATTAGGTAAAGCAATACCGTCACATAATATTGTTCAGTACTGAACAAAGATAACAATAGTAGGGCATAAACCAAAGCCACCCAACTACGACGGCAGCGCATAGCCACACACGCAAGAGTCAGACATATGGATGGTTCAAGCGAGCCTTATATGCTCACTCTGCAATGAATGACACACTGCGGACTTTGAACTTTGTGCATAATTAGCCATAAAGGGAGTTAATTGGGATTTCTTTTAAACAGACTAACTCTATCGTATAATGTCGTTAACAGTCATTTTATTGAAGTATTTAAGTATTTATGAATTTAAAAATGCCGTGTTTATGATCTTCATTATCTGTTCAATTTAGATATTCGACAAATGCCTTAACAAGTTCCTAAAAAAGTTCTTCCAGATATATATAGATATATTTCTTGCTGTCTATTCGAACAGAACAAGAAACACATCATTTATTTGATGTATATATTGCGATGAAATCTTAAACGCTACAAATAACCACCAACACATTTAAGTCTGGCAGACCTTTGCAATTTTTGCACACTGTAATAACATTTACATAATGGTTTATACAATGATTAGGCTACACGCATTTGAAAGCGTAAAGATTGCGTGATAGCTGCATGCATAGTAAATATATGCCTTGTTTGGTTATTTTCGAACTATTCGGAAATTGCTTTGGAAAATGAAAGCTGCTCAGATACATTTTATTGTAATGTCAGTTTTTGATTGAAGTCAGACTATGTCAATATTTATAGCAAACATAAGAGACACGTACTTACTTGGAAACAACTTTTACATGCAACATATTAACGGGACGAACATAAAACGGATATTATCCTGGTATGTCATATACTTATTAGATAGCAACAGAAACCAGACGTTTGTAAGGCACATTGATTGGTCATAAAACTTGCAAAGTTTCTTGGAATTGAATTAATATACGTTTATTTGTAACAAATAGTTTTGAATACACGATGTAAATCACCAGTATCAATTCCTCGGGGATTTTGTTTTATTCCCTCAATATTTTGATAAACCAAACGACAAACAATACTATATCATAATTTAAATCTATTTCTGAAATGACGGGGCTTATTTTGCTTTTAATTGTTATCCGAATGTCTTAGTTATAGGAGCTGCACGTGATCAATGTTACTTACTTAACACTTGATTGAGGAACTTCTAGTTTTGACAAAACTGTCAGATTGACTGTTTGACTGATGATCGAAATGAATGTAATCTATTAATCATGAAACCACCGCGATAATGATGCAAGTAATGCGTTTAAAGTATTTACATCCAATTAACAACTAAATAAGTTTATAGTTACTGCAGTGCAAATGTATTTCATTCATACAATTTACAAACCAATATTATTTATTTATATATACGGTCAAGATAAAGTTGAAAGCTGACGCTGTATCCGTATTTTATAAAAGTTCTGCTTCATTGATTAAATAGTTGGAATGCTCAAATCTTATAATTGTCCGATATATTCTGACTATGTACATATCTTGGTTGTAAGATGTTTTTCAATATAACTGTAATGAGTTTGGCGAGGATTCCGTCGGTTTTTGCCATCGGGAATGTCTTTTTTACCCTTTCTCTTCCTAAATGATTTTCTAGAAAGCTACACGTTCAATGTATGACTGTTGGTTGACAGCACAGCCTTACGATGCACTAACCCAACCCTCTGATTGCCATTTGTTACAACATGAGCTTCTGAAATATAAAACACAATCGTTCTTGAATAACGTCATAAACTGTCAAAAAGCCAAACAAGAGCATCTAGTTGAAAAGAAATAGCAACTGTCAAAAGCACCACTCAACGCTCGGGCAGAATGACACATACATATATAATGTCACAGACTAATGACAGATCATTTGTGTCGATAATATCCTTAAATAATACCATGCTCTATTTGCATCGTTAAGTGAATGCATCATAGCACATGTCAATGGTTTTATTATACTTTTATATTTGAAAGTATTGCTCAGACAGACAAAACATATGACCACACTCATCCTTGTCTTGTTCTGTTATCTTTTCTGCTATTTTATCAAATAGAAGTGTAACTTTGGGAAGTATTAAGAGGACGTAAACGCATTGAAATCTGTTCTCATCTGATTGTGTTGCGTCCTTGAAAGTGCTTAATGCACTTCATACGATATATTTCGCACGCGGTATATGATTTAATTAATTGATGCATTCAGACATGAGTGTTAGCATTAAATCTATTTCTACGATTAAATCGTTAATTATGTCTGACAGCACGTATGTTATATGACGGCCTTAAACATTAATTATATTTAAATGCACCTCAGCTAGTTATGACATTATTTTTATGGAATATTTGCTTCATAATTCATGCATTAAACTGGTTTACATTAGAAACTGCTTCATCTGCAAGTTAATCATAAAATATAACAGCAATATAAATCGCACAGGGAACGCAGCATTCAGCAGAACAAGAATGGGACAAACAGATAAAGTTGCTGGAAAGGCCACACAATTACACGGACATCATCAGGAGTGTGTAATAACCTATCATGTTTCGCATTTGACCTTGCTTTAAGATACAAACATTGTTTTGGTGTTGTATATAATTATGCAAGCATTTTAGCAAAATCCACTGTTTTCTGTTTGAATAACAATAACAATATTTAATTCTATTTGAAAAGCTGTCTGCAGAATAGACGAATGAGTGTGATGTGACCACACACCGTCACAAATTACTTACCTAATACCTATCCAGTGTCAATATTTTTCCAGCCAAATACGAGAGGGTCTAGCTTAGCACAACGAGCCCGTGTACACGAGGTGCAAGTACGTCAGTGGTATGCCTATAACAAATATAGTACATGTATACGTATGTCACGACAGGTTTTCTTAGAGAACCGGAACACAAAATGAGATAACATTATTAGAGCCAATATATGATTCCCATTTTATCGTTCTTCAAATCATTAGTAAAAAGGGAGAAACCGTAGTGATATGTACATTGCACATTCTCCCCAGTGAATTTGTAGCTGCTTCTTTGCCCGCGATGACAAGGGTGTGTATCGTTAGAAAATCATTATTTGTCTGTTGCAATAAGACGATCCAATTACAAACGCAAGACGTTCCAAATGAGCATATCTCTCATCGCCAAATCCATAATGTCACATGGTTATTGAGATACCAGTAGCAAGATAGTGATGTGTTTCCTTACGTTTTATATTGGTTATTCTAATATAAATTATATAAAAACTTGTGTAGATTCTTGGGGATACTAACTCTACTTTTTCTATTTTTACATGTATTATAATAAATTTGCAATTGTGCATACACTTTTCCTTTGATTGCTTATGATGATTGGTTTATGGAAAAACACTTTCATTTACTGCAATGTTTTGTATACAGACATGATTCTCTAGAATGTTTTGTCTGTTCAACGATCAAACATATACTAGTATTTGGTCACGAAATTACTGGATAGTCGGAGAGCCTGTTAATTTGTTTCTTGACATTCATTATTCAGTGATATTCACACTCCATCTCCTGCATGCACATTGAAAATATTACATAATCTATCATATCCAATGAATATGACCGGTATAGGAACATCTTGCATAATGTATTTAACAATGACAATGACCGATATGGGAATTATATATTAGTTTTACTGCTTCTCAGGCTCAGGTCGGTAACTGAAGACAACATCTATATATAGATATTGCAAATTCAAACAGAAATTCATATGAAATACAATAGTGTCAATAAACTCCCAAGAAGTAGCTCAAGAGATGGCTTGAACAATAAGAGCTGACCCTTGGGTCTTAGAATGTTGTGGTTACCTAACGATACAAACTGTTGGCACTATTATAATAATAAATTCCTGCATGGAATAACTTCGGTCATTTGGGATCACTTTTTTGTTACTTCTATGTGAAACTATGTCAATAATGTCATCCTGTATTGATTACAACGGGGACTTTGCCTTTTAATTATTTCGAAGGGTTGTGTGTGGACATTGCTCCGTGTATAGTGCAGCTGAGATATGACGGTACAATAGCATTGACACATGTTAATTAGGCGACGAGTTCATTTCGTATATAAAGGAGTGATCATTTGCGGTAAGGGTCAATAGACGCTTGGTTTGTAAGAGATTTCTAAAACAAGAACAATTATACAAGCTAAATAATGCATGTATAGCTAGTTTGCGATAGACAAATGCCGTGTTTTTCTAACATTTCTGAAAATCTATTCATCAGAATTTGGTAACAAATTACACAGAACTACACTAACCTCCTACCTACTGCCATTCCGAATTATATAATTTTTAGTCACCTATTAAAATACATTTATTTTGTATTGTATATTGAAAATACATGCGTATGGACAGTTTATCGCAGGGAGGTAATCTGGTATTCCATTGATGATTTATTATCAATTATTTAAACGTTGCAATTAGAATCCCCGTATGATTTGGTTTATTTAGGTATGTCGCTTGTAAACAATGTACAACATAACAAGTACTTTGTCAGCCTCACAGACGGGCCTCGCGGGTGTTATATTAAGTAGGTTGCAAATTCGTAAATATTCCGTTAGGCGTATCAGGTGACCGTAAAATTGGCAGTAGTTTCTTTATATTGAATACCTGAATTCAAAAGTTATTAATTTGAAATAACAGGAAAAGCGTTTAGATGATAAAGAATTATAAACATATCCGCTGTCCTACCGGTGACGTATTGTCAATGTTATTGTGCCATTATATATCGGTCGCACTATTGTTGTGTTATGTTGTGTTGTTGTTGTTTCTGTGCTCGACTGGTTAAGTTGAGTGTTCCATTCTCTGTCCGATTTCATCATACATTGTTTGGAATTCACTAAAACAGAAACATAACCGTCCCTTCACATTCATAACCTTTCTCGTTTCAACAAAAAAACTTAAACAGGTTCTAGATCTTGTTTTACCCTTCGTCAACAATATGGATTTCCAAACTTCATTAATCAAACGTCATCAAATTTCATTCTTTGTCATTTTGACTTGGACTAGTTTCATACAGAGCTAACAAATTGTCCATTGTTTGTTTTTGTGCATTTCGTATTATGCTGTTTCTGCTATGTGTTGTCTTCACTGTCTTATTTGTTACTATCTTTCATTTTGTATTGTCATTGTCATTTTACGGACATAATAATCTTCTGTATAATGGGATATAATATTCGTGTTTCTTCCCTGTATTGTAAATGTCATTCTGAAAGCATGCAATATTACCGAGACAGTTAAATAATGGCTTGAAAAACCACGATAAAAGCATCACCACGGGGGATTCTTTAAAACATATTCACTTTATCTGATGTTGTTATCATATTCATTTGGTGTACTTTGAAAGTGTAACTGGTGAGGTGTGGCGTAGTTTGATTAATACTAGTGTATTTGCGTATGGAGTTGCTGCGACAGTCGAGTTCTCTAAAGCTTTCGATGATGCTTTACAGTTTGGATTGGATTGAACTATGGGCAAAAAGCATTTTATCTAGTTTTATGATGTGCCAAATATTATATGTGTCCTCCAGATTATCTTAGGAAAAGTTGCTGATACGATTCGACTTAGAACATTTAATTATTGACTACAGTATGCTGAATGTTATAAAATCATTCTGTTATAAATTAAATTTGGTATAATAAAATGATAATAATAATAATAATAATAAAATATACCGATGTATAATATGGTGTTTTAGATGCGAAATTTTGGAAATGGATCAGTTGTTGTTTCATCAAAGTCGACGGAACATATGACTTATGTTTCAATGCATGACAGGTTCTTGCAATATTTCCTCCATTCTAATTAAAAAACACAGACATTTAAACCAAGTTTCATTCTAACAACATGATACCTTTCCATGAGCTGCTCGTTAATGCGTAATTTAATTGCGAGGTTGGGTAGACAGATGACGCTTCCATTATCTCCAATGATATTTTCTTCACAGCTAGTAATTATATCATTAACACATTAAACCATATCAGGATTGTAAATTACTTGGATTGATGCATTGTTGTCATCGACGTGATTGACCTTAACGAAACATAGCACTGAATACTCATACACGTGTCTGAGTGGGAACATATTATATTTCTTTAGTTGTGACTATAGACAATTTTAAATATCATTTTTAAATAGCATTTTACAGTTTATTGGCAATCAGCAACATACTGATATTTGATCATATCAACTATAGTGAATGTACTTGATCTCATCGCAAACATTATATCAGTGCTACCTCTAGTTGTTAAGACGTTGTCACAAATATTATTTTATATTGAAGCCGATGGACTTAGGACAATATCATTAGGTAGGGATTAAGGTAGAAACCCGATGGTTCACTTGTCCTGGATCAACTCATATGCTGCGCTACAAGTATGGCAACTGTACCAGCAACATTTTAGTAGATTTGCTATGGCACAGTTATAATATACAGTTCACTTATTCCTGCCGGTGCTATTAACTTTTAATTTTATTGCCCCACTTTTTGTGATAGTATTTAAATGCGTGGATAATTATCGATAATGAATGCAACTATTCCAATTGATAGCAATTCAGAGCATTGACCATTTCACACCAGATTACACTATGCTTCCTACGTAATACATACCAATACATAAATACCATAATCTAAATGTATCATACAATTTGGAGTACTTGTATGGATAGGTAGTGGTGGTCGAGGTTATGACATCGGTGTGGCGAGGATGTCCTTATCGGATATTTAAGAAGCTCAATGGCCAAGTAAGTTAATGTTGTGAGTTTTTTTTATTTCGATGTTACCGGGTTATTTCCATCCCGAAATAAGGACTATATATTTATATATAAAAAGTCGTATGACAAAAGACATCCAGCTGCAGTACCAAGTGCTCTGTCCTAAATGAAATCGATTGGTAACATTAACTGTAGTAATTCAATTTGCAAGAATTTTCGTTAGTAACGATTAACGAAATATGATGACAGCTAACATAAACGCTACTTAAACATATATTCGACGATAAATGTAAGTGATAACTCTGTATTAATGAAACATACTATGTACTATTTACATTGGGATAACTATCAAAATAATAAATATGTAAGTCATACAAAAATTAGATTAGTCTTGTCTAGCCCATCTAGGAGCTAATCTACTAGTATAAGTTTAGTTCTATTTATGCTATTATGTATACAATGATCTAGTTTATTTAGGACGTGGAAATTAAAAGAGATATGACTCAATTTGTGCCATGTTGGCATTAATGTTTGTATTTATTATTCTCTGTCACTGATTACGTCTTAATGACGTTTCATGATAAAAAACGATTAACTACTTTTAGTATCACGTCAGAACAACATTACATATCAATTAACATGTGACATGGATTTACATATTTTCATTTATATTTACAATGTATCTCCAACGTTATCAGTCTCAAATTATTCTAATTATGTGTCATGATAGTGAATCTTAAAGCGTAAAACATTATATATACAAACGTATGATGTTGTGATACTCAACATATGGAACCTACTATTTGTTTAACTGCCATACACAATTTTGTTTAGACCATAATACAAGATTGTCTCGACAAATCTGGAACTTGACTTGAAAATTTAAGTGCGTTTGAATTGCAACATACTAGTAATAATTTTGTTGGATTATCCGAATCAATTTTTTAATCATCAAATGTTCCGGATTTCCATGGTTATCAGCATTCTATCCAAGTTCAATTGCAAAAAAGATAATCTTCAGAAACATGACAGTGCTACATTTCTAGTGTTTTTGTAATGTCAATAAACAAAGGACTTATAAAAGGAAAACACAGGGTGTAATGTTATGTCTGTAACTACAGCCATTTCAACCGAATGTAAAAAATGCTTGATGCCATATATTTAGCTTTATATGTATAAATGGAAAGCTAACCTTTCACGTTATATTTAATACGTATATATAACGATTCTTGCAAAATGCATGTTATGTACCTGAAGTGTTGACGTAATAATACATGAACAGATGACTTCACCGGTTTCACTGAAAGTAAAAACAACTAGAAGAAGATGATCTCCTCGTGAGTGAATATGTCACTTATATTACAAACATTAGGTAAAGCAATACCGTTAAATTGAGACTTTCAGAACGGAACAAATTATTAAGTCTAGCAGACCTTTGCGATTTTGGCACACTGTATTATTTGCATAATGGTTTATTCAATGATTAGGCTACACGCATTTGAAAGCGTAAATATTGCGTGCTAGCAGCATGAATAGTAAATATATGACTTATTTGGAAATTGCTTCGGCAAATGATAGCTGTTCAGATTCATTTTATTGTCATGTCCCTTCTGTGATTGAAGTTAGACTATGTTAATATTTATAGCAACATAAGAGACACGCACTTACTTGGAAACTACTATAACATGCAACATTAGGTAGCAGGACCAAAATAAAACGGATATTATCCTGGTATGTCATATACTTATAATATAGCAAGAGAAACCAGACGTTTGAAAGGCACATTGATTGGTAATAAAACTTGCAAAGTTTCTAGGAATTGTATTAATATACGTTTATTGAGAAACATTAATTTTGTATACACGATCCAAATCACCAATATCAATTCCTCTTGGATTTAGTTTGTTCCCTCAATAATTTGATAAAACAAACAGCATAGAGTATTATATCATACATCAAATGATGGGGCTTCCTTTGCTTTTATATGTGATCAGAGTGATTTAATTATAGGAGCTACAAGTGATCAATTCAAATTTCCGAATACTTGGTAGAAGAACCTCTAGTAATAAGAAGTTTTCCAAATATGTCAGAGTGACTGTTTAATTTATGATTTAAGTCTATGCCATTTATTGCTTATCAAAAACCTGCATTAATGATGCGAGTTATTCGTTACAATTACCTATATTCATTCAACAACTAAATTAGTAAATTGTTATACTAGCATTTCAATTATACAAACCAATATCAGTTATTCATCTCTACTATCTTTTGTCTGATACTTAACATTATTATTACTGGTTTGCTATATAAATAATTGGGTAAAATATTTTGAAGAAGTGAATCATTTGTTCCCGGGTGACAGTTTTGTATTTATTATTATATTGGTAAAGACGTTTCAAGATACACAAGGATAGATTATAAACGTCGAGATAAAATTGAAAGATGACGCTGTAACGTAGCTTACAAAAGTTCTGCTTCATTGATTTTTACATTATTTTGCTCGAATCTTATAATTGTCTGATATTTTATGGCTACAAATCATGGTTGTAGGATTTTTCAATTTAGTGTAATTTGTTTGGACATGAATCCGTCGTTTTTGGTAACTAGTTGGAACCTATCGGATATGTCCTAGTACTCATACTCATATTCTTACTTTGATATATAAATGATCTTCTAGAAAAGCCACATTGGATGCATGACTGTTGGCTGACAGCACAGCTGTGCGATGCACTGACCCCACGCTCTGATGGTCCTTTGTTGCAACATGAGCTTCTGAAATATATAGTCAAATCGTTCATGAAAGATCAGACTCGGCAGATTGCCACAATGCCAAACAAGAGCATCTAGACGAAAAGAAATAGCAACTGTCAAAAACACCACTCAACGCTAGGGCAGAATGTCACATCAGTTAGTCAAACATATAAAATGTGGAATATTCTGGGGAATTTTTAAAGTCTCTATTGAGTCACAGACTAATGACAAATCATTTATGATGATAATAACCTTCAATAATATCATGCGCTATTTGAAACCTTTAGTGAATGCATCATATCATTTATCATAAAATGTATTATACTTTTATATTTGCAAATATTTCCCAGACAAACAAAACATATGACCTCACTCGTCCTTGTCTTATTCCATTATCGTTTCTACTATTTTATCAACTAGAAGCGTAGCTTTGTGAAGTATTTAGAGGACGTCTGTGCATTGGAATCTGTTCTCATCTGATTGTTGCGTCCTTGTAAAGCGCTTAATGCACTTCATATGATTTATTATGCATGCGTTGTATGATTTAATTAATTGATGCATCCAGACACGACAAGTGTTATCATTAAATCTCTGTCTACGATTAATTCGTCAATTATGTCTGACAGAATGTACGTTATATGACGGCCTTAAACATTAGTTATATTTGAACGTATCTTTTTGTCTGCTAGATATGACATCAGCTAGTTATGGCATTAGCTTTATGGAATATTTGCTTCGTAAATCATGCATAAAACGTGTTTACATTTGAAACTGCACCATCTGCAAGTCGATCATAAAATATGATAACAATAAATCGTACAAGGAACGCAGCATTCAGCAGAAACAGCAGATATAGAAAGGCACGAGACAAACCATAAAGTACAAGTTGCATACACGGCACACATACTCACAAAAACACACGGCCATCGGGAGTGTATCTATCGATACAAAGTCTACTGATGTTTTGTTTGAATTATTACGTAGAACGATCGAGGCACTGTAATTGCAATTATATACATGTATTTTATAATTATAGGATTGTGCGAGTCGCATCTTGTAACATAGCATACAGAGTTACGGTTGACTTTTGTAATTCGGATAATTAAAAACAATAAAAACATCACAATCGACACAATGCTGAGATGTGTGTTCGTCCTATTTGACTCGTGTTTTGTCTGTTGGCTCTTGCTCTGGTAGATTGTCTGAGGCAACATCTCTTCGCAGTGGGATGTCGTGCTGTAGTAAATGTTATGTACTCGAGTAACTGTTTGTCTTGATCCTTTTAATTTATCGAGTCGTGTTTGTACATTTCTCTTATTTTCAATACGTAATAAACATCCATGAACGTTGAAAAATGGAATTTTGCTAGCAATACACGCAATACCATAATTGCTTTCATTTTAACAGAAAGCTTATGTCTATTGTGGTCACTATTCATTTAGCAGACAAGAGCATTTCTGATTGATTCATGTTCACATTAGGTCACGCAATTGCTACATCGTTGGGGAGCTAGTTAATTTGTTTGAAGATATCCTTATTCACACCCTCACATAATACACGCGTACTGTCTTGTGAACATCTTACATAGTTAATGATGTTCTGAGACAATGACTGGCTGGGGAATTATATAATTACATTTACTGCTTCTCGCTGGTATTTGACCCATATTAAGAGTTCAGCTAGGGTCAAGTTTGTATAATTCGTATCATGAGTTCAACTACTGTCTTCATATATCGACCATGGTCTTTGGCATTGTTTGGAAAGGAGCATCTACTTGCCACGGAAAGAAATCATGAAATCACTGAATTAACCATATTAGTCTAGACACTCCATTCATTCTTTGGAATTTTACAATACTGTCTGCTACTGTTCAACATGTTCTGTGAAAATAAAATTCAACAATAAATATGATACAATGATACATTTTGTCACAAATTCTCTTTTACTAGTAGGTCTGTAACCACTTGGTCGATGGTCACGTGTTCTCTTAACAGTGTTAACTTTAAAACAGCTAAACTGGTTAAGAAAAATAAACAGTTACAATGAATTTACGGTAATTTTCGTATACATAATACATATAGTTTGGGTGTGCAATTTTACCAACGTAGTGCAAATGATTAATCCGGAAGTTTAAAAACAAACTACCGGAAGTTCGAGCTATTGTTTTAGTGATTACTATATCTAAACAAGTTGAAAATGCATAAATATATCATTCAAAGAAGATAATTACTCAGTATCGATGCATTAATAAAGCCTATACTGTTGTTTTCATTCTGCAGATTTTATTCCAACGAGCATGATAAACAGGATGTGCATGCTGGTTGTTGTGCATGCAGATATTGAATTCACTGCATGGTATTATTCCATTAATACGTTAGTATGCACATTTCATTTCCTGTTAAAATTGATGAATACTTGTGTGACAAAGCTCGTAAATATTGACTGGGAAATGCAGCTTACATTGTTATCAGTGTACATATCTGTACTGCTAAGCGCTTGACTTGACGTTTGTGTGGGCATTGCTCCGGGTAGCTGTGTTGTGGTGTTTCTGATTTCTGTGCTCGGCTGGTTTGGTTGAGTGCTACCTTCCATGTCGGCTTTTATTTAATCTTTTTTATCGTTCCCAATGTAGTTGAATGCATTTCAAATGCATTTCAAATGCCGATTATACCAAATAAATTGTAATTTGTGTGCAAAATTCGCCAAATGTACATGTATACTGCTACATTATATTGAAATGACATGTGTTCTGTTTCTGATTGCTAAGAGGTAAGATTTGTAGTCCTCAAAGTTATTCGTTGCTGTCTGCTGACGCAGACTAGTATTGCCGATGCAGTTTTAATTACTTGAAATGTGAATATGGACAAAAAGTAATTTATGGCATTGATTGATGCGGCAATTGAGGCTGTATTTCTGTTAAGAATCGCTCGTAAACAATCACGAAGCCGTTGGCATAGATTGTTGTGTCAACGTAATCATAATGACGAGTATACATGACCCTACTGACATGAAGAAGCATGACAAATAACACGCATACATACGTTTTGTAAACAAATTTTACTAATACATATTTCTCAATATATCGCGGACTAAGAATTAGAAGGTCGTAACTACAAATCGATACTTTGAGAAAACAAGAAAACGTGTCTGAAATTTACTCTTTACGTACGGTAAAACAAGCTTTCTCAACTTCAGTTTAGTCAACATGACAAGTTCCGATTTTCATGAAAATAGGAAGCATCTAAGAAGCATCTGATGGTGTAGATTTCAAATATTATGCATTAGTGTTATAAGGTCGTAAGTGGCACTTAAGACTTTCTCATTCTAGGCCAGCGATATGTGTATTGGTGTTTTGGAACAGAATGTTGTAAAATGAAAACGATGTGTTCCAGACGGGCGGAGGTTGTAGGCCCCTTGCGATCCGTGAACATATGAAGTTTGAAATCCGATAGGCCAAATCGTATTCATTTGATGGGCATGGTCACAATCTGAATAAAACAGTACTGGTTGTATAAAGAGTTGCACTATATATAGCATGTTTACAGTGCTGACATATGTTTTACTAAATCTGTCAAGTAATCAATATAATTACAATATGTATACCATTATGTTTGAACACCCCTCGTGTATCATCATTTGTAAGATTCTCAATCGTATAATTATTGTATCGTAGCAATGTGACACCAAATAATTAGTTCCAGTTCTGTATCTTGGTGGCATCTTTCAAAATTCGTATTCTCGTTTATTATTTTCTGTCACGTGATTCCGTTATAAGTGCTTTGAAGTCAAATCAAGACAGAAAACACTGTCAAGATAAGGTTAGCAATACACACTTTTTATCCGGTTGATGAGAGAGTTAACATTAGATCTGTTACGTCAACTTCAATGTAAAAGTCAAAATAATTCAGATTGATTTGAAAATATGAAACACGCTGGTATTTTTTAAGCATACTAGTATTACTGTAAAATGATTTATTTTCGTTGCTTTGGGTGAAATACAATTTCGACAGGACGTTAATATGTAGATTGTGCATTTCATGTAATAGATACAAGATAATATATAATTGTTGTTCGATGGGATTTGATTTTGTGGTTGAAGCGAAACCACGAACTTAACGAAATTTAATCCCCACGAAAATTAATGATTTTACCGTATCATGTTTATATAATGAACGCTCTTGTTTCGGACATGTATAAAAAATGTAGTTGTTATGGTAACAGATGCATCGAATTTCGAATAAACATGAACATGTATCAAATCTAAAAGCTGATATGTAATATCTGTATAAAGCACTATAAGAAGATGATTAACGTCATTGCATATTTTTGTGATACGTGGTTTCCCATGACAACGGATAAATTTATTGTTTTACTTTTACTTCATTTCACTTTTTGTGTAGAGGAACACTTGATGTTAACGAACTGTTATCTCCATGAGATTTGTGGCACGCGCAACTGTTTCATTGATAGAGTAAAACAAAAAACGTCGATAAAATACAATTTTTGCAAAAACAACTTTTTGATTGTTTACTCTTATCAGTAAACAGTTACATGCGATATGTGATATGTATCCTGCCAATACAGCAACCCTGTCAATCCATGCAGTTGAGTCATGCAATATGTTTCACAAAACTAGTAGAGTTGCATACGCGAGTGCTTTGATAAAACAGTACCTAGACTGAAGTATACTATTCAAAGTGGGCAGTCCATGATCAGTGTGTTATTGTTTTAAGGTTCCCATGTAAAGTCTCATAAGGGCTTCTTCTGAATTTCCTCAGATCCGGTATGCCATTCTCAGATTATCAGATGGCGTGCAATAAGGACATGTTGTACATGAACATTGCGTTTTTATATACGAGAATTGTGCATACATGTCGATCGCTTCTCATGTCCCGGTATGGTAATGCATTGTCGTAGAATGTGATTTGTCTTGTAGTTCTAGTATATTATGAACATTACGGGAAAGAGAACCAATCTCGAAGCTCGATTACTTGGTTAACCCGGCTCTGTTCTCTATTTTTACATTGACGGTTGCTTGTGCAACAGCAAAATACGCCACATGAACAATTCTACGTCGACCATGTTCTTAAATGATAATTATTTCTGGCATGTCCTCCACATGTGGAGTGGCTTGTGGAAGAGGAAGTAAGTACACTTCCACATTAATCTGATAATACAAATAATGGAAAAAACACAACATTCAGCACTTTTATTGCGACCAAGCTGTGAATCTATACTAGATAGACAAATAATCGTAGACAATAAATCTACAGTAAGAACTATATTGTTCATGCATAGATATGTGTAGACACCAGGAACACTTTTCCTATAATCAAAATTATAGTATCACAAGTTGATAAATTGTCACTGTATAAATAATGTAAATAAATAGAACACGTATATAAACAAAAATAAACTAAACACGTTAATTTGACATTTTATCCATGAATGCAAGTGGACGAACGTAAAACACAAACATGTATACAATAGAACAAATAAATTAAATTCATATGTCCAAATACGACGTAATTATAGGCAGACTTATGCCGCATTCTAAGCTTCATAATCTGAAAGTTATACAGATATAAAAAGCTGGTATCGTCGCATAATCGTACAAGCCGATGTAGGCTACTTTAAGTGAACACAAAGTTCAAAGTGAAAGACCTTGGTAACTTCTGCAATGGTAGCTTATATGATGACAGTTTCATTAGTATCATCATCGTCTTGTAGTTCTGGCCATAGCTGTGTAGGACTCAGTACCTTGTGAGAACTGATAGAATCGTAGTTATGATGAGCATACTTCACTTTGGCACCCTGAAAAGGGAATAAGGGTGATTAGCTAAATTAACGTCCAATCTATTCAATCCAAATTTATTAGCAAATCGACCACCAATTGGCTTTGGCCAATTGAATACAAATGCACAAACAAACAATAACCGTTTCGGTTGTGCCAAGCGTTTAAAGGACATGTGTATATAACATTTATTTTCATTCTTATGTTTCATAAAACCAGACATATGTAAATAGGTCCATTATTCTTCAACTAGCACACTTCCCTTCGCCGACATGTATACAAGAACGAGCAACTCGTGAGATTCGAACATTGGGCCTCCCGCTCTTAATGTAGATGCTTAAACGTACACGACATAAAGTCGTCTATACGCCGTTTATATAAGAGCCAAATGCACGTATAATAATGCTTATATTTAATAAATTTAGCCATTTATTATATTCATGTCTGGAAATTCAGTTCCTAAATAACATATTATGTTGTTATGTCAGATAAACAGGGGTCAACATGTATTAGCACATTTGTAAATGAATATAGATATAGCAACCAAGAATCAAGCTATAACTTTACAAACGAAGCAAACATAAGTCAAGGCATGGTATCCAATAAGCAAAACTTGTCACCATATCGATATTTTCAAAATGAATACAGCTGAATATCGAAATAAAAACTCTACTTTGTTAATTAATTGGCATATTCAATCGGACAACTTTGATACACTTGTTACTTTATCTGTTATAGTAACACAAATAAACCAATGTGAGGCTGATTATGACCATCACGTGTTTGAGTATTGCCTACCCATCCGGTCCACAATCTCATAATCATGATCGGCCCGATAAACGGGCACACGCGGTGTATTTTTCGATGTCAATATGGACTTCCGGCCCGACTATGCCTAAATAATAGATTGGCAGACAATCTTACCGTGTATTTGCACTTGCTTAATTTAGCCAGACATCTTTTCAAAGCTTGAACACATTCAAACAGCTCCTTCTCAGAGTATTTGGTGTAATGAACGAAGGTACTATCCCATGAGAAATCACATCCCAGTAATTGTCTGGCCACATATATGGCACTAGCTGATATCAGGGATGGATAGAAATGTACGAACTGCATCTCAGTCAAGGTTAGATCCACCAGATACAGGGACATACTTGCAATCTGAAAATATAAGAGCGGAAATACAACTATGTTGTAAACAATACGCTAATAATGTTGTTAACGTCTTTAAAAACTTTGACAGACATACTATTTATCAATTACAACACAAGTTAGTTCCAAAACCAGAAGCATGATTGAACACTGATTCGAAGCGAACTGTCATAATGTGTTCCATTTTTGTGTTTCTAAAGACAGACACACAACTCAGAGTCAACATTTGTTATTTATAAATATGGTATAAAATCAAATATAGCTTGGCGAATTCGACCTGATCCTGATCTGTATGCATGAATATATTTCGTTGTTTTTGCTTATATCATTTACCGCAAATCGCGCAACATCGGTACGTTAGGTTTGTGTTTGAATACAACTGTGGCGTCTTTGTGATTCTCCCTGCTAATGAAAGCATACAGTTAGACAAGATATCAGCTGTTAAATTGTGCTAATTGAAAGGTCCGGATCGTGTCAATTCTCTGGACTATACCAACCAGTGATTTCTTCTCACACTGATGTACCATGAGGAATCGTTCAAGGAATGTAACTTGTTCTGGTAGATTGAGGTCAAAGTTCAATTTCTTCAGTATGAACTCTTCCATCTTGAGGACCTGATAAGGCTTGTAGGTGTCGTCTGTTAGATAACATAGTTCTGGGATCTGCAACAATATATAAGATATACATGACAAGCACATTGTAGGTGTCAGCAACTGTGGCAGCGAATAATTGATTGTTTTCATTGAAAATCCATAAAAGTGTACAGTATTTGACGAACATTTTGTCATTTGTCGTTTTTTTGTGCTTAACAACAAAGGGATTTTAAAAGCGCTTAATGTTCTTTCAGGCTCGTACAACACTTACTGTAATGCATATGTACATGAAACGAGAGCACCGCCTACGAGTGCTGGAAGCTCGACTTTCTCGTACTTGATAGTAGCCTAGCTCATCTGTGAGTGAAAATTCTAATAGTAACAAGGACTGAGAACTCAATAAATATAGGTCACATGGTTATATTTGATAGTGTTTGAGAAAATGACTCTGACAACGCACTTGCTGACGTACACTCAAACGAAATGTCTTTTAAAAATTGTCAATTTTCATCTCCAACTGGCAAATAATCAAGTTGTTGCATCCGGATCATTATGAATGTATTGACAAGGAATGGGTGTGTAATAATTCAGTTTTACCTCTGGTGGGAATCTGTCATGGTATTTGGAAGCCAGCAGTAAGCATGTGATTCCAACAAGTTGTAAACTGTCTATCTGGACACGCTGTAGGGTCAGGAACTTGTCGAGTAGATTCACACATAGATGTAACGTATGTTGAGATAGACTCTGGTGTACCTGTGAACATAGTTTAACAATCAGTGCATTGCTTGAAAATGTTAAATTATCCAATTCGAGAAAATGTTGTGAAAATATTGTTATCAAGTCCTACTGGGCAACAGTATGTCTGTCATATACAGATGCTACCCAGTGATCAGGGGTACCAGCACGTACCTCATATACACTATAATGAGCGCCAAGCAAGGAAACAGATACAACAGAAGTCTCCCTAACAAGTAATCCGGTAACCAACTGCACGTTAACTACTAAATAGTACACACCAATTTAGTAATAACTAGCAATGCCTTGGCCCCACTGAGATTTATTTTATAAATTCGAATCTGAAGGCATCGGAAAAGGGTCCTCGTGGTCTAGGGGAAGCTTCAGTGTAATCATTAGAACATTTGTGCTATCCCTGTTCGCGATGCCTCCCGAAGCTAATGTATTTAAATCGGGAGCACATCGCCGAGGCAAAAACATGCTGAGTGGGACCAAAGCATAAATCATTTAAAAGTTATATTATCGAACCAATGTTTACCTGAACTTGTATGAGCCAATCCACCAGCATGGTTCTCATGTGAGGTGTCACATTACCACCTTTGAGAGTCAAGAAGTTCTTAGGTATGCTATAACGTTGCTCCACAGCCTACAAACACAAACAATGTTCTTAATTCTAGTATATGTACATTTTCCGAGAGTTGTCACAGAAACGACTACATGTACATCGCGTTGTTATAACATTTAACGAGAAATGATTGCACAACGCATATGCCCAATGGCAGCTCAAGGGTCAAATCATGATGGTGATCAACATATCTAAAACTTGAAGATCCTGCACCATGCCACCTAGCCAGTCTTGGGAAATTGCTTAGGGTCAAAGGGAAATACAATATTGACAAATACGTACACACGAAATATTTGAATCAATCATACTTGGCAAACCTTACCTGTAAATAATCAATGACATCCTGTGCGTAGTCAGAACATGCAAGAGGATCCTTTATTGCATCTATATCGACTACATCATGTCGCTTCCGGGTCATAAACTTCCGGACTCGTACCTGTGGGGAGTCAACATCCATGGGAGAGAACTCTGCAATCAATGGCGAAATTTGTTGTGAAGACATTTTATACTCATTAATATCAACCATATTGCCTTTTCAAAATTTGTGATAAGTTCTTTGTAAAACTGTAGCTTTCCCCAGATTTAAATCAGACAGCAGGAGTTTTTCTACGTATATACTATAACAAATGTTTCAGGTAGTGTTCGCATAAACGCAGCGAGACATGTAAAAATATACATGGTCTTATAAGGTTCAAATTGCAATGAAATAATGACTACATTCCGTTTAAAGTAAATTGATAACGATTTAAAAAATCATTAGCGCGTTCGTCATGTAAACTATGCTTATCTAGGTTTAATTTGGGTATGCCATACCCGAGTTAACGGTAGACCCCGCTATTCTTTCTAATGGGGTAGTTCCCTCATTAGTAATATTTATTGAATCGATAGTACGGAAAGGATTTCGAGGGAACAACATTTTCTGTTAACGTGCAGTCGCAACACATGCTGTTGATTTATTTCTGATATGATCGTTGATAAGTCAACTGATCGTCTCATACATGTATGTATGAAAGCACATGAGGATTATGAATGAATATGAAATGTAAATAAATCCTAGGTTACATACCATGATTCTTCGGTAAAACCGGCTGAGGTACTGGTACAACAAATGTTTTCTTCTCTGCATGAGCTCCTGGTTTTCTACCTGCTGATTTATGAAGCATAAATAATAAATCATAATATCAGTAAATTACACATAGTTCTCAGTAATGACTAGTTCCCATGTTTTTAAGTGATTCAATCATTTCACCTACACTCAAACACGCCGTGAGTTAATCTTGAAACGCTTGATAAAAGATATACGTCTCATTAGAAACTAAAGGGGCTTTAAACACAGAAAATGTATGATCTGTCTTCTGTTTGTCTTTTTTCAGTTTACGTATATCGCAAAAAAGACACAACAATATGGTCGTTACGAAGTTAAGATTTAATTTTTACTATTTTCAGACTTCTAGACAAATGATGTTTTACTGTAGATGGTCAATCCATTTGACTCCATAACTTAAGTAACTATGTACATGCCTATACGTCAACTAAGGTTCGTCATATACACCATTTTCATTTCTGGAATATCTATATTAGAATGATACGGAGCAGTGGAACAGGGATGGGAGCGATTGCCAGAAACAGCCCAATACACAAGGCACCAAAAAGGAACGCACACAAAGAAAGAAGCACAGAAGAAATACATAAGCCAAAATGCTTAAGCTCAAAACTGGGCCAAAACAAGCCATACACGAACCTTGTCATTTACACACAAGCACCTACAAGTAGACACTAAGCATCAAAACAAATATCTTACCTGTTGGTTTGAAGAAGACTTTGCTGTTTTTTCTCACTAGTGGGACTTTCTTCTGTTCCTTTACCTTACTGGCAGAATCTCTGCGTATTTTGTTGATATAACCTCCAGCAATCTGGTGGTGAGCCTGGGTATTTGATCCGTCCGACAGACCGACAGGTTTCTGGAAATTATAGATCGAAAAAAAGAGGATTGAGTCGTGACTGCACTTTTAGCAGTATTCGTTATAATAAAATAACAATAATAACAACAATAATAATAACAACAACAATAATAATAATAACAATAATAACAATAATAACAACAATAACAATAATAATAATAATAAAACTTTATAATAACGATGACTTTATTTTAAGAGGCGAAACAGTTGGGCAAGCACAGTCTACCATGCGAGCCTCTATGACAAAACATGTTATTTCTAATAAGCTCAGGTAATGGCATAGTGGTTTCTACCTATATTTAATAATATATCATGCTTGTATACATGATAACTCATACTATACAAATGTACCCACCGGCTAAAATATTCGTGTAGATATAGATGAATGGCAGGTCAATAATTAGCATTAATTCAATAGACTGAAGGTGTGCACTTTGGGGTATTATCAGCTGATAGTTCCAATAAAGTTGTTACATTGAAAAATCACTTAGCTTGTATACTGAAACTGTAAAAAGTACCTGTTTAGGGAGGGCGTCTTGTGCTTTGAATTTAAAGTCAGCAAAACCATTTATCTTCGAATGATCACTGACTGTTTTCATTGTCTTGACATCTATGTGTAGGTTTTCATCCTGGGTATGTATAGTACGATGTGATCCTGTTGCTATAGTTGTCATGTTGTCCCCTGAAATATGATAGATAATACGTATTTTTAAAACAAAATAAAGTACGGAGAATTTGACATGATCCTGACACTTTGCATGTACATATTTCGATGTTCTTGTGTTGAATATATACATTACTGTCAGAAAATCGCTCCTTTAGATTTTGTTTTTGTATGATCAAAGGCAGATCACATGCCGATTATACCAATGAAAGTGTATTACACATCGAGCATCTTACCTAAATATAAAATCGGGGTTATATAGACAAATATAGAATGTCCTGCTATTAAATTGTGCTATAGCTTGGCTAATTTTACACGAGCCTGACATTTTGATTAGCATAATTTAACAGTCGATTTATTACCTACTTTTACAACTGTTACACCGATCGTATGTTTTCATAATCGGGGAGTATCACGATGACGCTCGCGATATAATAGAAACACAAATTTGAAATACCAATATCCAACGATGTACTTGCGGAAATTGATATATTCAAAGCAAGAACCTTGTAATATAGTCCTGCATAAAGGTCAGGTTCAGGTCAAAATAGCCAAGCTATACTAGTACTAGAAAGTCGAGGATCTAGACAAATTATCCAACCTATGCACATATGGAAGTAAAAATAATTTAAAGGTGTTGATATTGGTGTCTCGTCGATGGTGTAAGAAAATATCCACCAGTCCCTATCTGTTTCTACAACAATTGTAATAAAGACTTTAATTTACGAGGAAACTTAGTTGGCAATAGAAATTTGACATTTTTCGTTTGTTTACTTTCAGTTTCGTTTTTGGATACTAAGACACTATAGGAGACTAACAGAGGCGTGTAAGCAATACGAAGTATTGGTTTTTATAAGAGAACATTTTCTGGTGATAGAATAATCGTGAACTTCGAAAACAATCGAGATACTGTAGTTAGAATATTAAAAAGCCTCGTTTGTTGAATGTTTGTTCGAATATTGCGGTTGCAGGGATTTTATTCTGAGAGCACTGAGCGCAAGGGAGATAACTGCGTAGTTGTTTGGTGGCGATACATAAATTATAGTCCGTGCAAACTAGTTAGGCGAACTGACTGTCTGTATGTAATATGACAAGGCACAGGATGAAAGAATGAGGCGCTAAAACGGATAAAAACAAACGAAATAATTCATCGGGTAAATTGTTCACTAATTATTAAGCAAAGGCGTGTCTGTAATTAAGCAATGTACATGTCCAGTAATAAGTTTAGTTACTCTTCAAAAATGCCATCAAATAAATAAAGAAAATTGTACAACACCTATCTGAACGTCCTGGTTTGTTGTGTCAAAATTTAAATCCTTCCTGTTTGACCGATATTGTAAGAGTGACCAGTTGTGATCTCACTGCACGGATTATTATGGCCTTCACGATTGAGTGAATTTCTTTTCAACACAATGGAGGAGTAAAATACACGAGTGATTGGTGTAATAGGTAAGTATCGTAACTATTTAAGGTAATTTCATCAGCTGAAATTGAAGTCACGAGTGTGTTATTGTGTCGGAAAACAATTTGATTTTTCAAGTCTGTAATATAATTTTCAGCTGAAATCATTATGCTACATTGAAAAATTTACATCTACAATGAATATTTGTAAAAAGAAATAAAAATGCAGTTTGTAAAAAGTGTTTTATAACAAATTGAAAATTGCCAATTTTTGTGTCAAAATCCTGAAAAAGGTACTCACTCAAATTCACTATAAATCACATTTCTATGTTCTCCAATCCATTATTGAGGTGCTCGACTATAGAATTATTGCATATTAATCATATTTTATCCATAAAACACTAAATATTTAACCATGTAAAATTTATAAATCTGATTTGTATTACACATTTGAAGATGACCAAGTGTGTAGAAAATTTCTATTCATGGGATTAGTTGCTATCAAAACAACTTATGGTCAAATCTATTGAATTTAGACGGTCATCTACTGTTAGAATACACTCTACTTACACATTTAAAATAATCAGACATGTGTAAATGTTATTTTACAAATTTGGTAATAAAGTGACCAAACGTTTTGATTCGATGTGTGCATGTCATTAATTAAATTGATAAGTGGAATAGTCTATCACCTGGATAATAGATTGGAGAACACAACAATGTGTTTTATATTGATTTCGAGTGAGTACTTTTAACAGGATTTTGACACAAAAAATGACGAATTTCTATTGTACATAAAACACTTTTTTATAAAATATTTCTTTTTTTTTAAAATCAATTTCATAAATGTAAATGTATTATTTTAATTTAGTACAACAACTTTTGTAATAAATGCTGTTGCAGACTTGAAAAATCTAATTCTTTTCTGACACGGTTACACATTGATGGGTTCAATTTCAGCAGGGGGAGTTACCTTAACTCAAATGTGTTCATCTTTCGCTATATAATTGTATTGGTTCAATTTGAATCTGTCTTTGTTCTTTCCATGATCTCATTTGATCGCCAATGGCTATTTTAATGCATACCATAGTTCGGGAATGTGCAAATTGCACACAAATCAGAACCAGTCAACTCAGGTGTCTCTAAGCGCTACTTAGCGCTTTCCACGGGAGGTAATCCATGCTTCCTATAGTTATTTGAACGGGAGGTAACTGAATAAAAACGCTCGGTAGCGCTTTGCTTAGACAACTGACACATGGTTTATGATATACGTAGTCATTTGCGCATGGATGTATGCTTTGAGAAGTTGACATGGTCATGAACTTAATTAAGTATTAATATGTCAAAGTCTTGAATATATTTGAACAGTTGGTTTGTCTTTGCAAATACACACAGAGTCTTCGTGATAGCCCCGCTTATGAAAACATACTGTCAAGGAATAAATACAGACACTATATCAGCTGTGTAATTAAGGTTTTATTAAAGGTCGAGGATCGTATAAAATTCTCTAGACTGCACAGTCAACACTTATAATGATGACCACCCTTTAGAAAAAGCAAAATGTGGAATATCATATGTTGATAAGTGATCCATCTTAACAGATATTTTAAAATAATAATGTTCTTTTGAGAAATTAATTTTGTGGCTTTGCAGACATGTTTAAATATAAACATGATTTTGTTCGAGCATGGTAGATTGTAGTAACAAGTTTTCAATTTGTAGAACATACCAAACTGCACAACACGCCAATTAAGCTCCATATGCAACCTAGTCTTAGCAACCCAAACAAGACCCGCTGCAATCGTGCAGCTGATCTACTGTAGTTTGGGTTGCTGAGGTTGCTAACCACGACCACTGAAGTTGTACTGACGGGCATACACGTATGTTTCTCACGGAAGTTGATATAGAATCATACAAACGCGACGTCACAAGTTGGAGCTATTTTCATTTTCGCGTTATTTATTTGCGAATACGTGTAACTGTACACAAACAGGTTTCAAAGAACATAGCATGTGTGCTACATAAAGTTAAAAGTATTCGCCGTGTTTTAATTTCAGTTGATTTCACGGATAAAATATATCGCAAAATTGACAAACATAAGGACATTCGTTCCTTTTCAATTGAGCGGAAATATAAAAATCGCAGTCCCTTAGACGTAGCTCAAGCATCTAACTACCATGATCAAAACGTATGCAAAAGTTTAAAATTGATGTGGTAGTACATTTTCATATCTTAAAATCGAGATAATTCTGATTATTAAAAACTAATTTACATTATTGATGAAAATATCGAAGAAACTATTGATGAGGTCTTACGAATGATTTATTCCAAATGGTTTTAAACACCAAATCACACGAATGGTTACAACGTTTGTAAATCGCTGTACTATGCACTCGATCATATCAAAACTACGTAGTTAATATTTTAAAACCGCATCCCGAAGAAGGTTCTTTAAACTTTGCGTTTATTTCTTAATGGTATTGACTAGCAAATCCAGGAGAAACAACCCTTAAACTGTTAACATACGTGTATTTGATTATAAACATTTATTAAACACGTATTATCGCGAAAACTATAGACAACGGATGCAAAACGTTGATTCGTCTTGTAACCTCCCCCTGATTTCAGCATTTCTGAACTTGATTACCATCAGTTCAATTAAAAAAATTAGCCGAGCAATCGTCATGAAATTTGCTATGAAACTTCTATAATTGTTACTTGACTTGTTGCATATACGAAAACCGTATGTTGTTCAACGATTTTTCACGTTAAACCTATTTTTAAAACAATACATATTTTAAAATAGTATTTAAAATACAAATAACGTACAAAGTATGTAATAAACTTCACTATTTGATTCATTACATGCTTAGTTTCATGCATGCCAAATTTTGCGCCTTTTGAACCAAAACTTTTTCGGTAAAATACGTTTTTCAGTTTTTAGGGGTCGTCCCCTAAATATAAGAATATCTTAAGAACTAGCCGAGCAAAACTGTTGGGAATTTTCTAAATGATTGGCATAAATCTGATCTTCATAAAGATAACAGGTTTTATATACATTGTACAGAAAAAATCAAAAGGAACGGATGTCCTTAATCTGAAACATACGTAACAAGAATATTTTCTTTCAATACCGCGAAATTTAATACCAACGAAAATTAACGAGTCTCAGTCCTCCTGTATATAATGAACATAGCCTGTTTAATATTTTTCGACCGAATGACGCGTCGCTTTGGATAACGTGTTAAAACTTATATTTGCGCAACACTTTTTGCAAACTACATGGACAAATGTTCTTAATATATCAAGTTGAGGCCAGACAAAAATATATGTTTGTTTCTGGTCGCCCGCCAAAAAATTGGGTAGATAGGTAGGAAGGCATTTTTAAATATTGTACTACCACTACACATTATGCAATGCTATGTGACAGTATGTTATGCTTTCACTGAATTTTAGTGTTTTGATCCTGTTTTTTATTACTGTACCTGTTCATAAGAATCACACGACGGTTAATACGCAATAATATAAATAATATGCGACCCCATTCTCGGGAACGACTTTCACAAAATACTTTTTTTCTTTTGAAAAAAAAACACTTTAGGCTAGGGGCTAAAAATTAGGTAGGGTTGACCGACCAGAAACAAACAATTTTTTGGCCTGGTTATATTTCCGGCTAAATGGGCAGCTGAACCAAGATTATCAACTAGGGACGCCAACGTGCAGTGTGTGATCAAGTAAGTTGTACAAAAAACTTCAAACGCTTGCATATAAACTTTCATTATTGTCTGTAAAACATGGAAACGTAATTACGAATTGAGCATGTCTACCACAGGGGTACCATTGATATGAGAATTAATGTAATTTGGTATTTGTATATTACACAAGAGTGCACATTTCCTATCTATAATAACAGCAATTAATCTCAAGCAAGTCTATCTAAAAGCATGTTCTATCCATGGTTATGTCAGAACGTATTTATTGGCAACAACACACTCCCAACCAATTCGGGTTGTCTCTTGTAAATACACGGTCTACTTGCAATGCATAAACACCGAGATGATCAGAATGGGCAATACAATTGTGACAAATTACCTGACCTTAACACGTCGCAAATAACTCATTTTAAAGATTGGTTGCAGATTAACCACAATATGTGCTGTTTCATAATGCTTATTTCTCAATAACGGTACTTGCGTCGTTTGGCGGCCATAAAATCCTCGTGCACATTATAACAAGTGTTTTTATCCATATATAAACAACCTGTTACTCTGATGGTGCGATGTACAAAGTCAGATTGACACAGATTATTCGCCCAATCTTTTTGCGATTGCTGCGATAGCTGAGTGGTCCAATGTGTTCGTATGTCGCATTGATATGCGATGGCGCCGTATGGTACGGATTCGGAAACCATTACTATTATAATATGTACAAACTGTAAAAGTGAGCTCAGTTTTTTTACTGCGTTGAGTGGTCCTTTCAGATGGTTTCGTATTCATAACCTCGTTTTGCACTTGCCTCCGTATTTCTGGAGTGGTGGCCTAAGGACTGGTTGCCGATGTTCTTTGACGCCACGTATCGATATTGGCTGCACATTCATCAGGAACAAAATATCATACACAGGGAGACTTGAATGCAGGATTCCTTATGTAGCCCAATGACCAGGGAAGTTAGAATGTCAAAGGGTATTGAACGGCTGAACAGCTGAAAACAGCCATCGAAGATTGGCAAATTCACTTTTTTTATTGCCACTTGTTATTAATGTATTCCTACTATTTGCTCTTTACATTATATATGGTTAAAATGATGTCAACGTCTCTATTGCTTCACATTTTAAGCAAAAAAAGTTGCCATTTTAGTTCTTCGTAGTTTACTGGTCTGCGTTCTGTAATTTTATCGGGAAGCGATGAAGTGATATGTTTTAAATGTCTCGGCAAAATATAAAATAAAAATAGTAATGTCCTCCTGCCGCAGAATCAGAATGTGTACGAACAAATGTTGTTATGTATCGCTTACCCTTGTTTTATAACGAGTCATGCTGGAAGCCAAATGAAATATCGATAACAGCGTTACTTAATAGAAAACATGCAATGTTTTGCCGAAAGGTGGCATGCATAAATGATAGATCATGATAAAACCACAGTTTCTGTTGATGGGTAATTTGTTATGTAGCCGGTATTACTGCGTGCTGTCAAAGATATCATCATGATACGTTTTGTAATTAATAAATCAGCATCAATTACTGACTTTCGTTTGAACAAAGTATGTACATACTGTACTCTAGAGGTTCGCTTAATAACTGTTTTTTTCTAGACTCATTTAAAAACAGTTGATCCCAAAAGAAAACTCGTGGTAGTAGATTCCATATATCACATATTGCGCCACCATTGTCCATATTTCTGTATATATAATGCACCGGTTATTACATATTCCGTACGATCCAAAATATTCACGAGTTGTTTCCCTTTGACCGCATGATAATAATTCGCTGGAAGCGATACGTTATTATTGGTGATTTAAATATATTTTTGACATCATACAGACATATTTGCACACACTCTCTTCTGAAAATTATTATAAATGATAGTGCTTTGCTCATTTATCTCATTTAATGTAAAAGTAGAGAAAGCTATGCTAGTTATAGGGAATGCCTCTTTAATTCTCAAGTGATTCTCACAGGAAACCCGCACGTATACGGTTTTGATCACCGTACGGACATCGTAGTAGTATTCTGTGATTGCCGAATGAACCTACCAGCACTATTGCAGCTCCTTGTAACCCATGACGTATCTGCAATGTACGGACGAATTACGAACGATTCAATCGCTTGATTCCATCGCTTGAATTACGTACGTACACGTTATGACCAGGCATTACGATTGCAAGAAGCTATCAAGATTCCAAACTCCGTGGAATTGTTCGAAGTGATACGAAATTTTTGACCCGGGCTATAGATGTAAGGCGGACATTATTCTTGAATTGATGTGAATAGGTTTTTGGCTAATAATATGTTGTTTTATAATTAACTGTGATTAATCACCATGTTATATCTAGCTCATCGACACATTTCTTTCATAGATTACCCTGCGAAATAAATTCGACCTTGTTACAAAATAATCGAAACTATTATTAATAAGAATTAAGCCCTGCTTCATTGATTGCTATTCCCGTACTAATCATATGAAGATAATTACCTTGTCTGTAGTATTCATAACATGTTGTTGTGTATATATTATCAGTAGTTCATCAGTTAGTGGGATATAGACACGGACAAGGTCATTCATGGAAATTAATGGATTTACTGGATATAACAGGAATGTAAGAACAATATTACTTATCATATATATGTATAACTTATTTTTTGGTTTTAGCTCAGGTGGTCACAATGTTATCGGTCTGTGTCATATATTTTGTCTAAATCTTATATGACATGAATATGGTCAGAACTTTTTTTCTCAATACTTGATCGTTGATGTTCCCTATTTTGTCATTTTCCTGGTCGATTACAACAATAATATAAATTAAAGTGTTGAAACATAAACGCAGTTTTGTGCGAAACATGGAGTGTTTTGTGCCTATGTAGCTCAGTGTTTTGTTCGCTTGCCGTCTAATATGGCGACCCTGGTTTAAACCCGAGTGGAGGCACTCGCCCGCCCGCTATTTCAGCAGAAATTTGAGTGACAATTAAAGGCTATGTTTGGAATTTTTGTAGCCCGGTCCCTTTGAGTATGAAAAAGGTACGAGAAACCTATTTTATGCTCAACTCTATTAAAACTCACACGGCAAATACTCGCGGTCGGTGGCTTTAGCCAAGTACAGGCATGCTATATATGTACTATGGGAAAACAGAGTGTTACTGCAAAATGCAATCTACATACTATGCATTGATGTTTCGATATAATGTGTAATTTGTCCATTCAGCGACTACATGCAATGTGAGATTAAACATTTGACATTTATGTGTAAAAAGAACAAACAGTATAATTTTGTTCCTTCGAAAAACAATCATTACTAGTGTTCATGAATAAGAATTATTCCTCTTTTACTAATTTATGCTATTTATATATGATGCATAGTGCCTTTCTGTAATTATAACTTTTGCATATTACAATGATTTTAATTCGTGTTTTAGAGTAAATTTTTCAATCGGTACATTGAAAAATAAGTGCGCTATGATGTGAGCATATACAACTTTGATGAATTGAAATACAGTAGAAACTCCCTATCCGAACTCCCTCCGGACCGGCCAAAAAGTTCGGATTAGAGAGGATTTCGGATTCGGGAGGTTTTTATCATTTTGTTGTCTGTTACCTAAATAATCTACTAGTATTGAAAACACAAAAGCTGTAGTATACATGCATTCCTATATATCATTGGGCTGTATTTCTCTGGCCATAATTAATAAGAATAATATTATACTAAAGTAAGTTTGTAGTCAAATCATTAAACTTTCAAAAATAATTGCGTTTTCCCAATTACATTGCGTTATACGTTGAACAGTAATTAATTCTTATACTAGTATATTATTATTAACACCACTCAAAATGAAAAACTCTTGTATGGCATACTTTTTTACAACAACTTAATTATTGACGACAGTACTTTTTAATTCTCAAATTCATTAAATATAAACCCACTGTTTCATCATGACAACTTACACTACAAGATGAGTCCATGTATAGAAAATGACATATTAGTTGAGTAAATGTGTTTAAAGTCATGCACCATACTTTTCAATTATATTGCTAGATAATATAGGGTCATTCTACATCAATAGACAATAGGTTGTTTACAAAGTGTCACCTTTTATGATGCAAACAGTAACAATAGAGTGTATTGTCACCAGTCAATTATGATGCAATCTGTTGAAATATTTGACAATTTAATATACAGTCCGGAACATATTTTTGAATTTCTGATTACAGAGTTCAATTTATGGACAAAATATCAATAACGGACTGAAATCTTAGTTCGGATTGAGGGGGGTTTCGGATTGGAGAGGTCTCGGATTGCAGAGTTTTTTCATGTAGCATTATATATGAATATAGAAGGAAAAAAATGGGACATTGAAAATTTTTCGGATTGTGGAGGATTTCGGATTAGAGAGTTTTTACTAGTCAATATGAGATCAATGACAAACCGTTCTTGCAATCGAAATGTAATTCTTACAAACACAACAACTTCAAATTACTAACAAACTTCATTTTTATGCTTAATACAGTATCTGTATTACTGCTATGTGGATTCGGGTTCATATCTGGCAGGTTTGATCGTCTTGGGCCATTATTACATAATCCGCAAAAGATCTAAATAAACTCAAAGAACTTACAAAAACCCTCATTTTACACGATTCTATCTTGCTACTCGTACTTACTGAAGTTTTTTTTTCGTACAGTAGATGATATTCTCATGTTTAAGATGCTCTGATTGATAATTAGTGTACGCTAACTGGAACCACAAAACACAACTAAACAAGTAAATTATGTGTGGTTAATCTTGTATTATTAAGGCACTTTCTGCATTTAAGTTTATGAATATACATTTATTTGCTATTTGTCATAATGCTAAATTAACATTGACATCGAACAGTTGCAAATAACTTTGTCAGGCGGCGTGTGTCATTTGCAAGAGTAAAGCATACTTATTTGGAAACAAATTCCATTGATGCGATCACTACATTCACAGTAATAAAATATCCGTTTAGCACAAACTACGCAGAATTTTCCAAAACAGTGCAATGATAATCCCAGCAAATGTGTTATTGGGAGCAAATTGCCGTCAGGGGAGGAATATGAGTGCATTATTTGATGAACTGGACACTTTTACCGGATTATTGCAAACAGTTTGCGTTCACATTTGCATTGAAGTCTAAAAGAGTCGAAACCTATTTAGGAAGTGTAATGTTTTCTTTCGCATTAGGAATATCGGTTCATTTTTTTATTGTTTGACAGTATTTACTTCAGAGCAAACTGTTACAATAAACAATGTACTAGTATCAATTGAAGAGTCATGTCGGGGGAATGTAAATATACGTTTATGAAATGCAATAAATAAAAATTATGTTGCTAAATATCCTGTTAATGATTAAATGATTACTGAACGTTCAGTGAGACATGTGTGTTCTGGACTCTACACAATGTTTTCACCCTCTATGAAATGCTTGTGATTAAATGAATGTCTGAATATGTACTGCCAATAAAATTGCAGACATTTATTATGGAATCTGTTCTTTGATTCCTGATATGATGGCATGAACTATTTCACTGCGTAAATATCATTACGAGGACTCTGATATATAGAAGCTAATATAGCAATCATCATTATGTCAGTTGTTTGGATGTCAGTACGAGCTGTAAGCCAATGTTCACAATTATCTTGAGTATGTTGAGTAGAGTATTAGCAACAAAGGCGCTGGCTAAATAGACTCAGAATGTCCACATATCGTTTATTAACCCGCTATGCAAAACATTTCCACCTGAAAATACTTCTGTTGATTAAACTTTAATCACAGTTTTTGTGAGATAGATGTTAAGGAGAAAGTCCAAGTAACTGTCCATTCCTGAGAAATAATGGAGACGAGGCCCCGAAGGGGCCGAGTATTCATTATTTCTCAGGAATGGACAGTTACGCGGATTTTCTCTGACTTAAAATACACCAATACTGTCAAATGTAAATTTGATTGTCTGAAAAGATGCTGTAAATGTCAAAATTTAAAGAAAATATATTTTTCCAAAAAAGTCTCCCCTGTTGTACCTCTTATAAATAGAAGATTAAAATATGAACATGACTGAGCTAGAAGATCATGCTTTTTCATGAAACCAGTGAACTAATACAATAACTCTCCATTACTTTAATAATGGTGTGTAATCCATGCAAACAAATGTTGTGAGTTATGTGTTACACGATCAAGCAATTGTCATTTACCCAGTGTCACTTGATGTTATAACACGATGGACATTATAAAGACTTTGTTTCAGTCAGAGGATATATTTCCGTGCATAAACTATACATGGATATTTATAATTGATATGCAACTTGATGTATATAACTACAATGTTTTGAACATGTTGTAATTAAGCCTAGCTTTGTATTTGCATAGTCATTTTAATGAAAGTATTAATTTATGTACTCGAAAATTGGTATATATACTTGTGAGGGCAGTGTCTATTCTTAAGCGCCACAGTTCAATGTTGGCGCCACGCCCACGAAAGGGAAATAGTCTCCCCTGAGACTCGAATGTTTCGTTAGGTAGCCCAATGATCAAGGGAAGTTAATGTAAAAGAGTGATTGAGCGGTTGAACAACTGAAGACAGCCCTCGTAAATTGGGAACTTAACTTTTTTCTTACCCGTCATAATTTATACAAACTTTGCCTGTTCTTTAAATCAAATTTAGGAGTCCAATCGGCTCAGGTCTTCCTGGATTATATGAGCCTTGTATGACCAAAACACTAAGAAATTAGCTTTGTACGTACTATTATATTCAAACAGTTTTCACCTGATCATCTCAAAACCTAAGTTGCAATGTTTTTTGGACATTTTAATTTAGACCAAGGTCGATTATTTCATTTTCAGTATCATGCTGAAGACGGGTGTCATGATTTAGTTATAATGTTGGCCCTTGTGAATGTATAAAAGCTGTAATTGCAACTTATTTAATGGTCATGATCATCCGAAAGTGCAATTGCAAATTAACGGTATTTAATATCATATCACACTACCATCATCTTCATTTCTTTATTTCTTGCTTAATAGCTGATATTATATTAATGTTAATTAATAACAGAAAGGTTGATTCCATTTTCTAGTTTCGTTGTGGTTTGAGCATTTTTATCTGTGTTTTGTTTTCTTTATTCTGTGTTCGGCTCTTTCAGTTGAGTGCTGCTTTTCCTGCAAATTGTATTGCCCTTTTTGTGAACACATACTTTTTGTAATGCACCAGTCAGTTGCATCCACGGCCCAACACCCGCGTATGGCTGCGGTGTTTTACCCCCCAGTTTCCCTGCAACAATAATTCTCCATTACCTATTAACACATTTAATAAAAATAACTCTCCATTTTTTGTTAACACTACATACGTGTGTTATTTTTTTCAGGCATCGAGAGTTTTCTTAACAATAACTCTCCATTATTTCGTATACACATTTAATGTAATGTGTATACAAAATAATGGAGAGTTATTGTTAAGACAACTCTCCATTCCTGAAAAATAATGGAGAGTTAATGAATGGGATCCCCTGGGTGTATTTTAAAATTTTAAAATTGGACGACGAAAGAATAACAAGCGCGATTTCTCAAACATTTATCATCAGTGATTAGCTAATCACTGTCTCACTCTCTGGTCGAAAATAATAAAGTCGTAACTGTAAAAATTCTATTTTGGAAATAACTATAGACAAAGATTAGGTGTAGATATATTCATTTCCCGAATATTATAGAGCTTGACCCATATTTATGAAAGTTATATCAGCGTACTTCGTAAGCCAGTCAATAGTTTACCCCACCTTCTGAACGTAACTGTCATTATTGACAGATAAATGATAGTTACATTAAAATATCACGAATGTGTTATTGGATAATTTGAACGTTTTACCAGAATAATATGAAACTATCTTATTGAAATTTTTATCACCCTGTAAATCGTCGTAATTCAATTCTGAGATGTTCGTAGATGCCGACGCGTGGAAATTATTGGTATCTAGCCCGACCGTAAAAAGAATTCTAGAAATTGACTGTCAGATGGAAATGGTTACATGTATAGAGTTCAACGACATACCTTAAGAGATCGCTCTACAAAACCATGTCATCCTACTCAATCGTCCTATATTTACTTAATTGTGGTTCTCAGATCATCGATTTCGTTTGTCGTACTAACTGTTAGACAATATTTCTTTTGTTCTGTATGAGAATTGTATGATAATATTATGTTCCGTAGTATGCAGATTTGGTCCGATTATCGATGTCAAGTATGACGTCAAACAGTTAGCATAGAACAATTTTCCGACTCTTGAATATTATATCATGTCATAGACGGTAATCCTTCTGATTTCGTATTATAGTCTTTCAGAGTGGTTCGCGTGTTTCTTCTGGACAAACATGCATGTATCCTATTTGTATTTCTTGGAATATGTCTGTGATTTATGGTAATAGCAGTCCACAAGCTTTGCCTCAGCTTTCAAACATATTCGAGTACATTGTATGGTATCCAATTGCTTCATTTGAATAATAATGGTTTATAAGGTGTCAATGTTATACAATTTGAAGCAGGTTTGACGCGGTTTTACAAGTCACATTGCCGGCAAAAGTTGTTATTTAACCAGCTATTTCGTTGCGTTGATAAAACCCGACGAAACCAACTCGAAACAAGGGCAGATAACAATGATTGTATGCCCGCAATTTCCCAAGACGTTGAAATAAATTGCTTCGATTGAATACGACTGATTTCAGTTTCTTGTGATTGATGCAGTTGATTGACAGTAATGCTCCTATATAAAATTGAAGTATGAATGATTTTATTAGCTTTACAAACGGACAACAAACATGTAAAGTAAGTTTTTCATGGCAAACAATTGTCGATTTTTTTGGTCAAAATAATAATGTTAAACTGCTGACTATACTGAAATGGTTCCAGTATTAAATTGTATTGCCCAAATTTGGTGCTAATGAAACGTTAATCCGTCTTGATGTAAACATCTAATGGTACCTTCATTCAATCAATAATAAACCAACTAACAATAATACTTCATGACTCGTGATATCGCATTAGTACGAATCCGTCATAAAAGTATATGATTTCAGAAATAAAAATGATTTCAGAACGAACAGAAATGTCAAAATATTTTAGTCAACATACAATATCATTAGATTAAGTACGAAAAAGTTGGATATATAGCTTGTGTGTCAACTGTTTTTAATAAAACACATTTAGTTGGAACTCTTATTAAAACGTTGTAATGAATAAAGGCCCTTATGGAAGCCCTGGGGCCATTTTGACTTGTGGCTAATTGCTTCCATATTGGAGAGGACGTTTGATTTAGTTCTGATTACTTGGGACTGATGACTTGTGTCTCGTGACTAAGGATTGGTTAACTGAATTTATTTATACCGTGAAATTATTATCCCCGCCTAGTATAATCCAAGTGGGTACATCGTTCATACAAGGCTACGGCCACTGTCTACATTCAGCTTGGTTAGTACAATAGTTGTGTAATTAGATAAAACTTTCTGTCACGACTAGACGTAACGTTGCGAATAATATGGTCTGATAGCGTTCGTTATTTGCAAGTGTTAAACATAAGTATTTTGAATCTAGTTTCACTCGTGCGATCAATACATTCACGTTTTGCACAAAATACACAAAATCTCATATCAAAGTGTGCTGATAAGCCAAATAAAATGCGTTATAAAGATATAAATGACCGACTGTGGAGGAATATAAGTGCATTATTTGATAAATTATACACTTTTACCGGATTACTGCGAACAGTTGGGTTTTCATGTATGTATACGTATTTAGGAAGTGCAATGTTTCTTTCGCATTGGGAATATCGGTATATTAGTATATTGTTTGACAGTATTTATATTAGAACATACTTAGTACTTCTAATCAATAACAACCACCTTCTACAAGCTTAACTAATGTATCACACGTAGGCTCATGTCTGGGAGAATCTAATGAAACGTTCTTGAAATGCAATAAGTGATGGCATACTGTAACTATGTACATAAATGTTCTGTTTATAAATACATGATTACTTTTAAGGGAACAGCGTGTCATGTGTGTTCTGGTGACACATTATTTGCGTCCTCTATGATGATGTTGTTGTTAAACGAATGCCTGAATACATACTGCCAATAAAGTTACTGAAATGCATTATGATTCTTCGATTCCCGATTTTATGGCATGAAATATTACTTGGCGTAAATATCATTACGGGGACTCAGTTATAGCAGCTAAAATAGCAAAAATCATTATGGCTATTATTTGAATACCTGTATGAGCTTTAAGCCCAGTGTTCACAACAATGTGTGTTCTTTGTCTTGTTTCAGGGCTTTGTGATTACAATATTTTCCGAATAGGCAAATTTGTTCCACTGATTTATCTTGCATTGTAATCCTTTGATTCCATTCAATATGACACAGAACCAGTTATTAGCCTAGCATGAAAAATGAGCTCTTCTGGAAAATAGGAATGCAATGCAGTTGTTTTGTCCGTGAGTTATTGTCATGACTGTCTGAATTAAAGCGTTGTCAGAAATCATACATTAAACATTAAACTTATGATATTGAGTTTGCGATTTTACGTATAATTGAGCTGCACCAAGCCGACTGATTGTCATAAAATTGCTAGTGGAATAAATGCATAGTTTGAACAAAGAAGACCTGTTTGGTTTGAGGCGCTGTTTTCGACTCATTTTAATAGAGTGAGTTCTAGATCACCAATGTATTTCAGTATTTAATAAATTTTCGTAGCGTTACATCAACTAGATGAAATGTAATTTATAAAAAGAAATCCCATTTCTTGCTAAAAAAAACATTATCAAATAAAATTGATAAGATTTTCCCTGGGAGTTTACGTATGCAGTCATATACATATTTAAAGCACATTATAAAACAGGGCAGCAGAATATTTCACTTCATTTTCAAACTTTTCCCACCGAACATTCGACAACATTTTACAATGAGGGCTCGGGTGTCACTCTATTAAAATCCAGACTATGTATCTGGAACTGATTAAACATAGCTTTTTTAGATCGCCTGTATTAAACAGTTAACCACAGCGTCAGACACCAAGTCGTCCAATTGGCACAACAATGTTGTATCTCGTCATACATTAATAAAGGGATACATCATTGTAGCGTCAAAGGGACAAATAATCCGTCTATTGAGTTCCGTATAAGAGTGCTGATAGTGAATAATCTCGAATCGAGTGATTTTTCAAATAACACCGCTCTGATGATGTTGGAAGAACTTTCAACATAGTTCCTAGATCATTTGTACGAAAATATAGCAATGGACCGTATCCAAATAAACAAAAGATTTGTTTGCACAATTATGCATACACATTCCTATCCTAGTGTGATTGAGTGAATGATTACTCACGTAATTGTATTATTGAGATAAAATCACCACCGGGGAAATATCATGAATGCGTTATTGGATAAATTGTACTTTTTACTTGAACAATATAAAATGATCGTATTGAATTTTTCATAACTGTCTGTAAACTTAATTATAAAGTGTACATTGGTTCCAACGGGTTGAAAGAATTGGTACCATGCACGGTTGTAATTAAATTTTGCATTTTATAAAAGAGCATACTTTCTAATGAAATAGCAGCACAATACTCTACTATTCTAGAATTAAACAGTTAGGTGGTCATGTCGAAGAAGGTACATTAATATGTTCGTACACGCTATTAAGATATTGCTCTACATGACATTCGTTCTATATTAACTTGTGGTTCTTAGTTCATCGTTCTGTTAGCCAATGTGTGTAATTGTCTATGATAATTTTAAGATGTTATAATGTTTCGTATTATGCAGATTCTTGATGTCAAGTATGACGTCTCAGAGAAAAAATCGAATTATGCAGATCTGGTCCAATTCTTGATGTTAAGTATGACGTCTCCGAGTAAAAAAACGAACTATTATCATCGTCTGTCATAGATGTTGGCTTTTCTTTTCTGACAAATAGGAATATGCATGTAAAATAGTTGTATTGTTTGGAATATTCCTGTTATATATGATAATAGCAATCTTTGCGTCAGGCAAATTCAAACATATTCGAGTTCATGTAATTGATTCATTTGAATACTAATGTTTAACAATGCACCAAAGCTATACCTTTTTGCAGCGGATTCTACGCTGCCACACATACTTTTAAGTCATAATGCCAGCAAAAAGTTGACAAATGTATTATCGAAAGAAACCACCACAAAAAAGTGCAATCATGATATACGTAGGGCGTTCCAAAAGTTCCAGGAAAAGTGCTCTATATTATTTATCTTTTGGTCAATATACTTCAAACTTTGCATTTACATAGAACAATTCATGATACATAGTTTGCTATGAATTAAACTCATGAGGGTGTGCCGTACAAAATGACACGGCTGCCATAGTAACGTCACTTATGGCTACCCGGGGCAATGTTATATTTGACCGTGCGTTATTAACATGTTTTGACTAAATCTACTACAGTCAGCCAAAAGACACGCAAAATACACTTGCTACAATAACAACAATGCTTTATATTTTTAAAGAATGCCTCGCTTGAAGGTATGCACTTCCATGGTCCGTTTGCAAAGTATTCAAAAGTGTCACAAAATCAAGCAGAAACGTCCAACGTGACGTCTAGCGTCTGATTCACAACATGCCGTACCTTCCTATTATCATCAGCAGCAGTACCACTGGCAGTCAGGAAGCGTTAATACTATGCATACATCCTACCGAATGACAAACAACGTTCTTAACAAGCAGTGTTTATCAATTCTATTTGTTTAAGTATTAATTTTCCTGCCAAAAGACAAAAACTGGTCAAATTTCAAAGATTTACTAATTTTTGACGGGTGATTCTAATATGGCGACAAATAAACCTGAACACAACAGTGTGACTATTTAAATTATGGCATATATTGACCGAAATGATGTTAAACCACCCTTTGTAAATGTTCCATGCAGTAATTTTAGGTCATTGTTAATTGGTGGCGATTTTGTTGGGAGCACTATGTAGGTTAGTTTGAGGATTTCTACGACGTGACGTCAAAATTGCCCCGGGTAGCCATTACTGACGTTACTATGGCAGCAGTGCAATTTTATACTACACACCCTCATGTGTTTGATTCATGGTATAATTTGTATCATGATTTGTTTTACTTAAATGCAAAGTTTGAAGTAATTTGAACAAACGATAAGCATTATAGAGCACTTTTCCTGGAACTTTTGAAACGCCCCTCGTATAAGGCCCATAAAACAAATGACTTGATTTCCCAAGATATTGATATACGCTTATTGTTTCACTTTAATGGGGTCATTTTTCTCGGTCTAAGTGTTGTCGATACTGGCAAAAAAGATCATTAAATTTTGTTATTTTGTCAACGTATAAACACTCTATGAATTCTAATTTTCAGCGATATAGAATATAGACAGAGGTCCTGAATCAAATAAAATTATACTTGATGTCATTGACAAACTAAACAACACAAATTTAAATAAAAGTTTTCGATATTTCTTTTGTTTTTCATTGAAATGTCTCGGTAAAATGTAAATTTAAAAGAAAGTATGATCCACCACAACACGTTGATGTCACTTGATCTGAACAAATGCATACACGCTCATGTTTCAGCGTTTTCGCTTACTCTTGTTCGCACCGAGTCATGTTTGAAGCCAAATGAAATATCGATAAATACGTTGTTTTGTAGAAAACATGCAATGTTTTGCCGAAAGGTGGCATGCATAAATGATAGATCGTGATTAAACCACTGTTTCTGGTGAAGGGTAATTTGTTATGTAGCCGGTATTACTGTGTGCTGTCAAAGATATCATCATAATACGTTTTGTTATTAATAAATCAACATCAATTACTGACTTTCGTTGGAACTTAAGTATATACATACCGTAAATAGTTGGTTTTTAATGAGCCTTTGTAGAATGACTGTGTCTGGTCCGAATAGTTCATTCAGTTGACTATTGGAGAAAGGTTTAAACCTGAACCTGCCAGCTATGATTTGTTACAATTCGAACACAACAAGGCCAACATGCTGGTGATATGTAGCGTTTCTCACTTACTTTCATAAGATGTCTGATCCATGTGACCATGTGGTTAGTCCATGTGATTTTAAAAGTATTACATGACCTAGTTTCGGCATTTGGGTATCAAACAAGTGACATAAAGTTCATCTCCAATGGAATTTATTATTTCATATTCTTGGTACAAGCCATTTTAATAACAAGAGATCCGTTTAATATAAATTTGTCAAATAACACGGATTGTTGATTCTAGAGTGACTGTCACAGGAATCCCGCGCGGACACCGTTTGGTCACAGTTTGGTCCCCGCACGAACATCGCAGATGTATTATCATGATTATGTGATTGCCGAATGAACCTACGAGCACTTTACCAGCTCCTTCTAACGCATAACTTATCCGCGTTATCTGTACGAATTTCGAACGATTCCATCGCTTGAATTACGTACGTGCACGTTGTGACCAGGCATTACGATTGAACGAAAACTATTAAAAGATTCCAAACTTCTTGGAATCGTTCGAAATGACACGAAATTTGTGAGCCGGGCTATCTGGTGGGTATTATTCATGAATCGAGGCGAATATGTTGTAGGTTAATAGTATGTTTCCTGTTGTATATACATGAAGTTATTAATCTCCCATGTTATATCTCGCTCATAAACATATTGCTTTCATGGTTCACCCGGTGAAATAAAATTCGACCTTGTTACGAAGTAAACAAAACAATGAAGACCCATGCTCTGTTCCATTGATGTATTTTGTACACTAATCATATGATAATTATTACCCAGTCTTTAGTATCCACCAACATATTGCTGTGTATAACTGTATCAGTAAGTTACATCAGTTAGTGTGAGATAGACACGGACAAGGTCATTCACGGAAATTCATGGATTTACTGGATATAACAGGAATGTAAGAACAAAATTACTTATCATATCGCTGGCTTAGAATGAAAAGGTCGTAAGTACTACTGTTAGACTGATACATATTTGAAATCAGCATCATAAGACGTTTCATATAAGCCCATTTTTATAAAAATCGGAACTTGTCATCTTGACCAAAATGAAGTTGTTAAGACTTGTTTTTCAATAAGTAAAGAATAATTTTCAGACAGTTAATTCTTATTTTCTCAAATTATCAATTATGTACTTACGACCTTCTCATTCTAAGCCATCGATATATTTTGTTTAAACGCTCGTGCTCACAAAGTTATCGGTCTATGTACTATATCTGCCTTGATCCGATATAAAACATGACATGGGACAGGACATTTTGTTTTCTCCATTCTTTTATCGTTGATGTTACCTATTTTGTCAGTTTCATCACCGATTAGGTGCCGGTATATCGCATTAATATAAATTGAAGTGTTGAAACATTAATGCAGTTTTGTGCGAATCACGGAGTGTTGTGTGCCTCCGTAACTTAGTGTTTTGCTCGCTTGCCGTCTAATCTAGCGACCAGTTTTAATCAGGTTGGAGCGCAATGTTTCAGCTGACTGACAAATAAATGGTATGTTTGGAATTTTTTTAGCCTCGTCTGTTGAGTATAAGACTTCTTATTATAGCTTAACTCTATCGAAACGTGCACTGCATATACTCGTGGCCCGTGACTTTAACTTAAGTACCGACATGTTATATACATACCATGGGAAACCAGTGTATGGTTAAAATTGCTGAAAAATGCAATCTAAATATCATGCATTGGTGTTTCGATATATAAATAAGTAATTTGTCCATTCAGCGACTACATGCAATATGTGACTAAAGATCTGACATTTATGTTCAAAAAGAACAAACAGTGTAATTATGTTCCTTGAAAATAAATAATCGCTTGTGTTCATTAAAAAGAATTATTCTTAATTACTGATTTCGTCTATTTATATGTGGTACATAGTGGCTTCCTGTAATGATAATATTTTTGCATATTACAATGAGTTTAATTCATGTTTATGTGTACAACTTTCAAACGGCACATTTCGCAACATTAAAAAACAAGCATACTGCGATGTTAGCATACACACTTTGATGAAATGAAATACTTGCTATACATGTACCTATTCCAGGTCAATAATTGATAAATGATAATCCATTATTATATAACCCGTAAAAAATATCTAGATTCTAAATAAACTCATCGGACTTACAAAAACCCTAATGAATGCTCCATATTCGACTAGTATTCTATCTCGCTATAAATTAACGGAATGGAATTGTAGTAAATATTGCTATGTACTTACTGCTGAATGGAATTGTAGTAAATATTGCTATGTACTTACTGCTGAATGGAATTGTAGTAAAGAAGATAGTATGCTCGTGGTTAAGATCATCTGATTGTTATTGTTAATTAACGTACACTTACCAAAACAACAATACACAAATAAACACGTTAATAACCGCGATTATTAATAAACAATTATGCATAATACGGGTATATATTGGTGCACTTAACCGTAATAATGTAGCACGGTATATGGAAGATAGGTTCAATCACATCTATTGATGCAACTTTTTTGTTTTCCGTGTATAATTTTCATACATCATGATGGACCCAAAATATCCATGTTGTTAATTATTCTTGACAATGCAACATAATTGTCTGCAATAGCAACCACTGCTAGTTCATGACTTGTGATATACATTTCTTTTTATCACTTTTGTACCCGTCTGCACTCGTAATACGGGACATAAAATAATTCAGAGAACTGACAAGTCCATCCATTCCAGTTCATGCACGTCGATTTCCTATTTTTGAGGGTGCAAAGTGGCATAATTTCACAAAACGTGATGAGGCAAGTGGGTAATGTCTCATAAACATAAGGTCTGTATAGATAGGAAAACTGACTAACAAATCAAATATGATGAAGCTGAAACAAGATTACGACAAAATGCCACATTAGACCTTTTGTTATTCAATGGGGTGTCGCCTGGCGCTTATTATGAACAATACAGGTTTAAGGCCTTCGTGGTTAGTTTCTACGCGTCAGAATTCAAAACCATTGTGTAACAAAAGGTATACATGTTTTCATAGTTTATTTCTTAATGATTGGGAAGGGTCTATACTTAACAGTGTGAATATATTTCTATTAATATTGTTATAATGCTAAATTGATATTGACAAGCAGTGAAATTTGGAAATAGCTTTGTCTGATGGTGTGTGTCATTTGCAAGTGTAAAATGCACGATTTGGAAACAAATTCCACTGATGCGATCGATGCATTCACGGTTATATAATATCCGTTTTGCACAAAATACGCAGAATTTTCTATCATGGTGTAATGATAAGCCGACTAAATGTGTTATTGGGATCCAATTGCCGTCATGGGAGGAATATGTGTGCATTATTTCATGAACTGTACACTTTTACCGGATTATTGCCAACAGTTAGCGTTCATATTTGCATTAGAATCTAAAAAGTCGAAACAAATGTAGGAAGTGTTATGTTTCTTTTGCATTAGGAATATCGGTATATTGTTTGATAGTACATATATTTACATTAGAGCATACTTCTGCAATCCATAACAACCAACTTAACTAATGTATCACTGGTAGTGTCTTGTCTTGGCGAATGTAATAAATCGTTCATTAATGCAACAAAGGGCATAACTATGTAGTTAAATGTCCTGATAATTAGTAAATGATTATTTTACTTACAACGAGTCATGTATGTTCTGGAAGCGACACATTATTTGTTTTCTACACGAGATGTTGTGGTTAAATGAATGTCTGAATACGTATTGCCAATAAAGTTGGAGAAATGTATTATGGAGTCTGGTTTTCTTTTAGGTGTCATGAAACTTTACTCTACATTTACGTAAATTTCATTACCAGGACGCTGATACAAAATGCATTGCAGCCAATATAGCAATCATCATTATGTCAATCATTTGGATGCCTGCACCAGCTATAAGCCAAATGTTCAAAACGATATTTCGATGGCTTAGAACAAGAAAGTCGTAACTACCAAATCGATATTTTGAGAAAACACGGAAAAACTGTCTGACATTTACTCTTTACTTATGGTGTAAAACAAACTTTTAGAACTTTAATTTGGTCAATATGATTTTTATGAAAATGGGCTCTTAAGAAGCGCATTGTGATGCTTATTCTAAATATGTATGAATCTTAAAAGGTCGAATAAAGCGGCACTTACGACCTTCTAATTCTAAGCCATCGATTTGTTCTGTGTCTTGTTTCAGGGATTTGTGATTACAATATTTTCCGATAGGCAAATTTGTTCCACTTATTTATCTCGCAGTCCAAGTCTTTGATTCCTTGTATTATGACACAGAACCAATTATTAGCCTTGCATGAAAAGTTTGCTCTTCTGGAAAATAGGAATATAATGCAGTTGTTGTTTCATTGAATATTCATATGAGTTATTGTAATATATTTCTGAATTAAGCTTTGTCAGAAAGCATACTTAATACAATCGGTATCGTATCGCTTCATTTGCATATTTTTGATATGTTAGGCCCTTATGAAATGTTGAACCGTGAGAATAAATAAAAGACAAAAATCGGTTTTGTATTTTAAGCACAAACCTTCCTAAAATGTTTGACGTATAAATGAGGAGTGGCAACTGTAGCATGTTGAGTAGAGCATTAACAACAAAGGTGTTGGCCACATAGACTCAGCATGTCCGCCTTTCCACTCCATTCTAGAAATTGACAGTCAGATGGTGATATTTAGAGGGATAAACGACAAGCCTTAAAATATTGCTCTACATAACTATGCTCTTCGACTAATTCGTCGTATGTTTACTTTATTGTGGTTCTCAGATAATCGTTTTGTTTGTCGTACGTATAGCCAGCCAATGTTTGTTTTGTCCTATATGAGAATTGTATGATATTATTATGTTCCATATTACGCAGATTTGGTCCAATTTTCGATGTCAAGTATGACGTCCCAGAGCCAGAAAGGAATAATTATCCCATTCTCTTGAATACTATATCATGTCATAGACGGTAATCCTTCTGATTTAGTATTATCGTCTTTCATATGTGTCAGTATTTCTCTTCTGGACAATAGGAATATGCATGTAAAGTATCTTGTATTTCATTTATTGCGTCAGTGAGTTATGGTTATAGCAATCTACAAGCTTTGTCTCAGGCAGAATTCCAACATATACAACGAGAATAACGTACGGTATCGAATTGCTTCATTTGATAAGTAATATTTAACAAGGCGCCTTTTTGTATCGGGTTATACGCGATTTACAATCCTTTGTAAGTCATAATGCCAGCAAATGCTTACCATCTAGGTATAAATGTGTAAAATCTGACGTAATAAACACGAAACAAGGACGGACAACTACGAGTATATGCCCATATATCGCATGTCTGAATTTCCCATGACGTTGAAATAAATTGCTTCGATTTAATACGACTGATTCTATTTTCGTCGATCAAAGAGTTTGTCAATACTGGCAATAAATATAAATTGTGATTGAGTCAGCTAATGAAACACTCTATCAATTAAGATTTCAGATCGTGATTTTCCTGCATAAAATTTAACTATTAATGATATGATTTGATAATATTGACAGGCAGAGCCACAGTAATTTAAAAAAGTATTTCATAGAAAACTACTGCCGATTGTTATTTGTTTTCAAACCAATAATATATGCTGGTGGCTATACTGAAATGATCATCGTATTTTTTTCTCGAAAGGTGATGCTAATGAAACGTTAATTCATCTTGATGAAGCCGTTGTTTCCCGTAAACCTGTAGGAGATATGCATAAGATATGTGAATGAGTACATAATAAGTGTAAATCACAGTTTGTGTTTGCAAAGATCATGTATATACCGGACAGTTAATTAGCTAAGAGAATAGCTGCGAGTAATACCATGCATGATAAGAATTATTCAACATTCCATTAAAATATATAGATAACACATCGGACGTAGCGCTTAAGCTGAAACGCAAATCATGATAGACACATCAATAAGCATACAAAAGCGAAAATACACACACGTAATTCTAGGATAACCAGAACATTCACAAATGATCATGAACAGCTACAAAACGTCAATCTATTCCCACAACTTACCATGTCGTTCATTCAGTCAGTCAAACATATTCTTCTCCGAACTTTTATTTTTTTTATTGTAACGGAGGATATGGATGAAGACTTCAATTCACTATATTCATGGGATTCAATACAACATTGCTACGATCTTTAGTCTTATGACAGTAATCTTCTTTATTGCTAGCCTATCTCAATCACTGAACCATTCGTCACTTTGAACATTTCTTTTTTCTTTTTGAAGTGTACTTGTTATGTAGGGTCGTCCTCGTGATTCGTCTTTGACTGCTGGTTCTTTTTCTGACTGACGTGACATATTTTCAGAGAAGGGTGTCTTATCTATGTACCTGTTCAGTTTCCTATCCTTGTTCATTTTATGTCACTTCACTTGCATTCTACATTCCACAGATAACGGTAGGGGTATCTCTAAATTCCAAACTGTTATATCTGCAGCAATGAACTGACAACTTAAACTCAGCATGCTAACATCACATTTATTAAACTGTTATGCAAAACATGTAAAATGGCAGCCAAGAAATATCCACCTATAATTCTTTCGATACAAAACGCTTCAGTTGATTCACTTTAATCGAATGTTCCGATACAGATATCATACCTCTGATACCGAATTATATCTTTCTTTTGTTGAAAGACGCACCAGCGAGGGGTCTAAATGATTAATCACAAACGAGATATATAGCTCTCAACTTTATCGAAACAACTAAATACCAATTTTTTTAAATACTAATGGAGCAAGCAGTTACAATGTGTTGTAACGTGTCGCTCAACATTTGCTTTGTCATTGGCTTAAACGTTTTGCTAAATGACCTATATCAAGCATTCCGACCGTAGCGCGATTTGGGGGCGATAACTTACGTAAATGCTTACGTTACTTAATTATAAAAAAGACGTAGCTCATGATCTATGCCATCGTGTGGAAACTATAATATTATGCACGTCTGTAATTAGAGTTCACATTTTTGTTCATACGCACACCTTCTAATTAATAATTTACCAACAACTTCATTCGAGAATTTGTCAGTTAGCTCGTTTTTAAGATATTATATTGATATTAAGTGCCAGAATTGATTCCAAGCACAATGCCACAGACTACAGAATTAATTTGTATCCTGATTTAAGGATGATAATGCCATGCTATAGACGCTAATACTGACTAGTTCAATAGCAATGCCTTTATAAAGTGTTTGTTTTTCTCTTCTGAAAAATAGGAATATGTATGTAACACATTTGTATTTCATTGAATATGTCTGCGATTTATGGTTATATAGCTTTATTGAAAGCTTTGCCTCAAGAAGAACTCAACGATACACGAGTATAACGTATGATATAAAATTGCTTTATATAAATTATAAGGCTTTATAAGGCGGCAATATTATACATTTTTGCTGCGGGTTTGCCCTTATATGTTTTGCTCCCTTATTGCTCTGACTTCGAATAAGTCATTGCGTACTTTCTGTGCTACTGTACGGGGGTTGTTTATATAATGTTCCACATTTTACATTCTTTTATTACCTGTCATTGTGGCCTTATTGTAACGGGGCATTACATGGCGGGAAACTTTTATTTACACTGTCCTGTTCTATAAGGTTGTCGATGAGGTAAGTGTGAGGTTTGGTGCACCATAAACTAGTTTAAACTCCCGGTGATAATTGTCGCTGTCCGTTCCAAGGCGGAAGCCTCATTGATAACATTGCTTTATTTATGTATTGTCCACTTTATAGTAACATTAGAAAACTCCAAAAATATTTGTGGCTTATGCCCCTCCTTTCTGTACTTGTATTATTATTGTACATGTTCTGCTGCAATTTCGCTGTCCAGCATAAGGCAGCCTCGTATCTTTTAATAGTACATGTAAAGTGTGTCATTTAGATGTGTGTTGTCCCTTGTTCTAGTCTTGTCGCTTGGTTCTTGCCCCGCGTAGGATGACTGACTGAGGCGGCAGACGCTCGGTGGGATTTCGGGTTTGTGCAATTTGCATACCTGTTGTCTTCAAGTTGAATTCTGTTATAGCAGTGTACATGCCCCCTCCTTTTTACAGCACTGTGCAGTGTCAGTGTATTTTTGTTCCAATTTGCCATTGGAAGTTAGTGCTGTTTGGTTACTCTTTTTGCCCATTATTGTTAACTAGGTCAAGTCGCCATCATGCCATCATTTAAGTCGTATTAACGTTAGGTCACTGTCCTTGGTGTTTTAAACTAGGTCAGGGGGTGGTTGTGCCTCTTTGGTCGCTGCGGTGCGGTTGGGTCGCCTTGCAGTGGGGCCTTTGGGGAACTTGATCGAGTATTGGCTGCGTTTCATTCGGTATCATGCAATAACCGCTATTATATAATTTTTTTGTGAAACTGGGTCCAACTGCATTTTTTCGGCGGGGACTTGGATTTTTAATTGTTTCTTTGGCTTATGTATGGGCATTGCTCAGTGTTGTTGCTAGGAATATGTAATAGCATTTCTCAACTCCATTCCTACATGTACCTTGCCCATTATTGTAAACTAGGTCAATTCGTAGTTGTGCTTCTTAAGGTCGCATAACGTTAGGTCACTGTCCTTAGCGTTTTAGAATAGGTCACGCCTCGGGGTTGTTGTGACGCGGTTCAAAATCATTTAAGTCAAAATGCCAGCTAAAGATGTTAGTTACCCAGCTATTGTGTAAAAAAATGTGTAAAACGTGATGAACTCACCACAAAACAAGTTCGACAATGATATTGTATGCCATATACCGTATGTCTTAATTTCCCAAGACGTTGGAATACGATTAGTGCTTACATTTAATGGGATTGCTTCGTTTGGCCAAAGTGTTGTCGATACTGGCAATACAGATTGTTTGTAGTTTTCTTCGTCTATGGAGGACCCTATCAATTTCTATTTTCAGGCAATATAGCATAAAGCATCATGTATAGCATTAAACAATAAATGAAGTGCTTACGTTATATTTACAAACAAAACCACAGAAACATAAAATCAGTGTTTATAAAATAAAACATGCATAATGTCTCTGCTGGCGACCATACAAGCTGGAAATGAAACGTTAATCCACCTTGATGAAATCGTTATAAGTCTGTATGAGATCTGCATACGATATAGTTATAAATGAATAGTGAGTGTATATCACAGTTGCTTGTTTGCAAATATCGAGTAAATATTGGACAGTTAATTAGCTATGGGAATAAGTGCGTACCAAACCGTCCGAGCTTTATTATATTTCTCCTACATTCTATCAAAGACAATGGATAAGAAATCGGACTTTGCTCTAATTAAGAAATAGAAGATCATGATAGGCACATAAATGAACAATGCTCCTTAACAGCTACATAAGACTACAACATATTCCTATAGCCTGCGGCCTCAGTTATTCAGTCAAACATAATTGGAGAAAGCAACAGCAGACACGAGCAAACCACCACCAATGAGAGTCTCAAACCACAAGAACAACCTACAAAAATACTAAAGAGATACAGAAAGCATGTTTTTTCGTGCCCCAGCGAAGGCAATGATTGAGCTGTAAAGGAACGTGTGTATACGAAATATATACGAGGGTTCAAGTGGATTTTTTTTATATCAACAACAGATCTTAAATACTGATGTTTGTTCTATATCGGTAATGTTTATTGATGTGAGATGAGGATACGTTCTTCGTTGATGAATTGTCTGTAAAGATGGTATCATCATATATTGTCTAGATTATTCCTACAACTCTTAAGAGGTAGTTATATTAGTTTTATCAGTAGTGGTTACACGTAATTAACAATTACTACTGATATTTCTTACCGGAATGGAGATGTGGATACAAAGTCACGTTTGTATAAACGTGGAATATCAATAATAATCAGAACACTTGTCAAATCAAATTTGTAATTTGGTTTTGGTCTTACAACAAACTAGTGTAAAACGTGCGTATTTCGAAACTAGTTCTACTAATGTGATTAACACATTCACGGTAATATAATATCCTTTTTGTACAAATTACGCCTGTGCGACGATAAGCCAAGATAATCAAATGTCCACCAGGGGAGGAATATGAGTGCATTCTGGGATAAACTGTACACTTTCATCAGATAATTGCGAAAGGTTCAAATGTTCATAAGTGTCTTTAAACGCTGAACCTATTTAGGAAGTGTAAGGTTTCTTTCGTATTGGAGATCATTATCGGCATACCGTACGATCGTATTTACACCCGAGTATCCAATCTAATGCAACTGTAAAATACTTATAACTTATCACTTTTAGGGTCATGTCAAACGTTCATTGGAGATAATGAATGGTATTACTCAGTAGCTGAATGTCCTGTTTATGGGTAAATGATTACATTGCGTACTTGTGTATCATGCGTGTTCTGGACGCTACACAACATTTGTGTCCTCTATGAAAATGATTTGGTTAAATGCATTTCTTAATACGTATTGTCCTGAAACTTGTAGTGATTTATCATGGAATCTGGTTCTTGTTTCACGACTTTATGATTACATAATTTCCGAATAGGCAAATTTGTTCCACTGATCTATCTCGCAGTCCATGTCTTTGATTCCATGTAATATGAAACAGAACCTGTTATTAACCTAGCATAATAATATGTGATCATCTGGAAAATAGGAATATAATGCAGTTGTTTGTTTATTGTCAATGTGTTACTGATGGCTGTCGGAAATCAGGCACAAACCGTACGGTATCGAATCACTTCATTTGCATATTGTTAAAATGCACCAAGCCGACCGATTGTCATACCATCATAAGTGGAATTTTCTGTTGTTACAAAACTAACCACGTGATAACCTTAACTCAACATTCTAAGATCACCTGCACTAAACCGTTAAAAAACACTTTAAATGTCAGACAACAAGTCAACATTGTTGCACCAAATGTTCGTCTCAGACCGCTGATAGTGAATAAACTCGAATCAAATGATTTATCAGATACATGAATTTGGTTGCCGTTTTAGCATGTGTTTGTGAAACTTGGTCAACGTGCAGCGGAGCCTTGTTGAGCTTGGTCGGGTCTTGGCTGCATTTCATTCGGTCTCGTAGTGGAATCGCGGCTATTCTATGATTTCTTTGTAAATATGGGTCATCTTGCATTTTTTGGCGGTGACTTGGACTTTTAATTGTTTCTTATGCCACTGCGTGTGGGCATCGCTCAGTGTAGTTGTGTTGTAGTGTTACTGATTTCTGTGCTCGGCTGGTTAGGTTGAGTGCTGTATTCCCTGTCCGATTTCCTCTAACCTTTTTACACTGCTCACATGAAATAATAATTATCAGCAAGGATCCTAGATCATTTTTACGAGAAGATATATAGCAGTGAACTGTATCCAGATAACAAAATATCTATGTGGAAACATCATAAATGCGTTATAGGATCAATTGAATTTTTTTACCAGAACGATAAGAAATGATCTTATTGAAACTTTCATTACTGTGTTTTTAAATTTTCAATTGTGATATGTACGTAGATGTCGACTCGTGGAAACTATTGGTATCTAGAACGATTGTAATAAGATTTCACGTTTTGTTCATGAGCATACATTCAGATCAAATTGCACTCCATTCAAGAAATTGACAGTTAGATGGTAAAATCTGAGAGGGATAAACGACCGACCTTAAGAGATTGCTCTACATACATGTAATTATGTTATTCGTCCTATATTTACTTTATTGTTGTTCACAGTTCATCGTTTTCGTTTGTCGTTCATATTGCTAGCCACTGTTTGTTTTGACCTATATGAGAATTGTTATGTTTTATTCTATGCAGATATTGTCCTATTCTCGATGTCAAGTATGACATCCCAGAGTCGGAAAGTAATAATAATCCGATTTTCTTGATGGCTAGGTCATGTTATAGCCGGTAATCCTTCTGATTTAGTACTATCGTCTTTCAAATTTGTTAGATTTGCCCTTCTGGACAAAAGGAATATACATGTAAAGCTGGTGGCTATACTGAAATGATAATGATATTTTTTTCTCGAAAGGTGATGCTAATGAAACGTTAATCCATCTTGATGAAGCCGTTGTTTCCCATTATCTTGTATCCGAATCCTTGATCTAAATCATTACCGTAAACCTGTAGGAGATATTCATAAGATATGTGAATTAGTACATAACGAGTGTAAATCACAGTTTGTGTTTGCAAAGATCATGTATATACCGGACAGTTAATTAGCTAAGAGAATAGCTGCGAGTAATACCATGCATGATAAGAATTATTCTACATTCCATTAAAATATATAGATAACACATCGGACGTAGCGCTTAAACTGAAACGCAAATCGTGGTAAACACATCAATAATCATACACCAGCTAAAATACACATAATTCTAGGATAACCATAACATTCACAAATGATCATGAACAGCTACAAAACGTCAATCTATTCCCACAGCTTACCATGGCATTCATTCAGTCAGTCAAACATATTCTTCTCCGAACGTTTATTTGTTTTTATTGTAACGGAGGATATGGGTGAACACTTCACTTCACTGTATTCATGGATTTCAATACAACATTGCTACGATCTTTAGTCTTATGACAGCAATCTACTTTATTGCTTGCCTATCTCAATCACTGAACCATTCGTCACTTTGAACATTTATTTTTTCTTTGTGAAGTGTACTTGTTATGTAGGGTCGTCCTCGTGATTCGTCTTTGACTGCTGGTTCTTTTTCTGACTGACGTGACATATTTTCAGAGAAAGGTGTCTTATCTATGTACCTGTTCAGTTTACTTTTCTCGTTCATTCTATGTCACTTCAATTGCATTCTACATTCCACAGATAACGGTAGGGGCATCTCTATATTCCAAACTGTTATATCTGCAACAATGAACTGACAACTTGAACTCAGCACGCTAACATCACATTTATTAAACTGTTATGCAAAACATGTTAAGTTTCAGCCAAGAAATATCCGCCAATCTTTCTTTCGATATAGATTCTGTTGATTAAACTTGAACCGAATGTTCTTTTTGATACAGAAATCACACCTCTGATACCAAATTATACCTCTCTGGTATTGAAAGACGCATCCACCATGCATCTAAATGATTTATCCCAAACGAGATATAAAGCTTTTGACTTTATCTAAACAACGAAATACTAAGTGTTTTTTACTAATGGTGCGAGAAGTAATATGTTTTGTAACGTGTGGTTAAACCCATTTGCGTTGTCATTGGCAATATAATATGTTTAAACTAACAAAATAGAAATTAGCACAATGACGAAAGCATTCCAATTGTTCATGATTTGTGCGGACGATAACTCATGTAATTGCATAATGCCGAAACAATCGTGGAAGAGAAAATATCATGAATGTGTTATTGGATAATGTATATATATATATATATATATATATATATATATGTTTTACCAGTCATACCACACTATATTATACCATGATTTTCATAACTATCTGTACAGTCCAGTTAGGATTAAAACACAGTAACGCAGTAAAACAATCCACTAGTGCGGTGTAAAAAACAAGTATAATCGCTTATGCCAACAGTTCAATACCAAACTAAACTCTACCTGTTTAGCAATGGTTTTAATCTTTTGTGTATACCTTAACGATAACGTCACTGTCAGAATACCCTAGCTGGACTATAAATCGTCGTAACGTAATTATAGACAAGACGTAGATGCCGTCTCATGGAGACTAATGGCTGCAATAATAGAGTTAAAATTGTGTTCAACAGCTTACCTTCTAATTGATAATACACAAACAGCTTGATTCGAAAATTTGTCAATAAGCTGGTTCGTAAGTGGATATATTGCCATTATTTAGAGCCAGAATTGTTTTCAAACATAATTGTACAGAGCCAGAATCCAGCAATGATTAGTATCCTGATGTTCTTGATGATTATATCATTTTACAGACGCTAATACTGACTGATTGGATATCATTCCCTTTAACATTAACTATTATTAGTTGTTCTCTTCTGGAAAATAGGAATATGCATGTTACAAATTCGTATTTCATTTAATATGTCTGTGAGTTATGGTAATTGTTAAGTTTTGCTAAAAGGAGAACTCAAGCATATACGAGTATAATATATGGTATCGAAGTGCTTCATTTGAAGAATAATGCTTTATAAGGCGGCAATTTTGTACCTTTTTGTGCGGGTTTTACGAGGTACAAAGTCATAAAGCCAGCAAAATATGTTAGTTAAGCAGCTATATTGTTGATGAATGTTTAAAACTTCAGGAAGCCAACAATAAACAAGACATACATCATTGATTATATGCCCATATACCATACCTCTTAATTTCCCAAGACGCTGGAATAAATTGCTTTGCTTTACTATATTTGTATTCATTTTGCTCGATGAAAACATTTGTCGATACTGGCAATAAACTGGCAATAAACATTATTTGTGGTTTAGTCAGCATATGAAACACTAACATTTAATATTTTGAGGCAATATAAGATATTTTAACGAATTTCCAATATAAAATTCGACTCCTGATTTATAAAACCATCCATGGTAATATTTTCTGGTATTTAATTGTTTTGCCCAATTGTTGTATATCTAGGAAAGTATCGCAACTCGTCTTGACGAAACAGTCATTTCTTATTATCTTGAACGAGAACATATATGAGATATGCATAGGATATGTGTTTTAATACATAGTGAATATAAATCACAGTTTCTTTTTTGCAAATATCTGTTGAATATCGGACAGCTAATTAGATATGAGCATAACTGCCTGCTATACCACCCGAGCTTTATAATATTTCTCCTACATTCAATTGAAATAAAGATAACAAATTGGACGTAGCACCAAATCAGAACGATCGGCAAACACATGAACACACGAACAAGAAAAACACCCACAGCACTTTAGAATAAAACAAACATCAATGCTCCTTAACAGCTACATAAAACGACAACATAATCACATAGCCTGTCGCAAATACAAGTGGAGTAAGCGTTACCAGACAAGAGCAAACCGCTAGCAAAGAGTTCCACTAACCACAAGAACAACCTACAAAACAATATCAAACAGAAATATGCCTTTTGAAAAATTCGTACCTCGACGAAGACAATGGTTGTGCTGTAAATGAACGTGTGGATACAAAATATGTACACGTGCAGCTTAATTACTTATGATTTTCTATTTTAGTACTGTTGATTGATGTGAGATGTGGATACTCTTTTCATTGATGAACCGTCTGTAAAGATGAACCGTCTGTAAAGATGGTATCAAGATATTTTGTTTAGATTACTCCTACAATTCAAAGATGTATTTTTATGAGAAATTCCGTATTGGTCGCCCGTAATAAATCACTACTACTTTGATTTGTTTATAATCGGAACGGAAAACATGGATGTTCTGCACTTCTGCATATTCGTGGAATAAATCGAATACTTATATGACTGTAAAAACACTTATCAAGCTTTGTATACACTGTTATGTGTCAGACAAGAAATATCCACCTATAACTCTTTCGATATAAAACGCTTCAGTTGATTGAACTTTTATTGAATTTTACAATACGGAAATCACACCACTGATACAGAATTATACCCCTCTGATTTTGAAAGACGCACCCGTGCGGCTTCTAAACGATTGATCACATACGAGATACAAAATGTACATAGGCTATTAACTGTATCTAAAAACAAAAAATAATGTAACTGTAATTTGTAACGTGTGGCTCAACAATATTTTTATCTATCAAACTTTCCTTTAATGCGCAATGATACAAGCATGTCAGTGGTAGCGTGATTGAGGGGGGGGGGGGACGATTACTCACGTAAATGACGATGCAACCGTGGAAGGGGGAAATATCATTAATGCGTTATTGGAAAATTTACATCTTTTACCATTTATACCACACTATATTATACCATGATTGCATTTAATTTTTTCATAACTATCTTTAAATTGTCGTAATTGAATTATTTAACGGACGTAGTTGCGTCGCGTGGAAACTAATGGTATCATGCACGGCTGTAATTAGAGGTTCCCATTTTGCTCATACGCACACCTTCTGATTTATTATTTACAAACAACTTGCTTCGAGAATTTGTCGGTAAGCTTTTTTTTAAAAGCCAGAGTTGATTTCAAGCATAATGCCTCAGACTCCAGAATCGATTTGTATCCTGATTTTCTTGATGTTAAAATCATGTTATAACCGATAATCCAACTGATTAAATAGCAATGTCTTTCGCAGCAGTTGGCCATTCTCTTCTGAAAAAATTGAATATGCATGTAACGCATTTGTACTTCATTGAATATGTCTGTGAGTAATTGTAATATAGCTTTATTGCAAGATTTGCAACAAGAATATCTCAACAATACACGAGTATAACGTTTGGTATCGAATTGCTGTATTTGAATAATAAGGCTTTATAAGGCGCCAATATTATACCTTTTTGTGACGTGTTTTACGAGGTTCAAAGTCATACTGCCAGCAAAAAATGTATGTTAACCAGCTATTTTGTTGATAAATGTTTAAAACCTGACGAAGTCAACGCTAAACAAGGGCATACATCAATGGTTAAATGCCCATATGCCATGTGTCTTAATTTCCCAAGACGTTGAAATTAATTGCTTCATTTTACTCAACCAAAGTATTTGTCATTAGTGGCTATATATATTATGTGTGGTTTTGTCAGCAAATGAAACCCCAACATTTTAGATTTCCATGCGATATTAGATATTTAACAAAAATTCCAATATTGTTAAAAACATCCATGTTAATATTTTCTGGTATTTAATTTTTTTGACCAAAGGTTGTATATCTTGTAATGAAACGTTTATTCGTCTTGATGAAACAGTTATTTTCTCATTATCTTGAACCTAGACATTAAAACTGAATGGGAAATACGTATCGACGGTGCCAAACCGAAACCCTGTAACTCAATTTTGGCGCGAAAGCTTTTTTACAGCATCCGCATCTGCTAGATTTCCCGCGCATTTCTGTCTAGTCGCCATCTAAATAGTCAATCGCGTTACTTCAATACAGTCAGGTGACAAATACCGTATATTTATTGCATTCAAAAAGGTCGAAAATCCCGCATATGACAGTACAAACTCCGATTTAGTACAAGTCAACATATTCTTGTTCATGTCGGGGTTGATTTTGGTTCCAAATAGGATCAGGTAGGGTGCCATCGTCGGTATTATGTCAACGGAGTAAATACGTTTTTTCGTCTCCTGAAAAGTTGTCTTTTTGCTGTTACTGGGTTTTGGTTTGGCACTGTCGATATGATATGTGTATTAAGAAATAGTGAGTGTAAATCACAGTTACTTGGTATCAAATATCAAGTAAATATCGGACAGTTAATTAGCTATGGGAATAACTTAGTGCCGTCCGTGCTTGATAATAATTATTCTACAATCCATTAAAATTTATAGATAACAAATCGGACGTAGCTTAACCCAAAAAATACTAGTGTAACCACAAAAATACAAAAATGTACAACAACGCTCGTTTTAATACAGCTTTTCATTACGACAACATATTCCCATAGTCTGCCGCCTCAGTCATTCAGTCAAACACAATTGGAGTAAGCGACAACAATCCGCTAGCAAGGAGAATAACAAACACCAGAAACAACCTACAAAACAACATTCAACAGAAACAGTATGCATGCCTTTTTAAAAGTGCGTACGACGACAAAGTAAATAATTATGCTAAAAAATGAACGTGTGAATACGAAATATATACCCGAGTTCAAGTGGGATATTCTTCAATATCGGAGCTTAAATACTGATAATTGTATTTCTTTATATGTACTGTTGATTGATGTGAGATGATGATACGTTCTTCATTGATGAATCGTCTGTAAAGATGGTATCTAGGTATATTGTCTAGATTACTCCTACAACTCTCAGATATATTTGTATGAGAAATGCAGTATTGGTCGCCCGCAATAAATCATTACAACGTTGTTTGTAGATTATTATAAGAAAGCTTATCCAGCTTTGTAATTTGATGTGGTCTTGGGCAGCAAACGACTTTATTACTGGCCAATCTCAATAACCAAAGGCATACCTCACTGTTAACATTTCTGTGTCATTGTTTTGTCCTTGTGATGCGTCGATTCCAATAATAAGAATATTTATTAAGGTTTGTATTTATGTTATGATATAACGACAACAAACCACTTTATTTCTGACCGTCATTAATTATCGAAGGCAAACATCCTTGTTGACATGTCTGTTACTTTGTACATGGTCATTGCGTTCCCTGTGATTAGTTCCCGTCTGCTGACTCTTTCACTGACTGATATACGTTCGGAGTTGGAGGTATTGTTAAGCCAGCTGTTCAGCTTCATTTTGTCTTGTTCATTTTATTTTTATACTAGTGAGCTTTAATTCATCATGTTTTGAGCTCTTTTTGTGTTTTGAATTCGTTGCAACATTATCCGCTTTGTTGTTATATGCGTTACGTTTTACTGTCAGTAAAATGTATCGTTTGTTTTATTAGCTCACCTGTCACAAAGTGACAGAGTGAGCTTTTGTGATCACTCTTCGTCCGTCGTCCGTCCGTCCGTCCGTCCGTCTGTCAACAATTGGGTTGTGTCCTCTCTAGCGGTCACAATTTTGGCCTAATCTTTATAAAACTTGGTCACAATGATCATCTTAACAAAATCTAGGTCAAATTTGATATTGGGTCATCTGAGGTCAAAAATTAGGCTACTAGGTCAAGTTATAGAAAAACCTTGTTTTTCATTTTGTCAAAGGGAGTGTACTCTGTAATTATTACTGGTTGTGATCATGTAAGAGTTGTCTCTCTTACTTTATTTTAGTTGTGTACTTGTTAGCAGCTTTGAGGCTTTAATTTAAATTAAATGCAGAATGTGGATATTATAGGCCAGTAGAATAGGTCGAACCTGGGGAAAAAATTCAGATGTTATCAAACTCTTCGGATTTCTACTCCCCAAGTGCCCCAGAACAACAGAAAAAAAGTCCCAAGAAAAATCTCTTGGGGAAAATTTTTGACGCCATTTTGAAATTTTGCATGATAACGCATCGGCAAAATATTTTAGGACATTTTTGAAAATGCGAAATTTTGCACAAAGTATATCATGTTACATATCAAACTGACCAGTAAAGTATCAGGAACGATTTGCAAATAGAAATATTTCTTTATTTCAAATATAGAAAAAGAAAAGCCCCAACATGTTTTTTTTGCTTCAAAACGACCATCATTTCATATTTTCAGTACCGGACACTTATTGTTTATTTAGTTCAATAACCATTGATAGTAGTAAATGATCCACATAAACTATACCAAAATAACCATTCAAACAATGACACAATGAAATGTTTTAACAATGGATATGTCTATATTTGTACCAACATTAAAGAGGCATTCCCTATAACTAGCATATTTTTTCTACTATCACATTAAATGTGCTGAATATACAAAGCACTATCAATTATCATAATTTGTCAGAAGAAAGTATGCGCAAATATGTCTCTATAATGTCAAAATTATGTTTAAATCACCAATAATAATTTATCGCTTCCAGCGATTTATTATTATGTGGTCAAAGGGAAACAACTCGTGGCTATTTTGAAATATGTTTTCATTCTTTTCTAGGTAATTAGTGGGAGCTTTTTGTTGAAAATTTGAGGAGTTTAAGCAATAATGATTCTCATTTAATGTATAATATTCCTGAATCGATTTAAACTATCTAAGTTATAGGGAACGCCTCTTTAATGTCACATATCAATTTCGGCATCGTTGAGAACAGGATCGAGAGAAGGATTATCAGCTCTTTCCGCGACACCCACCACAGGCCACTCAACACTTGATTTCATTTCTATGACAAGAACACTGGTTTGTGACGCACTGTCGGGTTGGTACTGTTACATTTGCAATGAATGGATTTGCAGGTGCTTGCTCCATGTTTGTCATTATACGGCGCATAACTTGTTTATCCAGAGCCCAACCCCATTCTGAAGCTTCACGACATGAGGTATTTAGGTATTCCCCTGAGCTATTTGTGACAATGGGCTGCTCTGTCTATTGGTGATAGTCTCTCTGGTTCAATTAAGTTGCATTGGGCAACCATTATTTGTTACCAAAACTGCCTTAATGATGTGAGGGGTCGCGATTCTCCATTTGCAACCATACAACTCGGAGAAAACAGATTTCCCAGCATTACTGATTTTGTCTTGTGTAATTTCCCAATTGTTATCGTGGCTGCTTCGTCTTAAATTTTGTGAGATTTTGCAAGTCTTTATTGCCTTTAGTAGATGGGTTTTCCCTTGTTCAAATGTAGATGTAGAGGTGTCGCAACTACTACAAGCATGGATCCAAAGTATATTCATATTCACAATTATAGGGTCCATTACAGCATTAGCTTCTCTGATGCCATGTATTTCTGCAGTTTTCAAACTATGCTTATTCTCTTTCCTTATGTGGATATCAGCCATGTCGGTCATCCAGTGGTGTAGTAGCATTATGAAAATGCAAGTGTCTTCAGCAACAACTGCACCTGATTGGCCATTTTGTGTGTATGTCAGAGCCGTCGATACGATTAGGATGTCTGCATCACTGTCACTGCATATATGATAATCGAATACATATCTTTTCTTGTCCTTTCTATTGTAACTAACACAGACGGATACAGCCATTTCAAGCTTTTGAGGTATCTACATCAATCTGACACAGCCTTTTCTGGCTCTACAAGTTTCCTAACAATTCAATGTCAAACCGTTTCTGGCTCTATGGTGTACATTTCACTGCTGGGTAATATATTTGCTGGCTCTACTGAGTATGGAATACTACCTAATACTCATAAAGCTGGCTTTCTGGGGTACAAAAAAGATTGTAACAGCAGTTTCTTGTCTTCTGTGTAGTATCTACCTAACTCAGTTGAAAACAGTCATTTTTGGCTTTCTGTGATTTCTACAACAGTCAAAAACAGCCATTTTTGGCCTTTGGAGGTACCTAATAAAGTCAGACACAGCTGTATTTGGCTTCCTGACGTACCAACAGCTGTTTCTGGGTTTCTGGTGTACCCACCACATTCACAGCCAGATACAACACTTGCAGGCCTTCTAAGGTACATACATCACCGGGACACAGCCATTTCTGGCTTTCTGAGGTACATACCTCAGCGGGATACAGCCACTTCTGGCATTTGTAGGTTCACACCTCAGCGAGATACAGCCATTTCTGGTTTTCTGAGGTACATATCTCAGCGGGATACATCCATTTCTGGTTTTCTGAGGTACATTAGTCAGCGAGATACAGCCATTTCTGGTTTTCTGAGGTACATATCTCAGCGAGAAACAGCCATTTCTGGTTTTCTGAGGTACACGCCTCAGCGGGATACATCCATTTCTGGTTTTCTGAGGTACACGCCTCAGCGGGATACATCCATTACTGGATTCTTAGGTACACGCCTCAGCGAGATACAGCCATTTCTGGTTTTCTGAGGTACATATCTCAGCGGGATACAGCCATTTCTGGATTCTTAGGTACACGCCTCAGCGAGATACAGCCATTTCTGGATTCTTAGGTACACGCCTCAGCGTGATACAGCCATTTCAGGATTTCTGAGGTACATCTCAGTGTGATACAGTCATTTCTGGCTTTCTTGGGTACATACCTCTGCTAGATACAGCAATTTCCGGCTTTCTGACGTACATACCTCAGAGGGATACAACAATTTCTGGATTTGTTAGGTACTTACATCAGCCAGGTTCAGCATTATTTTAGGTAGGAGTACCTACCACAGCTAGAAACAGAAATATATGTTGCGGAATATTTGAAGCTCTTATTCATACCATGAGAAGTATATAACAGAGAAAGTTATTATGTTCCATTATCATTAAATATAAAACTCAATAATAACGGTTTTGAGTTTATAGTTAGACACTTTAAAACACACATTTGGTTCTAGTACATGTATATCTGATTATGTATTGTATTACGCAAAACACTACATTTTTTCACAATAGAAATTGTTATGTTTTACCTTAAATAGCTCATTATTTTCATAACATTCTGATACTACATTCTGATATATTACACTGCATATTCATATTGTAGTGATTTATTTCCAAATCAAATTATTAAAAGCACTGTATTCCATCAATTCAAAAAATTCACACTTTTGGCTTATATTTTGAGTTTTTTTACTCCAAAATGGCCTATGTCGCCCTCGATATGCAATGAAAGACAATACTTATTTATCTGATTTGTGTTTCTGATATCCTTCCGGTCAGTTTGATATGTCAAAAGCCATATTTTATGAATCTTTTATCATTTTCAAAAAAGATCCTTAATTTCTTGACAATGGATATACACGCCAAACTTCAAAGCATCATAAAAAGTTTCCTCAAAAGGGATTCATTAGAACTTTTTTTCTGTGATATTTGGAATCCTGTAAAGTAATATATGCATATTGTAGTTATTTATTTTCAAATCAAATTATTAATAGTGCTGTAGTCCATCAATTCCAAAATTTCACAATTTTAGCTTATATTTTGTAAAATTTGACCCCAAAATAGCCCATTTCGCTGCCAAAATGTGATTAACAACAATATTTATATCTGATTTGGGTTTCTGACATCTTTCCGGTCAGTTTGATATGTCACATGCAATACCTTATGAAAATTTTATCATTTTCAAAAAAGTTTCCAAATTTCTCGGCAATGGGGTATACATGCCAAACTTCAAAGCATCATAAAAAAGTTTCCCCAAAAGGGATTTGTTGGGACTTTTTTTCCGTGATACTAGGGACCATGTAGAGTACAAAATCGAAGAGTTTGATAACATCTGAATTTTTTCCCCAGATCACCCTTTTTTGGTCTTATTCAACTGGCCTTTTAGGGTTATCATCGTTTACAGTGATTGTATGTTTACAAACTATTAAACAATTATTAAGCTGTAATTATAGTCTTATGCAACCTTACTAATCGTTTTACATAGACTTATATAGGGAAAACATATAAAAATCTTCTTCTCTAAAACTACAATGCCTAGAGCTTTGATATTTGGTATGAAGCATCATCTAGTGGTCCCCTACCAAGATTGTTCAAATTATGGCTCTGGGGTCAAAATTGGCCCCGCCCCGGGGGTCAGCGTTCTACATAGACTTATATAGGGAAAACATATAAAAATCTTCTTCTCTAAAACTACAATGCCTAGAGCTTTGATATTTGGTATGTAGCATCATCTAGTGGTCCCCTACCAAGATTGCTCAAATTATGGCCCTGGGGTCAAAATTGGCCCCGGCCCGGGGGTCACCGTTTTACATAGACTTATATAGGGAAAACATATAAAAATCTTCTTCTCTAAAACTACAATGCCTAGAGCTTTGATATTTGGTATGTAGCATCATCTAGTGGTCCCCTACCAAGATTGTTCAAATTATGCCCCTGGGGTCACAATTGGCCCCGCCCCGGGGGTCACCGTTTTACATAGACTTATATAGGGAAAACATATAAAAATCTACTTCTCTAAAACTACAATGCCTAGAGCTTTGATATTTGATATGTAGCATCATCTAGTGGTCCCCTACCAAGATTGTTCATAATATGCCCCTGGGGTCAAAATTGGCCCCGCCCCGGGGGTCACCGTTTTACATAGACTTATATAGGGAAAACATATAAAAATCTTCTTCTCTAAAACTACAATGCCTAGAGCTTTGATATTTGGTATGTAGCATCATCTAGTGGTCCCCTACCAAGATTGTTCATATTATGCCCCTGAGGTCAAAATTGGCCCCGCCCCGGGGATTACCGTTTTACATAGACTTATATAGGGAAAACATATAAAAATCTTCTACTCTAAAACTACAATGCCTAGAGCTTTGATATTTGGTATGTAGCATCATCTAGTGGTCCCCTACAAAGATTGTTCATATTATGCCCCTGAGGTCAAAATTGGCCCCGCCCCGGGGGTCACCGTCTTACATAGACTTATATAGGGAAAACATATAAAAATCTTCTTCTCTATAACTACAATGCCTAGAGCTTTGATATATGGTATGTAGCATCATCTAGTGGTCCCCTACCAAGATTGTTCAAATTATGCCCCTGAGGTCAAAATTGACCCCGCCCCGGGGGTCACCAGTTTCTATATTTACGCTCTACCTTTGTTAGTCTAAATTGTGCAGGGCTTCATTTATAATCAGGTGAGCGATATAGGGCCATCATGGCCCTCTTGTTCTTTATTATATTATTTCAACTCATTTCAAATTGATTAAGTAATACTTAGGTCGCTGGTAATTTTCAAATTCAACTTTAGTATAGTCTAGGTGTCTCCCTTCACCATAATGACGTACAGTATATACAGGTTCAATTATGAATGGTACAATTATATAAATTCTCGAACTTAGTAATGAGAAGTGGGTTAACGATGCAATGTAGTAACATTCATTGGGCAGTAATCATTCTTAATGAATTGCAACGCTTACATAAGTACGTAACGATACCAATACGAATACGTCTATGTAATGCACACTCACTCACTCTATGTTGTGTGTTTAATGTACACATGATTATTTGTAATAGCTAACATTTGGGCAGATTATATGTTATTAATAATTATGAATGCAGTACACTATATGCACTAACTGCTTGTTGTATTTAATCTTTCACTGATACATTGTATCGACGAATTACAACAACTGTGTTATTTTCGTTCAAAGCTATCTCGTAGAATGTTTTATTTCCAAAAATGTATTTATATAAAAGTATTGCAGTCGATTAGAAATACAATTTCGTCATATTAATTAAATGAACAAGTGCCGAAGTTATAACGTCAATGTAACAACACATTTAATAGAATACGTGTATACATGTATGAAGCAAAAAATGAATAAAGCTTATGCATCCTTACTAAGATTCGTTTATCATCATTATAACAATACGAACAATTACCATTATCAGACAGGGATTTAACTCTGGACCGGAAGGAAAAGAAAATCACACAAAAGCAAAATAACAGACAATTTCAAGCCACAAGGCAACCATGAGCATCAAGTGAAAAGTTGGCTATAACACATGGTAACCACTGTAAATTGGCTTCTGACCATCTCTGTTACAAGTCCATACACCGGGATGAAGTGGGACAATACGTATCATTATTTTGTTTTCGGCATTTGACCAGTGATGCAGGTCGAAACCATAATCTTCCGACCCAAGAGCGCGTCATGCCTCGAAGCAACCACACTTAAGAATATATGCACTGAAACTTCTATTAACTGACTGCCATATCTTATTAAACAATGGCGTTAAATCCAATGAACTTGCAGATCTAATAATTAGTTCTGAATGGTGTGAAATGTTTATTACCCCCGGTAATTTACTATATAAAATTTAACTAAATATACCTAAACGAACGATTGGTCTTTCGAAAAAAAACTTTTGTATTTGGATAACTTGATAACGAAACTACTAGGGAGTGTTAATAATGGATCAAAGAATTTAACATAAATTGTTTACAGTAACTAATGGATGCTCATGGCTACCGGCGGTGCCATATAACACGCTTTGATCTGATTAAAAATGCTTCGTGTACTGTGTATTTACAGAGAAATTTCATCAAGTTGAACTCATACTTAAACATACCATTTCTCGTTTATCTCAATCCTACAATTTCTTACAAACATACTGTCAACTAATTGAACATCACATGGACACATGATTATCTTCAGATACTTTACCGGGTCTATAAGCACAATTCAAGAGCCGATGTTGGCGATACTGTCTAAATTCTTCTTCGAATGTTTGATACAAAGCGACAACATATTCCCTCAGTCATTCAGTCAAACACAAGTGGAGAAAGACAAAAGACAAGAGCAAATCGCTTGCAAGGAGGACCACTAACCAAAAGTACTACACAGGCACAATATGCACGCCTTTTTAAAAGTTCGTACCAGGACGAAGACAATGACTGTGCTGTTAATGAACCTGTGGATACGATATATGTACTGGGGTTCATGGATTTGTGTGGGCATGTCTCAGGGTAGTTGTTTTGTGGTGTTTCTGATTTCTGTGCTCGGCTGGTTAGGTTGAGTGCTACCTTCCCTGTCGGATTTTCTCATACCTTTTTTACCAACTGGTTACAACCACAGAACTATGGCGTCTGACCATGGCTAATACTCATTCATACACCTGGATGAAGTAGAGCTATGTGCGCTATTATTTTACTCTCGGAAATTGACCAGTCACGAACTGGTAATCTTCCGAGACATGCCCTTAAGTCACCGCTCTCCATAATTAATACACTGAAAACTGTTTAGAAAACAGTCATTAACTGTCTGCCACATTTGATTAAACAATGGCGTTCAATCCAATGAACTTGCAGATCTAACAATTAGTTCTGAGTGGTGTGAAATGTTTATTACCACTGGTCTGTTTTATGCTCAGTTTGTGCTCATTTTCTGATATCGGGGATTGCACTATACAACCTGGCAATACTAATTTGCTATACAAACTATAACTGAATATATATACCTATATATGAGCGATTGTTTTTCCATAAACATCTTTTTTTATTTTATTTGGATAACTTGATAACGAAACTACTAGTGAGTGTTTAACTCGGATCAAAGGATTTTACATAAATATTTTACAGTAACTAATGGTGGCTTATTGCTAACGGCGGAACCATATAATACGCTTTGATCTGATTTTCTGCGTTTATTGAATATTTACAGAGAACTTTCAGCAAGTTGAACGTTCAGTTAAGCATATGATTTCTCGTTTTTCTTAATCAAACATCTGCTACTGTCAAACTAATTAAACATCACTTGGAAACATGATTATTTAAAACAAACATGTGAATATAATGATGTTTATGATGCGGAAATGTGTACCTGGTATTTAAGAACAATTAAAGAGCCGCTGTTGGCAATGATGTCTATACTTTTCAACGACTATTTGATAAAAAAAACCTGTAAGTATAAGGAATCGACATGACATGTGCCTTAAACTACTCAAAAGGACTGAATACGTACGATGTACACTTACGGTGTTCAGTACAAGGCTGTGTCATCCAAAAGGCTAGTACATTGTTTCTGCTGAACGTTGCTTTGTTTATTGTATTTGTGATATTTGTTGTGTCGTGGTCTTTCTGATTTCTGTGCTCAGCTGGTTGGGTTAAGCGCTGCCTTCTGTGTCGGATTTTCTTATACCTTTTTCTTCAATTTGATCCGATCTCGTCTTGTGGATCTGAATCGGCAGGCAGTTGGGACCTATCATCTAAATAAATCTTCACATAGTGTATGGTTGTATTACCAAGAAATATATCTGACAGGGAAGGCAACACACAACATAAACAACAGAGCACGAAATGTATGAAAATAACAGTGTAGAAATTGAAAGCATGAACTTGGTCCCTACGAAAATGACGGTTAATGAACGTTGATGGGTTTTGCTAACGATGCATGGGCTTAAAAGTAGATCTTACAACATTGTCTAGTCATTAATGTTGACATACACAACTGTTGGATTAGAATGGGAAGCAACAATGAACGGAAACAACAGAAAATAAAAGGCACAAAATCGTATGATATAGAAAATGCACAGAAAGGCACGTTAACTGGTATAACATAATCATTATTGTACCAAATATCACCGAATTGAAGCAATTGACTTAGTTCTAGAATAAACTAAACACAAAAACAATTACCGAAGAGAAACATCGTTCTATCAGAGGTTGATAAGATAGTTATTACATCTGGGAGTATAATAATGAAATGTTTACTCGGCTTAGGATGGAATATGGAATATTTGATAAGATATGTATATCAATCAATCGTGTTACTCTCTCCGTATTGTAGTACCTTCGGCATAAAGATAGCTAGTAAAGTCCAACTACTAATATTAAGGAGGTTGCAAAACCGAATGTATACTATGTATGACTACATGAATATTACATTTGGGCGTACTTTCATCCAGGTATGTGTAGTTTCTACAATTAACGGACGTGTGACAAATGAAAGTAAAATCTGCACCTTCCGTGTGTACTGTAATTTTGTTGTCCGTTGACTCGTTGAGTTTAAAAGCCCTCATATCGGTAATGAAGAAAGCATTTCACACGAGTTTTCAAGCACACGCCCTTTTTGACTGCTTAAACTAAGAATTATGCGCAGCGGTTTGGTTTTACGAGTTGTCTCGTTCGGTTTTGTGTTGGTTGTTGTGTCGTGTTCTTTCTGTTTTCTGTGCTCGGCTGTTTGCTACTGAGTGCTGCCTTCTTTGTTCAATTTCATGCAATCCTATTCAAATAATAATTGTAACCAATACGTATACATTTAGATGTAGCTTGGCATATATCTACTCGTACATGTTAATTTTGCAACATTCGTTATAATACAGTGCTATATACTAGTACATGAAGTTCATCAAAATACGTACACTCAAATACCTTTATACCCTTTGATGATAAGTGCCTATAAACATCATTGCAATTAACTTTTTGAGTAGTACATGTACTTTAGTTTGGTAACAATTCAAAAACAATTACTCATTTATATTTAATTATGTTTTAATAAATGCAATTACCATCTTTATTTATCAATATGATTCCATTACTAGTTGTAATTTCAATGTCACTGATTGGACACGTTTATACTTATTACCGGTGTGGTTTCAACCTTGCACAAAAAGGAGCAAAAGCGCTTCCGGTGGCACATACCGATAGTTCTTTCTTATTGTGGAACATTTACAACAAATCAACGATTGGCCAATTTGGTATGACGAGATCACAGATCCAATCAATATATAAACATTCAACCAACTCATTGTTATGGTCTGTTCTGGAATACATGTACATGGACATTGATCACGTTTTAAGCATTAAATATACCACTACAATGTCTAAGAAATGCAATTACTAGGCGCTTGAACAAACTACTATACTCTTATTGAATGGTTATTTAGTCTGAATTGAACTGTCGTTGTATATTAATAAGAATATTGCAATGTGTCTTAATCGTGTCACAAGCTGTTGCCACATAATCATACAGTACAATAATCACACAGTTACTGATCGATACACAAAGATTAAGTCAGATTTTGTGGAATGATAAAGAATTTGCTCATTGATAAATCACGAGAACATGTGTTTGTTAAACGATAGAAGCCTCGATTGACTGTATCATATAGTTTGCCAAACGTGTTTATCATTATTTGACCGAATTTAGCTTTTACGAGATGATAACATACAGGTTAACGTCACATAAAGCAGAAGTATACTATAACAAGAGACAGCGAAGCACGCTTGACACAAAATAACACATACACAGTGACAACGTTAAAGCGAACAGACATATACTAGTAAATACTTAATCTAAGACTATCTAATGGACTATACATGCAATTCAACATGGTTACGAATTAACAGTTTGTATTTGTATAATGGTTATTTGACAAAGAATATCCATGACAAGATGTTTTACAAGCGATTGACCAATTGAAAGTATGTGCCCTGTATACGGTTGCATTAATGTACCCGTAACTAATTTTGCATTAATAAAAAAGCAAATGACATAATAATAACATAAGATATGTTGGACAACCTCAGTAGGTGGCTTGGCCTATATCTGCTTTCGGCTATTTAAAAAACAGTACTATCATCGTTTGTTTTGTTGCGCATTGTTGTTCGAAGGTGTGGACACTTTCGTAGTATGGCCTGACAAAATCGGCTTGAAACATGAGCAATATCTTATTTATCCTGGATTTCTTTTTCACCAATTAGAATCTAATAAAGAATGCATATTCTGATGCGTTACAACAACAGCCGATGGTTATCCACGAAGAGCTTGCTAGTGTTTAATTAGGCTCTAGTCAAATCTGTCGAACTACGTGTACTTATATTTGGTTGAGACAATTTGTAAATGTCACACAAATTAGTTGAGACCATTGTGTGCTTATGACATGCATATTTACAGCGTAATGTTCCTAACTATTGCAATTCACACTTGATTATAACCATTCTCTCGCTCTCTCTCATACACCAAACCACCATCGGAAAATTCGGTAGGGTATAGTAGGCCTTTACTTGCATGATATTCTGTACATTTAATTAGAATCTGGTATTTTATTGGCAAAATGATTCCTCAGAATATGTTTCCAGCGTTTTCTCCTATGTTACGTGACTATTATTAACTGCTCGTTTATTATATGTGAATGTGGATTTTATGTAATCAGTTTCGTTAAATTGTCTTAATTACAATTGTTAGTGTTTTACCGGATAATGTCACCAATGACATAATAGTAATATACTGCTGGAACTGAAAATTAGATTGTTTCCATTTAGTAGTTCGGGTAATGCTGCATGGTGCCACTTTTTTCTGTATTAAATTGCTGTTTGGCTTGTCTTGTATAAAGAGTATGTGAAGTACCATCTTATCAACTGGATGTTCTATGTTATGATAAATAACGGATCAACTGTGGTATTCAGGGCATTATATTGTAAAAACGCGAAGATTTATCCGCTAAAATCCACTGTAAAACAGTGTTCAATTTCCTGTGTGAGATATTCAATATATGGACATTTACCGGAGTTAACGGATGTTTTTATTGACTTTTTCCTTTATTTCTAACAGGATTTATGGAGTTCAACAATGTCTGGTAAGCATTTTATTTTGCATGAAAGAGCTTCAGTTTCATTTTTCTGTCTTGTTCATTTTTGTGTTTGGTATTGTGGTGTGTGTTTGTGTTTGTGATTTTTCCGTTTTGTGTAATATTTTTTGTGCCCTTCGTGTTTCACTGTTTCTGTTGAGTGCTTCTTTCTCTGTCCGAGGTATAATAATAATAACATTTTTATTTAACGCAGGTAACATATAAAATATACAGAGTTTTAAAATCTTATTTTCATATGGCCTTCTGGTACAATGGTAATGACGATAATAAAGCAATAATATTATCATTTTTTATGGTATGTTCATTTTATTATGGTATGGCAGTATGGCACTATTATGGCAGTATCATTTTATTATGGTAGGTTAATTAATGTTGTCATGTTTTATGCATTCATCATCTTCAATATATGTTGTATATTGTATTATTATGTATATGCATATATGTCTAATCTTTATGTGAATTTCATGTCCATTTTGAATTCATTAATTAAAAAATTTAGTTTTCACTGCTCAATTGTATATCCACATCTTTCTTAATATGAGTTCCTTACTTTGAATATATCAAGATTAGTTAGAAAACAATAATTTATGAAATGGTTAGTTAGTACAACGCGAGGAAACATCATTACAAATCTTGTTGCGTTAAACACGCACGCAATAATAATTTCGATGATGTCTGGTAAACAGGTATACTGACATTGACATATAGCATGAATATCTAATGCTTAACAAATTAGTTATGAGTAACAAATGACATTGTTTTATACAACTCGTTAGCACTAAATCGTTTAGTGGCATTGCTATCGTAGGAAATAAATAATACTATTTTATAATAGATTCGTTTACCTATGTTTCATTCATGAATGTGGTTGTCTAACAGATGACAATATGTCAGTAATTCTTTCGACAGACAGTTGTCATAAGAGACACTTATGAATGTGTGGCATCTTTCCATATTGTAACCATATGACAAACACATGAACTGTTTACCTTTGAGCTCATTTGAGATATTTTCCTGATTGTTTCGCATGGAACCTATTAAAGAGGACCTAATCATTTAGTGAATTATTTTTAATTACATGATCTTATTGTTTGGTACCGACATGGTTGTGTTAAACTTTTACATCACATAAACAGTTACAGTCTAATGATGTGCATTTATACTTCGTGTTCCTAAAAATCTGAATGATTCATTTTATTCTCGAACGTTAAGCTACTAAATCAAGTCTTCAATAATAATTTTCAAACGCAAATGATCAAAAGTAATAATTATTTCATCATTTTATAAGGAACAAATTTCATGCAATTTGTACATTGTTTCTTAATTTCGTAGTCTGTTGTCCATTGCCTTCACGATTTGTTATTTAGCTTTATGAACTGTGAAGGCACGGATTCATATTAAACGTTCTCATTTATTCTTATGCTATAAAACTCTTCTTTAATATTTCACCCTGAGAGCTTTTAAAACAAAATGAAGTTTTTCTCCACTACATGTTGTTTTTTCTTGTTGCAAACTATTGATCATGCTACTATGCCATAGTTATGAATGCAGTCTTTCTAGGATACAACTATTCCATTAACACACGTAACCATTTATCTGTCACTTTTAGTTTATACGAAAATCATCACCTGACATACTGATATGCCATAATACCACATGAATGATACTTACATACTGAGTTTATCAGCATCATAAACACATGATATATCATCATACATTCTCATTTAACATGTGTGCAATTTAGCACGAGCGAGCGACTTAACTTGTGTTCTGTCAATAAGAAATTATCCTTGATTTCTTTTTTTCTTTGGTAATTCTACTTTAGTTTTTTTGTTTGATTGTGAAAGTTCTGACTTATATCAATCACTCTCGACTCCTCTTTTCTGCTTGAATCCATCCCCACAAGGGAATTATTAGAGAGAGAAAATAGCATTCCTTACATGCTGAGCGACTAGTAAGCCAATTACTGTTGCCATTTTTATTTTGTCTTTGGTATGCCTTTTTTTATACGTTACCTTCTGTAGTAGATTAGTAGGTAGAGTATTAGTTCACATGTTTCGAAACCAACACTGAAGTCAATAACATAGTGTGCTGATGGCTATCGCTCTTGAAACGTCTTTATGAAATGGTAATTTGATTAATGATATGGCTGCGATACACATAATGTCAGGGTAATGTGATTGGGTGAAACGCATAAAGCTAGAAAAAATGTTAATATTATTGATCACTGTCGGGGAATAACGTTTGTTTTGTGAGTCAGATTTCAATTATTTCCACATCCAAATAATTGCTTGATATCCATGAAGACATTACTTACTTTCATCCTTATTATCCAATTATGTATGATTGGTCCTTGAAACGTACATATTACCATGATTTATGCGATCAACAATTGCTATGGTCAAATGCTATTAGCCTCTTCTTGGGGGAATTCTTAATTTTTGTCGTCTTCGATTCCACCAGTATGTTCCAATTTATTGGTTATTAAATCTTGCGTGCTAAAGATAATTTGCTGTTTATCCTAGCTTGGTGACGCAGTTTCATTGATTGATACTTTAAGCAAACAAACACTGCATTTATGTCCGAATAGACTGAGTTAGAAATCTTTCTCTATTTTCTAACCCAGGAATAAAGCATCATTTACATATTGGTATCGTTTGCATATCAGAAAAATATTTTGTTAGAAATAAGCAATAAGTTAGAATAATATTATTGAAACTCCTCTTCAATCCGAACAAAACGTAATAATTGATCCATGCAATGTGTGTATATGCTCCTGAACAGCTTATTTTCAGTGTTATGCCAACAACAATTATAATATGATTTATCACATGACTTTCCTTGTACCCAGGTTAGTATAGCAAGTACGTATAATGTTATACGTACCACGTGTAGTATAAGGTATTGAGTTTTTCCAATAAAGCAATGCGTATTTTAGTTTTTAGTGTCATATGATAAAAAGAATCTATTACTCGTTGTCAATTGATATATTTATTTTAAACTCGTTCAGGAAATATTAGTAAGCTTGGCAAGAGGCTCGCTTAATAAAATTTCCAAAACTCGTTTAATATAAATTTATATCAATTGACAACTCGTGATAGATCCTCTGTATATTTATAAAAATGTCTTATAACGTGCACTTTTTAAGATAATTATTTGTGCCGAGGACTGCAGAAATCATGCCAGACGCGGTAACTTTTATTTTAAGACAAAATGAAAACAAAAACTTGCGCTGTTTTTTCGCGGATTTTCCAATTAATTACCAAATAATTTCAAGTGTATTTGTTTGAAAAAGTTTTGTTATTATATTTAAGACGCATTAACAACATTACGCCACTTAAGAATAATATTATCACAGTGATGTAAATAAACTTCCACAATCGTTGCACTTGCACTCATAAAAGTGATTCCATTCCATTTTATCAAAGATCTCTTGGAGTTATTGTTTCTATCGCCCACAGTTGGCTAAGGGCGGCAATTAATTTGATGCGATCTTTGAAGCTCATGAGAATTAAGTGCAGTGGTGCTTGGTAAATGAAATTATTAGCATTTTCATTCGGTTCAATATTCTATAACGATTGTCTGTTTGAACAGCTGAAATGAAAAATACTCGAGGAGTACAAAGATGTCATCCCTCGCTGTTTTACAGCGTTCGTTATGTGTTACCAAATGTATCTGTCCGTTATGCTATAAATGCTTATTACCTGATAAGAGTTTAGGAAACGCTGAGAAAGAGAATTGACCATTCCTTCCGTTTACTTGCAAGTTACTTTCAAAGTGGTTCATTTGATTGCGTTTATCCGATAGAGTTTCAAGACCATAATATATCCATTAGATTGGTTGTTTCGTTATAAAGCTTTTTTGAAACATTCAAATTAAATTAGAAAGTATTTTATTGTATATGAATAGACCGATACATACCAAATGTAAAATAATTGGTTGCTTTATTTCATTCACGAAAGATTCCGCACTAAGCACACAAAACACACCAGGAATTGTTTGGACCTTATTTGCATATGGCTCAAAGTCGTTTACTAAGACAATCGAAGTGTATTTGAATCCATTGACTATGCGTCATACGCTCAGCACGCATGCTCAGCAATATCGGCTGTTGGCAATTGGTTTACAGTGTCAGTAAAATACACGAACCAATGAAAAATGGATGTTATATATATTTTTATAGCTAGTGGTATCTGCATTTTGAGAAAATAATAGTTTAGTTAGTCACTGAACTTCAAGGAATTTTTACATTGTGAGTTTTACTCTTTTTAATTTTATCAACATATATTTATATAACAATTTTCTCAATTGATTTTTTTATATTGCTTTCACATTATTTAAATAACTCTCATAATCGGATCTAAAGTATTGGTACTTTCATTTTAGTTACTTCTATTTGCTTCAATGAGCCGGTTGCCTCTTTATGTTGTGAATTGTTATATATGTAATATGCATACAATCAACTCCTTTTACTTATAGGTATGTGTTATGCCTGTATCATAATATCAATAATAACAATTCCTGTTATATTTCAATTTACACTCTGATGCATAAACCATGTTTTAACTGAAGGTGCAGTTATTTGCTTCAAATAAATGGTAATGGCTAGTCCAGCTATATGTAATGGTGTTTTCATGTATCTGTAGCATCGATAAAAAAACGAAAACATTTTTTGTAAGATTTATATTTTTCTAAAAAGGGGAAAGTATAAATTTTACAATAAAAATATTTTTGTTTTTTATCGATGGTACGGTTAGCTGTGTTTTAATGCTGATAACAACTGAACGTTTATCAACAAACCCTGCAAGAGAGATAAATTCATTGAGGGATAGTGTTGTAAATAATCACTGAAATGTTTGTCTAAGTGATTTTAGGCGATTGGTGCGTTTTTTAATTACTTGAATAAAACATTCACACTGCTTTTTCCATTTAAGACAACTTGACACACATTTTAAAACATATCTTTATTATTATAATCATGAAAGTGTAATAAAAAACACACCATTTAGATAAAAATGACATATATAAATTTAGCTTTCACAAAAAAGATGCAAAGAAATCAAGAATTTCGTAAAAAGTAAAAATTCATTTCGTAAAACTGTAAACATGTATAAACTAAACATGAAACTTAAATGTATGCCCCACACTTCACACGTTGCATCCTATGCATTTACCAACACCATACCTGTGTAGCTTTCTTTAATTTTATATAAGTAAAACGTTGATCAGCCAAAATGGAAAAAACAGGCACATAAATAAATGAGTAAAATTAGATTAAGTTTTAAACAAGTTCAAATTGCTAATGGATTATTCGTAGCGTTATGTGGTATTGGAATAATATAATCACGAAAACCGTTGTAACCTTGGTTATTATTTATCGTATGAATAAAGTGTTGGTTACAATAGTATATCAAATTATCAATCTATACGCTTTGAAAGTTCGGAATATCGTTTGATTATTCGTTCATAACAATTAAATCATTTAGTTAGTTAACCTATGATACTGCCTTTGATTTGTACTAGATAAAGGCGATTATGTTTGAGCTTTTTCTATTTGTCTGAAACTCGTAAGATATAATAATGCAAGACTACAATTATGTCCTATACCGGTATGATATAGATAGAGGATCTGTTACGAGTTGTCAATTGATTAACCTGCGGCCTTGAGTTATATTTGTATGCAACAAGAAAAAATTTCATGTAGGGGCACGTGACCTGTTCTGGATGGTTTACCATTTAAAAAAAAATAAAAAAAAATCAGCATTTTTAAGAATGTCGTGAACCAGACTAATACCATTTTTTTTATATTTTATTTAGATTCGTATGGATCTATTTTATTTTATTTTAAAATAAAGTATTAACCATAATTTACCCCTTTAAGTAATAATTAATAAGAATAAATTGTGTTACGAAATGTGTTTTAACGCGCACTTGACCTTTCGTTAGTCTGGTTCACGCGTTCAAAACTAAATCCAAAAAGATGAAGCACTTCGTGCGAATGTCGTAAACCAGACTATTTTACTATTATTTTTTTTATTTAAAATAAAGTAATGTAAGTTAATAACTATAATTATTTCTTTTACCCCTTTAAGTAATTAAAAATAAGAAAAAATGTGTTTCGATATGTGTTTTGGCGTGCACCTGCAGTCTGAATTACCTCTCATAGATCTACGTTAACTAGGTCAGGCCGAGGCGTCGGCATAAAACACCCTAATCTTACCCAAATAGTAACGTTTTTACCCAAATACTTGTATTTAACTAACAATGTAGGGTTGATTTACTATATTACGCATTTTAATGACCAGTGATGACTAAATAAACGTAAACTAGCTAGTTTTTCGGCAAGACTCGGCCCAGTATCATTTCGAACCGGCGTTTGTCCATAATATTTGCATGTCGTGAGAATCGCTTTATTTTACTTTCTGACTCTACGTGCGCCTACACCCAAATATACAAAAGTAAGAACGTTTTTTTACCCAAATACTTGTAAAAAAACTTTTTTGTCGTAAATAAACTATATTACGCATTTGAATAACTAATAATGAAAATAGCACCATTTTTCGGTAAATTATACTAGGTAAATATACCCAAACACACCATTCTCATAAATCAGTGATTAGTCAAGTACCTAGACAATGTAATTGAAAAAACATACGCTGGTTGAACGAGAATGAAACACACATAAGCCTACAAAATCAGAAAGGTTTGTAAAATTCCGCATTTTTCGGCGGGGACTTGGACTTTTAATTGTTTCTTTGGCTCACGTGTGTGCATTGCTCATTGTACACGTGTCGTGGTGTTACTGATGCGAGTCTTTGCTCAGCTGGTAAAGTGTGCTGCCTCCCCTGTCTGATTTCCTCATACCTTTATATCAAGCCTTACTTACACCTTAAAAAAAAGTCTAGTTTTTAAAATTATAAACAAAATGTCTCTCACAATACTGGTCTGTAAAACAATTGGCCGCAGGAACTATTTAACTTGTATCAATTTATACTAAATGATTTTTGGAAATTTTATTCAGCGAGCCTCTGGCGCGCTTAGTAATATTTCCTGAACGAGTTTAATATTAATATATCAATTGACAACGAGTGATAGATTCTTTATACCATATGACACTAAAATAGCAAAATACGCATTGATTTATTGGAAAATCCAATAGTTTATACTACACGTGGTAAGTATAACTTTATACGTACTGGCTATACTAACCTTGATACAAGGAAAGTCATGTGATATAAGACATTGGCACATATTTTTCAGGAAAGGTCGAAAGCGCTTGAGGTTTACATTTATTTTTATCTAGTACACTATTGCTAACTACTCATATAATACTTGATCTTAATTATAATGATGATATATTCTAAGAGGTTCGTAAATACATTAGAAAGTAGCTGGTTGATTTTTGCAAGGTAGGAAATAAAACAAACATATGTTAGTTTGCTTTTAAATGTACCAGGGGCGTTTCAAAAGTTCCAGGAAAAATGCTGTATAATGTTTGCCGTATGTTCAAATTACTCTTAACTTTGTATTTAAATAGAACAATTCATGATACATATTGTACCATGAATCAGACGTATGAGGGTGCGTTGTAAAAATGTACTGCTGCAATAAATAACGACAGTAATGGCTACCCGGGGCAAATTTGACGTCAAGTCGGAGGAATCTTCAAACTAATCAACACATTGCCCAACCAAATAGCTGCCAAATAACTACGACTTAAAAATACCACACGGAATATTTGTGAAGGGTAGTATCACACCATTTTCGTCAATTGATGCCATAATTGTAATGTTCCCACCGTTTTTATTCAGTTGTAATGGCCGCCGTATTAGAATCGCCCGTCAAATATCAATATATTATTGGAATTTGACCAGTTTTTGTCTTTTGTCAAGAAAATCCAGATTTGAAACAGTAGAATTTATAACCACTGCCTGTTTAAGAACGCTGCATGTCACTTAATAGAATGTATGAATAGTATGAACGCTTCCAGACTTCCAGTAGTACTGCTGCAGATGATCACAGGAAGGTACGGCATGTTGTGAATCAGATGCTAGACGTTGCATTGGACGTTTTTGTTTGATTTTGTAACACTTCCGAATGCCTTTTAAAGGGGCCATGGAAGTGCATCCCAAGCAAGGCATTTTTAAGCGTATAAAGCAGGTGGATTTTGAGAGTCATTTTACTGACTTAGAGTGATTTAGTCAGAACATGTTAATAACGTACGGTCAGACATAACGTTGCCCCGGGTAATTTGGACATACGATAAACATTATAGAACACTTTTCATGGAACCTTTGAAACGCCCCTCGTCCTTATAATAAGAGCAATCATACAATAATGCTTTATTGGCGAAAAATATTGCCAAACAGCAACGATACTATTAAAGCTATTTTAATTAACGGGTTTCACTGTTCTTCACTGGCATACGGTGGATATGTGATCCTACCAGATTCCCTGTAATCAACTAATATAAGGTCCTACAAGCATACAAGGCCGATGCGCCAAAGTAACCATATGAGGAGTACATAGATCATAATCTGTGTAAAATTAATTTTTTTCAGTTACTTTCTTTCGTATTTAGTAGCTTATCCAATGCTCTCATGTTGATCAAACTAATGTGTTAACCTAATTGAGTGTTGTTTTGTACGTTTATGTCATATATGTGTTATGTATGAACATCTTTGTATAACACTTTCAACTGTTAAGGACTTCAAACAGCTTAAACTAGATATTTAGGTATTTTTACTGTTAAAATTATGTTATTCAGCTAGAACATTCAGATGCAAATTTGTCATTCAGCTTTTCGGCAGCTTGGACTAGGGTAGTGTATATGCTGTGTTTTAATGATTTCTGTATTCAACTGTTTAAGACCTTCAAAAGCCGTTTTATAAAAAGTGAAAAACATAAAACATATATGTGACTTTGTAAGGTAATACGTTGATTGGGTTCTCGACTCTCTCTACTATGATTACAATTATTTGATTGTCTCAACTGTCTTATTTGTGTCAGTGCCGAATATTCAATTAAATGAATAACCTCGTATTTTGGCTAATAAACCCACTATTACATATGTACAAGTGAAACCATCGAGTACCATAAAGACAATTAAGAATTTCAACAAAGCAAAATGCAAAACACGATGCAATTAATTAACAAATACATCCTATGTATCTGTTAAATTACCATGAAGCCAGGTGTTGATAATTGTTTATAAACGTATGCAAGCTATAAATCCTGTAACATTGTTTCATCTAAATGTTTAAGCATTAACCTTGGTTTTGTTGTACGTAATTGATATGCATTATGTATTTATTCGATTACAATTATTAAATTGTTAACAGAAACGGAAAGCAGCGTATAAAGACAATTCCACATCATAACATCGAGCCCAAAAATAGATCAGTTTGGCGCGATGTCAAATTAATGCGCAGATGTTAATTGCCAAAAATGTTTTGCTCTCTATCGAAACGAATATTATATTAGTCTCCAATATACAAAATTCATTTTGATTAGTGTCACTCTTGGCATATATTGAACACAATTAAACCGCACAATGTCGTAGAAATTATGTTTGACCGTAGTATAAACTTGTAAAACTTTGCCGAAAGGTCAACCCAAGGTTATTAAAAAGCCTCGTTTTGAGAGTTTTTCCTTATACCATTGGACAAACAGTCTGGGTAATGTTGGTTCAGCACATATACAGCGACAGTAATAAATTGTTCGGATAATTATTAAAGCAGTTGTTAGTTTAATAATGGCATTAATTACGCAATTGAGTAGCATTACTATGGCAGGTCCGCAGATAGCTTGACATTTTGTGATGCAATGAAACGTTTTGGTTGTACAGAACAGAACATGTTTTTCATTTTGAGACACAGAATAACACATGTTTTACAATAACATGCGTACAAATATACATACACGAATTTATACAATACGGTATGGTACAATGGCGGGGTTGTGGGGATGGTGATCATATACGAGTAACAATACGACAAAGGTTATCATTCACTATTGACATACATTTCAATATCGATATTTATTTATATCAATGGGTAATGAGTAACAGTCCGGTTCATTTAAGCCATTTCAAAATTACATTAATGAAAAACAATTATCATGACTATATAAGGATAATGTACAGGAAGGAGAAATGTAAAGAAGTCAAGATTGGGTTATGTCATTACAGAAAGCTGCATATTAACATTGACAATTCCTCTTCATACTATATCGAGGAATCATAATATTATCATATTGGTATGAACATGGACAATCCTTATTGACGAGGTCATTTATAATTACACGTACGTCCAACTATTCATGTGTACATGTTATTGCTTTCATTTAAAAAGATGGACCTATCAAGACTACATTTCAGCAACACCATTCATTACTTGCATCGTTTTACGAATGTGGCAATAAAATATGTTATGTTACTCAGGTTCGTACGTAAGCGCCTTGATAAATTTGATCAGACTTCTAACAATTGTATTTACTCGAGCAGCTTCTCAATGTTTTATAATAGCGGAGTTCTAACTTAATAAATGCCACATATAGTAAATGAGAAATCCTTCATCTGCCGTGTGTAATATGTAATTATATAGCTCGTATTACTGTTGTTATATGGTGCTATCAGCTTTATCACGCACATGGTGCAATTATTATGTGTATTCTGCTCAAAGCCAGACACGTGTAGTATTGCATTACACGTCATTTGTCAATACGAACGAGGGTTTAATAGATTCCCGTTCACTTTCAAAGATACGTTTAGTCTACAATATACTTTTATTGTATTAGAAAATTCACGTCATAACGTATTGATTTATAATAAAATGTGGCCATTATTATTTTTACCACATCATCAATAAGAATTGCGGGTTAAAGAACTTTTTGATCACACTATTGGAAAAATATGGATGATGATTTTATGAGTTTCCCTTACAAGTTCAAAGATACATTTTGTCTGAGATATATTATACTCATATTGCGTTATACCCACCATTAGCAAACAACCTTATAGCATTGTTATATAATAAAACATGGTAATTATTTCTCTCCATCACAACAATTTATAGCAATTGCATTTGTTTCAGCTACAGCTATCTAAGTAGGTGTCTTATGGTTTGCTGGTGGTAATGCTTATTTTGTTTACGGGTTGCACTAGAATATATGTAAGAACCTAACATTGTACTTCAAAAAAGTCATCGTTTACGAACATTTTGTACGTGTTTTAGGGTCACATATTTGCTGCATGTGTGCCAATACTGTCCATATTGAATGATTTGTCAGCAAGATTTTGAAACACGAGTATTATGTAGATTTATCCCTTATGTGGCACATATTTATTTGCTGCATGTGTGTCAGAACTATTCATATAGAATTATTTGTCAGCAAAATATGTGAGATATAGATTGTCATATCGGTAAATCAGAAGCGATTTGGCAGTATCTGCATATAGCTATCACATGAACAAAGTTAATACACAGTTATAAAACAGTTTTTGTCAGATTCTTTGAGTTTGAATTCAATACAGCGTACCTGTCATTTATAGTTGACAAATTGTCAATGGGTTGATTTGACAATATGCAGAATCCATTGACAATATGCAGTGGGATGTTCCAGGCAATTCAATAACATTACAAATAGTTAGAGTAGTGCAAGCTCTGTTTAATCAGTCATTCTACTGTTTTGCCTTTGAGGTTATGTAAATTGATCACGCCTATTAGCAACAACCATAAATATTCTGAACAACTTCGAATCAAAGAGTTATTAAGAGGTATTTCAAAGTTGTATTGGCAAATCAACAAATCCAAAACCAAATAATCATCAAATTGCGAAAAGCACTCTGATCAACGTTGTTATTTATTACGTCTAAGCTAATATTGCGATAACCATTCTGATATAAAATATCATATCAATATGTCAATAGTCACGGATAAAATGTCCATCACAAATTTCCGATCGAATCAAACTTGTTTATGAATTTCCTTTATGCATTAACAAAAGTTAATATATTTTTGCAGGCTCTGATGAATCTCTTTTATTCGTTGACTAAATGCAGTAGACATATATGTCTATTTGCAAATATAAAATAGTATAAAGATAATTCTAAAGGTAATTCCACAACCATTGAGGTTAAACACTAAAAACAAACAGAAATTAACAGATGGAAAAAATGTGAAGGCAAGACATAACAAATTCTATCAAATGATAAACACTCTGAATTATTTTGCAATATTGTTTTGTCGTTATATTCAGATATTCTGACATTAAGCAGTGTTAAACCAGTTACGTCTAATGTTTATCAAACTTGCAAAACTTGAGATTCTCCTGAATTTGTTTATTGACAAGGCCACATGACTGCGGTAGATGCCAATGATTGAATTTAAGATGCAGCCAAAAAGCACACAAAGTTTGCTGAAATGGTAAAAAGGAATTCCACAAGTTATACATCGCATACTGGTTCACCGTAATCATACATCAATTCAATTTAGAGTTCTGGAATAAAAGTGCTATTCAACTTTCACATGTTCGTGGTGAGTTGTTATTGACTCATATATTATAGGAATTTGATGCAACTAAAATGTTTTGAAATTGAGTATGTGTAATGTTTCACCTGTGGTTCAAGTTTCAATTGTAGCTTCTGAGAAAAAGATAGATGGATGTTAACATATTATTTCAATTACATTGAAAGGAATTCATTGTGCAGGTAGTGCTTTGTAAATCATAAATTCTATAAATTAACAATCGACTCAAAAGTTCATATTTCACTAAGGTACCGCTCTTTTTAGGGCATTTTTATTCTGCGACTTTTATTCAAAACATTGCTACGCCACTCGTGAAAATATTACATCAGCTGCTCACTCGATGAATTATCAGCCGTAAAATACTAATATTCTATTTATTTCATGCTTCAAATAGCTTAAATGATGGAAATACTCCACTATATACCTCAAATGTTTTGCGTGACGTCGTTTTCCCGCCATGCGCGCGTCGAGTTGCAATCAAGTAGTTCTACTGCAATGGCTTCAATTTCGTCCATTTGTTTTACATCTATGTACATATAATGTTCTGTTTTTTTATAAAGATTAAGAGAGCAAGTGAGAGTGCTTCTTATTGAATTTTTGGCGGCGGGAAAATTTGTTTAAAAAATAGTCCGTTTGCGTGAAATTATTAACTGTGAAATTATCGGGGAATAATCCACCGTTATTCCGCCGTAAACCACCGATAAGCATGAAATAAAAGTTCTTGTTACATTATGTTGTCACAGGATCTTAGGAACCATATCATGTTTACATTTATTAACTTGCCTTTCTGTAGCGTAAATTTAATAATCCCATGTAGCTGACATGCTTCATATGCTTGTTTCATTAGTTCTCATTTACAGATATTGGTCCCATTACATTGAAAGGGAAATCGATCAATATTCGGTTATTTATACACTTAAAAAATCGATTATTAATTGATTAACAGATAAATATTATTAATCGATTAAATTATTAATCCATAAAGTAATCAAACGATTAACGATTACTTTTGAAACTAATAACCGAAACAAATATTGTAAATAAAGTGATAATTGTGTATATTGTAATACAGTGTGTCTCTTAAACACTGCTAAGACAAGAGGCTACAGGGCAAAATCTCATATTTTGACCGTTGAATGTTAAATATTATTTCTCTTTAATTTTACATGCATTATGTAATTGTTATTTGGAGTTCAATATTTACTATCAACATAATTAATATATTACCACTGTATATAAGGTATGTAAGGCTTAGCCCCATAACAAATTTTACATTCAAATACGTTTTTAACAACGGAATAATCTTGGATCTTTTCTGGTAAGTCAATAATATTATGTTTTTGCTATCTTAATAATGCTATTTTTTATGTTTCTTTTCTCATGTTTTAATTAATTATATCATTGAGTAAGATTTCTATTATTTGAAATTTATTTAATAGCTTCAATTATCAGTCAATAATTAATTAATTAATCCTTCTTATGACTACACTGCACAAACGTTCTAACTCGCCACCTATCAGTTTGCACCACTACGTTTTATCAAAGCATGTTCCCTCGTGAAATGTTGCCTACAAACACCTGAATCTAAGATGCAGTTAATTGCTATAGCTGTACTCTGTTGTGAATTGAACATAGGCATTCGCTTGAGTGCTAAGTACTCGTGATTTAATTTACTACGCATCCAAACCCATGCCATATATTTTATTTCACAACAAAACACAGCTACGTCTTCATTATTCTTAAATATTAATCAGAAAAATACATGACTATTGATTAATTATGATTAATGAAAAATAATTATCGATTATTAATCATGAACCCATTTCAGTTCTTTTAGTTAAATGTAATGGTGGTGCTAAATGCTCATAACTTGCAATGCATTTGCTTATTAGTCCCCTGTCGTAGCCCAGACCGTTCTAAAACTATGTTTATGAAACTCAGTCAGGTGATTATGAACATCTAAATATTTTCGATTCGAATAAAACTTGTAGTTGTCATGGGAACCGGTAGTGGACTTCTGTATTGCTTGCTACAACTACTTGTTCGCATTAAACTTATAGCTTAAGTCCTGCACATTTAGCTGGCCGTTTGTATTCAATTCAAGAATGTCCCGACATATACGTTGGCGAAACATTGAGAATCATATCATTATTTACACATTTGACATGGAGTGTATTAACTGACTGCTTGAAAGTCATTATGCCATGAGAAGAAGCATTCCTTGATTCTCCACAAAGTTATAAGAGAGCGACAAGCCGATGTTGTTGAAGAGAAAATATAGATAGTTCTATCATTAGTGCTTGTCTTTGAAGATCATGGTTAATATAATCGATCCATGTTTGATGAAAGCTGTTTCTTTGATTGATATCGACAACCTCATTACGTCCTCTACGTTTGTGTGGAATATTTTCTTAGAATCAAAGCGGGAGATGCGTCTTATGAATACGCATGGCATAGCCTGTAATGAAATAAATGTTCTGATTCTCAAAGTACCACATGCGGAATTTGTTCTTACTCAACAAAAGATATAAATCAGCGACATGGTGGGGCCGAACTTCCATCATAAAACTATACAAAAAATCGATAAATTATAACTTATTTATTACATAACTTTAGTAATAGGAGGTCATACTTTTATTACAGTCATATTATTTCAAGATAAAAGCAAGCACTGGTAGTAAAAATGCAATAATCCAATATTCTGCAAGAGCATCTGACACCAGTGTGTGCATTGAACTGAAGTGGTCTGGTATTAACGTGTTATTAGAAGCATTACATAACTAAACCTCAGTTATCGTGAAAAATATTATTTCCAGTGGTGTGCTAGATCTAGTCTCTTATTGCAATAAAACATTGTTATTTCTTGTGATATTGATACACACAAATGTTATTCCATCTCATCGAATATCGACCTTTTAGACATTTAGATTGGCGAATATGTTGCGTATAACATTTCAACCAGTTTACATGTTGATACATAGTCTGGATATCTCAATAAAATAAATGAATAGACAAAAACTTTTTTATCATTTTTTTTATCATTGCACATCTGTATCGCTAATTTGTACGTTTGTTTTCCTCAAAACTTGCGTTATGTATGTAAAAGCCACTCCTTCCTTAAATAGGGCAAATTCAACATACACCAGTTTACGATATCACTATGTTTAGCATGCTGATTATACTAAATCAATAATCACAGACCCATTTAAGGTAGTGTTGCCCATCTAAATGCTTTCGAGACACATATTATGTTGTTGAACCATAGAGTCAGTGTGTAATTATACATATATATATATCCAATACGCTTACAACTACAGTATCATATAAACGCGTATTGAACAATATGAATCAGCACTCGAGCACCTTATTAAACGTGATATTTTAGTGATTTTAAGTATGCATAACGTTTATAATATTACGTCTCGCATTAGTAAAATATTTCCGTTCATAATTAGTTTGCAATATACCAATATTGACAGGCTAAATGCTCCACGCAAATGTTCGACCGATTTTAACTGCCATTATGGATTTATTTTATTTGTTGTTGTAAACCTGCTTCAAGATCTTTATATCTTCCATGCGTGAGATATGTCTCCTGTTATAGTGGTTTTGTTTTGTTCTGTCCTGTTAAATTTTCGATTTGGAAGACAAAACGTGTGCTAAGCATTCGACTAATTCTGGAACGACCATGAATCGCATGTGTCATAAACATATTAATTGGCATCGTAGTCTTTGTTCTAATCAATGAATGTATACTATTAAGGAAAAATAACCAATGTAATTGCATATGCTAAAGTAAAACTACTTAGCTTCAAAATAAGTCCAGTATCTGTTTTTCAGAGGTAGAATATATGAACAGTCTGGTCTATGTTGATGTTTTTATTAACGTTCCAACTAAAAGTAGATTCTGTTTTAGACAAACTATCGTTTAATACTTTAATTACCGTTACACGATACCAAAATGAGATTATAATTGTCATATATGTACTGAACTCAAAGCAGCTCTAAGAGACGAAATAATTTCTGAAATTAAACAAGATGTGAAGCTTTTTATTGACAAAGAACTCCATTCTCTTAGAAAACAGGTCCATGACCTTACTGATGAAATCCGTTGCCTTAAATCTGAAAATAAACAATCTTTAATAGAGCACGACGAACTATCTCAGTATGGGAGGAGGATGAATCTCGATTTCTCTAACATTCCTGGTGATACCGGCAAACCTAACGAGAACGTCACTGCCAAAATTCTACAACAGGCAGAAATTGCCCAAATTCCTTTGAAATCGTCGGATATCGACAAGTGTCACAGAAAAGGAAAACCAAAGCCAAATACAGATCGCAAAGTAATTGTTAAATTCACAAATTCTGGTGCTAGGGACAGATTTTACTCGTCTCGGAAATCGCTAAGAAATCATATTTATATTCAAGAGAATCTCACACCACACAGGGAATTGATGGGATTCGAAGCCCGCAACCTCAAACGCGAAGGTCTCATCTCCAATACCTGGGTTGCAGGTTGTAAGATTGTGGTGGAGATGCTAGACAGCTCAAAGCGTGTCATCAGAGACATAAGTGACATTAAGAAAATTCGTGGTGAATTATCCTTGGCAGTTTCCTAGATATCTTTGTGTTAGGTGTTGTGTTAACATCTGACCATGTTTGTACACAAAGACTGCATTGTATCATTTGTGACCAGTCTACTGTATAAGAATTTATAATTAATAACTTATTAATCAATTAATGATGTGATAATCGATGACAAGTTCATGCAATTGCTTATAATCAACACATATTTGTATTTGAATATTAGGTCAATCTATTTTTAACTCATCGTTGAAGGGAGGTAATGAAGGTTTACTCAGGTACCTGTCCTTCTGTCTATCCTAGCATAACTTTATATGTAAAGGGGGGTAACCGAATAGTCCTTCTTTATTTGTCCTTCAATCAATTTTGGGACGTGTATGCTTACTTGATATATAACATACTCTCCAGTACATGCATCTATATATAAAATAATGACTTACCCTATCAATCATTTCCACACGAACAGTCTTATAATTCCTTACATAATATCATTTTAATATATTTTATTGTTCACCCAGTGTATTCCGTTTTATATATAATTTCAATATTCCTAATATAGCACATCGTTACTATAACTACCACATGACTACCTCAACACATAGTGCAGTTTTCACGTGGAAAGCGATTTCGATACATGTACTACATGAACGAAATTTAAATATTACACACCGGGTTTTATAGTAACAAATATTTTTACGTGTTGTGTTATTATACTAGATGTATGTTATTGACTTTGTGTTTGAGTATGTATGTATATGCGATATTGTATACAAACTCGTTCATATCATTCACATATCGACATATAAATTTGTGCTTGAAAAAGCCGCTGTTATATATTGTTTATATCATCATGTGTTATTTTACCATTGTAGAAAAATTGATGTGTAGTATTATTTTTATTTTTTTTATTGTTTGTGTACGTATATGTATAAATGATATTGTACAAAAACTCGCATAATGCTTGTTCTATACGGTAAAGAAAAACATCTCGCCATCTCACTCAATATCTTATACCAGGACTGGTAAATGTAACACATTCCTCGAGAAAACGCAACTTTTGAAATGTTTTGTTTTGTTTTTATAATGTATGCACGAGTTTATATACACATATTCAGGTATATTATTTAGCAACAGTTGTGCTATTTGTAATTTCCTTCATTTCTCTTCTTTCTCCAATGACACTTTGGTTCATATACCGATGTGACAGCAGCGTAGTCTTTCATTCTCAGTAGGCTTTAAATAATATTATAAAATTAATAGTAATAAAATATTTGATTAAACACAAATTAAAATGAATTCTCTATTGAATTTATCTGTCTTGTTCAACATGATAATTATTGATCCTCACATTTGAGTAGTTTCCTTAGTGTTAATCGTTATGAACATAGTTTTGTCTAATAACTGGCTAATAACTGGCTATTATAGATACAATTAATAGATACAATTAGTATTTCCATATGAGAGTTAGGCAGTCTTTCAATAATTCCTTATCTTCGAAGGAATTGTTTTGTTGTTTTTTTGTTCTGTTTTTTCTATATCTTTTTCCGTTCCTGTTTTCATGCGTTGTAGCATGTTTTGTTGTCATTGTTACTGCTATCTTGTGTGTACTATGGGGGCCATATCGTTTTCACCGACGTTGGATATAATGTCAGTCCTGCTGTCCATTGCTGTAGTTTCTCGGCCAATATTTATAAATGATTGAACTGGGAGCTTATAGGGCGGCTATAGGACTGTATTATGCAAAAAGGCAATGTTTTGCCAGATCTTACGTATTCAGAACAAGCCCGTTATCGATTCGTGTATTACATTGTGCACTGACACGTGTTCGGCAGATTTTTCACTTATTATACTGCTTACTATGTTATATATATAACTGCCTTGTAAATATCTATTTAGCTCAGGCAGTGGTGCTTCACATTGCACACACTTGTTATCCAAAGAATACATATGTAGAAATTGATGCATGTATCGGCATTAGTTATTTCTTTATCTTAAGAATACTACTTATACAGTCAGGCGATGTCGAACTTAATCCTGGTCCAGATCAAAGGTCCGATTCTTGTTTTTCTTTATCTATTTTTCACCAAAACATTAGAAGTATTAGACATAAGTTTGATTATATCAGAGAAAACTTGCTGGACTTTGATATATTATGCTTTACTGAAACAAGACTTGATCAATTTATTGATAACACGTCATTAAATCTTGATGGTTTTGGAACTTTCTATCGGAAAGACAAAACCATTCATACTGGCGGGATTCTTACTTATGTGTCTGCTAATGTTCATTCAAAGAGGATTTTTAATTTCGAACAAATTTTACCGGAATCTCTTTGGATTGAAGCTAAATGTGCTTCTCACTCATTTCTGATATGTAATATATATAGGCCACCAAACACCTCTGTTGAACTTTGGAATAGATTAAATATTTGTATAGACCGGGCCTTAGAAGTAAGCACCAAAATTATTATTATCGGTGATATTAATGAGGATCAGCTTGGAACAACTACTAAATTTCGTGATATACTTCTTTTGAACAATATGAGCAATGTCATTAGTGAGCCGACCCGTGTATGTAACAATTCTGCAACATTAATTGACCCTATCGCGGTTACGGATAATATCTCTTGCCAGCATTCGGGCATTTTTAAAACCGACTCCAGTATTAGCGACCATTATGGCACATTAGTTTACATAAAAATAGACAACCAAAATACGCTTTCTTATCAACGCAAAATCTGGAATTACAAAAAGGCTAATTTCGAATTATTTAACGAAGTTATTATAAACACTGACTGGTCTTTTATTGACAGGATGGATATTAATGATGCTGCATTAGAGTTTACCAATGTATTCATTGATCTAGCTAAACAGTGTATACCAACACATTATATTACTATTAGACCAGATGACAAACCATGGTATAATTCCGAAATAAGAAAAACTTCTAGACAACGTGATAGATATCGAAGTAAAGCTCAGGCATCTGGTAAAATTTCAGATTGGAATTTATACAAGAAATTCAGAAATAAGGTAAACAATATGAAAAAACACGCGAAAGAGGTATTTTTCAATAATATTGAGTTCACTCTGTCTGACTTTTCCACCTCCAACCCTAAACAGTACTGGAAGTTGGTAAAATTCTTAGTAAAAAACAATTCAAATAATGAAACTATCCCTCCATTGAATAATATAGATGGCAGTATAGCGTTTACAGATGAAGACAAGGCTAATGTTCTTAATGACTTTTTTGCGTCTATTTCCACGTTAGATGACTCGAATGCGAATTTGCCAACTTTTACAAGTAAACCGATAATACATTTGATAATGTAAATATTACAGAACAAGATGTTATGGACGTTTTGAATAACCTTGTAATAAATAAGGCAAGTGGATCTGATGAAATCAGCCACAGAATGTTAAAAGAAACATCCAATGCCATCTGCAAACCGCTCACCATGCTGTTTAACAGATCGATTCAACTTAACGTATATCCCTCTTGTTGGAAGCAGGCAAATATAATGCCGTTATTTAAAAAGGGAGATAAATCTATCCCTTCAAATTATCGACCTGTATCCTTAATTAGCTGTGTTGGAAAAACTATGGAACGAATAATCTTCAAACACATGTACAATTATTTTCACGAAAATAATATAATATTCTCTAATCAATCAGGGTTTCTCCCAGGTCATTCAACAGTTTACCAGTTAATTGATATTTATAATCAAATTTGCAAAGCTTTTGACGACAAAAAACATACATGCATGGTATTTTGTGATATCAGCAAAGCTTTTGACAGGGTATGGCATAAAGGCCTCCTGTTTAAACTTAAACAACTAGGTATAGGAGGAAATATTTCAGCTTGGGTTGATAGTTATTTATGTAATCGTAAACAGAGAGTTATTCTTGGCTCTGCATATTCAAATGAAAAGGAAATCAATGCAGGGGTGCCGCAAGGTTCTGTTTTAGGACCGCTTTTATTTTTAGTTTATGTCAATGACATTGCAGAGTCCCTAAAAAGTGTAACACGGCTTTTTGCAGATGACAGTTCTCTAGCGGTTTCATCTAATGACATTGGCTATATTGAACAAACAATAAATCATGATCTTAATCTTATATCAAAATGGGCTAAGCAATGGCTTGTTCAATTTAATCCTGCAAAAACCGAAGTAATGTTTTTATCCCTATCAAAATCCAATAATGTTCTACCCAGTCTATCATTTCAAGAAACCCAATTAACATTTGTTGATTCACACAAACATTTAGGCGTCACATTAAGTTCAAATGGTTCTTGGCATTGTCACATTTCCAACATAACAAAGTCAGCCTTAAAAATTCTTGGAACAATGCGATCTCTAAAATTTAAGTTAAAAAGAAAAACTCTTAATCAAATATACGTTTCATATCTTAGGCCTCTGCTGGAATATGCGTCAATTGTCTGGGATAATTGTACCCAATACGAGAAAGATAATTTGGAAAAAATACAATATGACGCTGCAAGAATAGTAACAGGACTAACTCGATCTGTTTCTATTGATAGACTTATAAAAGAAATCGGCTGGGTGTCCTTAACCGACAGGCGAAAAATTCAGAAATTAGTCTTGGTTTTTAAAAATAAGCATGGTGTATTACCTGACTATTTATCTAACTTATATCCAAATACAGTCCTAGAAAATAACAATTACCAATTGCGGAATAACGAAAACTATGCTACTGTTGTTCGTCGATTAGAAATATACGCTCGATCATCGATCCCTTCTTCGGTAAAAATGTGGAATGAACTTGATCCTACTATTAGAAACAGTGATTCCATATCGTCCTTTAAGTCAAATATAAAAACATTATATAAAGCGCAAGAAGTTCCGAACTATTTTCTAAATGGTGACAGGGTTCTTCAAGTCCATCATGCACGAATAAGAAATTATTGTAGTAACTTAAATGCAGATTTATTCAGGAATCATATACGTGACACTGCAATTTGCGACTGTGGTCATCTTAATGAAGACGCAGAGCATTATTTTTTAAGATGTCCTCGTTATACAAATGAAAGGTTAACATTGTTTACAGACACCCGCCAGTATCATCCGTTAAGTGCTGACAAATTACTATTCGGTATTCAAAACTTAAATGATGAAGACAACTCTGCGATATTTACATCGGTGCAACGGTATATAAAAGAAACAAATAGATTTTAAGCATAGAACACACACACGCTTTTGATTTACAAAATATTTATATTGCCTGAAATTTCAATATCAAATTAACATCTGGGTCGTTGGCTAGGGTAGGGTACTCATAAGTACACATTCAAGATTAGCAGTAAATTTTTGTTCTTTTATATATAGCTATGTTTCTTTTTCCTTATTGTCATTTTTTTATTTTTTTTATTTTCTTCATCTTCCATGTAATATTCGAGTTCTTTTTACTCTTTAGTCTGTTCATATCTTCTATTTTCTGCAATCTCAACATGTGGTTAGAATTAAAAATAACATATATATCAATGACATTTTCCTACCCATTCTAACCCTTAGTTCATTTCAAAATCAACAATCAAATAAACGTCCACTTTATGTTAACAAAACATTATTTGGAGAGGGCCGATATCTAATGTTGAAATAACTTGTGGCCCGATCCTTTTGTAATGAATATAAAATTGTTAAAGTTTCTATGGTTTACATTTATGATATGATTCTATTTCTTGTAATTAATTGTATATATGCAAACCCTTTGTAATTGTTGTAAAAATTCATGCAATAAAATATGATTAAACTAAATATGTTGTGTAATAGTATGTTGTTCGTGGCGTACTGCTTCTGTAACATGACAATCAGCACTTTATTTTAGATACAATTTTACCTACGTGTCCCTAGCATAACATACATCTAAGTACAAACTTTAGAAAACATGATCATATTTGTTGTTTGTGATATAGTGTATTTATGAAGCAGAACGTTAAAGACTAAGTCAATGGTAAGCAATTGAAGTCCTCTCGAATAGCAGAACTGAAAAAAATCGAGTCAGTATCATATTTGTAAAGAAAGGTTTCATTGATGAATAACACACGCATCTAATCCAAATGGTTTAGAAAAACTGCTTCCGGAGCATGCGCATAAACTGTTTGCTTGTGTAGTCATTTATAAGTAGATTAGTTGCCTGATCGTGCATTCAACTGTAATTTATATTATATTATCTATAAGTGTATCATCATCGAAACGTAGTTTGGGATTATTTTGGAGATATAACAAAATGCAGTTGTAATTGAAGGAATTTTATTACAATGTAAGTAGTATTGCACAGTATCGTAACGTAAAAGTAGGACTATATGGCTGTTTTGTTTTGAGTTTGTCAGTTTGGTCCGTGATTGAGGCACGGTTGTTTTTTTGTTATTACAATGTATCATAATGTTTATTGTATGCTTCGTTGGTTGTGTTGAGTTTTTTTTCTGCCCGTTTCTTTATTATATGTTTATATTTGAATATAATTTATAATGAAGTTTATTTACATATAACAATAGGTATGGCTATCAATTTGTTTTCATGGGAAATATTTTGAGCAGCTTGTAAGACAAAATAAATAACTAAAGCCGTAAACATAATAACACAATATAAAAATGATAATAACACATAGTCTATTATATAAAATTCATTTATAGATTAGAAAGTAACAAATGTAGAGTATCCAAAAATGTAGACTGAACACTTCATAAGACGGTCTTTCGATTGTTGCATATAAATGATCAAATACTTTGTCAAGTAAGTACCCCAATTATAAATCGCCGGGATGATTGTGTATTACGATCTCAAAATTGATACCCAATTGGACTAAGTTTCTAACATCATTTCGAACCTTTGCTACAGCTGAACGTTTCACTATTTAATTGAATTAAGCATGGGAATATTGTCAGGTGTTTTTTTCTTGTCATTTTTTATTTACATACTTCGTTTTTCTAAGCCGGGTACTATTAAACAAAATATTAAATTCCACATAGTGAAATAATCTATCAAGACTCTATGTTTATCTACTTCTCTAAAAAATAACGATTTCAAAGATAGTAAATACCAATTACAGTTTTGATTACACATCCCTGGTTGGTAAATCCGTATTTAGAGCATATATCAGCTCCAAAAATTCAAAATTGATTGAGCTAGAGATAAAGTTTATAAACGTGAGAACGTGACATGTATTCATTATATGACTACCATTGAGTTGTCTCAGCTGGAGGGGCAATGGAAAACCATTAATCAATATAAATTTGATAATCCCGACTTTTTAAACCTGCCAGAAAAGTGCCACTGTATTGTGCAAAATCATCCAATTAGGATAAGTTGCTTCTTACGCATAACCCTTATGAAAAAGTATATTGAAAAACAATTAAGTGGGCTTCATGAAGCCGTTTTAACCTAAAGTAAACCATTCATTAATAACGCAAATGGATGCCAATGTTAAGACATATTTTTATTCATTATTGAATTTCACGAAAATAAACTTATGGATTACCTCATTTTAAGTTCCAAACCAATGAGCGTCTCGTCTCACTAGACGCTGACCATGTTCTCCAAACATGAACAATAGTAAAGAGAAAACGGTGATAAGGCGTATTCATTTCCAATCTGTCGATTGTACTTCTCTTTGTCCCGAAAGCTGTATGTGTTGGAACATCACATGTGCTATTTCATCTGAGTCATTGACATAAGCAATAAAGGATGTGTCTATTTTCCTGTACGAAAGATAGATAATTGAATTCGAGAAGATCAAATTGATTAAGCCGGGACCGAGTCAAAACTCATTGTGAATATAATTCATCATTTGTTCTACAATCTGGTTAAATGTGTATGGAGTGTTACTTTGGCATAAGGCAAAAGCCAATTTTCTTTTTTGACTCTAATTGGTGAAGAATGTTCTTCGGGCAACATTTATATGCTTACTTCAATTTAGATTGAAAAGTTTTGCAATGATATGTTTTCCAACGTGTTGTTCTTTGGTTTCTCTTTACATTGCGTAATCCTCCTGTCGTCGCATGGAGTAGTCTTCGGAGGCGATTTTGCTGGTGATTGTGATATTAACGATAAACGAACATTGTAGGCACACATTTATATTAAAAAGTTATCTAACAAATATAACAAACCAACGACTTCCATTATGTTTATAACAATTATCTTTATTAACCATAAACGTACGAAGTAATACTAGTATCGGTTAATAATCAATTTAGAAAAAAATAAGATTATATCTTTCGGAATTATACACAACCACTAGAACATGTCATTGATTGTTGACGAAATATTCAATGTAATTACATTAGCATAAAAAGTACATAACCACATACTGATTGAGATAAGTATAACAACTTTAATATCAATGTTGTCTTTAAAGGCACTGAAGTTGTAGTTATCAAAGTTGTTGACCGGACTGTTTATCAAAACACAGAGTTGTTCGTACTCATGATAAATCTGCGTATTGGTCAATGTCCATAAACCACGTTTTAGTGACGTTTCAATTTCCTTAGATAACATTGAAAAGGGTTTGTTTTGTGTTAGATAATGAACGCGTTATACTAGTAATCGAATATCCAAGAAACGATTACGAACTAACGTGTTTAATCATACGCCCAAATCTGATAAGAAAAAAACTTTTGAAAATGAAAAATCTATTTTCAAAGACATATTTCTCTTGAGACTCAGTTGATTAAAAAGAAAAAGTATGAGAATGAATCACTCTTGTCTCAATAACGAGTCAATGTCTGTTGTGAACGCCAATTTACAGTAATTCTTCTGGGTTACTTAGTAATTGTATTCCACGATAAAAGGTCGGTGCGTACAACGGCATTGCGAATATACTCAAAGTAGTGATCTGAAGTCAGTCTTATTAGCATACAAAACGAAAATTGTTATTATTGTGTTAGAGAATATTAATAAGCACGCAGTGATAACTTAGACAGCTTGACATTTGTACATCAACTCTAGATAATGAGTCATGGATCTGCTTATCTTACGGGAATGTTTTGTGCTCACTTCAGAGAGACTCATCATAGATGTAATTACCCTGTAACTAAGACACAACAATAGTTTTTTTTTCATTTTTGTGATTATACGTCATTATGCCATTTGTATTTATGCAATTGCTTTGTGCATGCTTAATGGCATATTATTTATATCATATATAGAAGATGAGTTGTGAATATTTTTATTAATCAGGGGCTTGTATTTAGATATAATGTGTTTGTTCCTTTTTCCATTCCTGTATGTTTTGTGCCATGTTGTTGCGTTTTCTGACCGATTTCCTTACTGTAGTAGCCGTGTGAAGATACTTTCCATAATGTATTTATTTTGTATATTTCAGGTAGCTGGACATGGTAATGGTACCAGACATTGAAGATGAAGCTGACCACATTCAACAGTCTGACCATCCTGTTATATGTATTGGTTGAGAAAATCGGTCAGATATCAACAAATGGTGCAAGGTCTCCTTTACAACTTATTGATAAATCAGACAGGTTATGTATGGCGAGGTTTTCCCGAGTTCGAGTGTACTATTAGCTAAACAATTTTCCAGCTTGATCTTTAGTAATGTTTTACCTCGCTTTTCTCTGACTGTTTCTATTATAAAATTATAAATAATGATACGCTTAATGCCAAGTTCATTTTAGTTCCAAATGCATTATTCCCGACGGTATCTGTTTCTAAAATTCAAAGCTTAGATCTAGTAACTACAAAGTACAAATAACATTAGAAAAAATAGCATAATTTATGATGATGGGTTTTGACTGGCATTAAATCCTCGTGCATAAAGTAATAACAATTATAACAAATCAAAAGATTGGTTATTTTTAAATGATCGTATTGTGTTTATATCATTCTTGTGAATGTTGAACTAGTTTATGTATAATTGGAAGCGTATTCAAAAGCCTATGTCATATTTATTACTGTTTTGTTAGATTATGAACTTGTTTAACTTTGATATAATTAATTATTGTTTTGCACTTAACGAACCTGTTGATCTACGAGTAGTGGTTAAAGCTTCGGCCTTTAATCGCACGTTGGTATAGTTACTTTACTTAGTTCAAAGGACAGTGTCATGACTGGCTTGTTAAGTGTCATGATAGTGCGACCCGGTAGTTAGAGTTGATTCACACTGCTTGGTATATAGTTCATTATATCGTTGGTTTCTATCAGTAAATGATTTATAGTTCTTAATTTGATAAAATAATGAAAAAATGGGGTGTGTAAGTCAGACTGCAAAATTCAATACCAAATTATCTTATGACTCTTTATTAATTTGGTAAAATGTTTTGCCGTTTGGATTGTCATTTTGATAAATATAATACCTATAAGTAACGAAAATACACTTTGTTTCATTGATCACAGTATCAATCTATGGAATAATTTTCCTTGATTGTTTCAGACAACGAACAATTGACAAAATATTGCAAAATTATGATCCCAGAATTCCGCCAAATTATGAAGAAGGTATGTATATTCTACACTTATTGGCAGGTTATTAAAATAAGTATCTGAATACATAAAGTGTTAAGGAAATACCACTTTCGCAAAACGTTACCCATCTCACATTTTGCAAGGAAAGGTTAGCATAAAAGCTTGAGAAAAGGGCAATCTTTCTTTTTAAACGGGAAGCTAATAATAAAGTCGATTCGACCAATTTCTCTGCAATCAAATAAGAGGAAAGAAAATGGCATACCCTGGGAAATAAGTAGTTCCTTCAAAGTGACAATTCGAATCAATCATTGACAACAAAAACACAACTGGGAAATTTCTTTTGCTACTCGTCAATTGTACATCAAAGAACTACTTGCTTGATTTTAGCAGCAAATTATTATTGTTATGTCCATGGCGTGCACATACGTTAGACATGATTGACTGTTTTGCAAAAATACGTTGAAAGAGGTTTGAACATTTTTTATCAGTGACAAGTCTGACAGGATTATTGTATTCGTTAATGTTTCAGTTTGCCATTCAAATGGTTTAATGGACAATTATCATTTTTTGAACCTTCGAATAATACATGTTCTTCATCATCCTTATTGCATGACTAATTCTACGATTAAATGTACATATTGGTTGTAAAAAACAGGAATATAATGTTCAAATGACGGCATTGTCATTGAAGATAACATGGGTGCTCCGACCCACCCGGTTCGCACCACAGCTGATCGGGTGGTCGTGTTGTGGGTTGGAAATCGTCGAGACTATGTTCCTTTGGATCAAAATGAATCATACTATGTTATCCATCATTGCACTTTGGTTTATAACGGTGAATACGTCAGTCGTTTTCAGAGAAACCGGTCAATTTTAGGTAATTACTTCGGGGATATGCATAGCCAGCTTGCCACCGTATTGTGTATAATAGAACTGTGATAGATAAAACACATACACATTACTAAGTAAACATACGAGGATTACTAATGCAGTATTTACTAATCATTGGTTGATGCAAAACATTAATTGATTCCGTGTGGTTTATTTTTGACATTAGAGTTTGTACTTTTGACCTCCGTGTACCTTTCTCAACGGTACAGCTCGAAGGTTTTTTTTTGAATTCATGATTGACAACATTACTCGCAGAAGTTAGGGGGAAAATTGCACAACCAATACACCTTCTCCAAATGGCGGTTGTCCCTATTTTCGTCAACTTTATTTTAACTTTTAAAAGCATAATCTATAGTGTTCGATTACCTTTAGTATATCAGTGACTCAGTGACGGTGTTTCCCGTGTATACACATTGTACAAGTGTTGATAAAGCAACAAAATATGTGTTCTATAGATTCATAAAATATTCGATAACTATGTGTTTTATTTGCAGATTTTCCAGTTGAAGTTCAGGTACAGCTGCATATCACAAACATTGACAGTATTAGCGAATCAAGTATGGTAAGTGCACAGTATCTGTATTAGTTTGCTTTCATTTCAATCAGTATTCCTAATTTGGGCGGTTAAGGTTATGTCAATATATGTTATAGTACTGTATAATTAATGTAACAAGACGAATATCGGCAAGCCCAATGTGAAATATCAGAAAAAGTTTGTCGAAGCATTGCCTGAAGGAGTCCATAATTAATAAATTAGATATCAATGTCTCGACGAATTCTAGAAGAGTCGTTTTAAGCTTAATGTTTGCGTAATTAACCATCAATCGATTCACTTTTAATGTGTTGCTAATATATAAGCACCACTCAAAATAAGCATGCTAAGTAGCATTTGTGTCTACCAATGGATTCAAAATAAAAATGTGTATACCTTATTTTGCAGGATTTCTCGTTAGGCATGTTTATACGACAGACATGGAATGATACCCGGTTAGGATACAACAAACTACCACGTCTAAGATCACTTGAACTGGATACAAGATTAATGGATAGAATATGGGTCCCTGATTTATTCATGGCCAATGAGAAAAAGGCGCATTTTCACACAGTCACTGTACCAAATAAACTGATGCATATTTATCCCGAAGGTCGTGTACAATACAGCGTAAGGTAATTTATTTCGTCATTTTCCCTTGGCATCAGATGTATTGTTGTCATTGTCGGCTTACTCCTATACTTATCCGTTGCGTTACAAGTGTCCTCACTCGTTATGTGTAACTTTAACAGGATCATAACTGATTCTGCGTAGTTTGTGATCGTATGACCTACTTGATTTTCTCGATGTGATAAAAGTTTTATTTGTGTCCTAAATCACACTTTGATTTTTGGAATTGTCTATTCCTGTTTGCAATTCGTTAAATGTTTCCAGAGCTTGAATACATTGACCAGACTGAACTCCAATGTTCGACCTGGCGGTCTTTTTCAAGAGCTATGATGCACTTTCTTTTAACAAGTTACAGTGCAAAGTTTTAAGCTGTACTCAATATGTAGACAAATAGAAAGTTATCATAGCTCTTGAAAAAGACCGCCAGGTCGAACATTTGAGTTCAGAGTGGTTTTGCTACAAACGATATTGTGCTCCCCTGTTAGGGATATAATTATACGACATTGACCAGGTTTCATGTATTTTGTTTCAGAATATCAGCAACTTTGCAATGCAACATGAATTTGAGAAAATACCCGATGGACCAACAAACATGTCATATCATGCTTGAAAGTTGTAAGTATCTAAATATAAAACTTTCATTTGCAACAGTAATTGTTCTCTAGGATGTTGTTTTCAGGGTTGTCCCTATGATGTTGCTGCTTCTTTCCACAAGTATGTTTTGTCTAGGAAATAGGTGGGTTTTTTTGTACAGTTGTTAGGTTTAATTTAGGCCTTGTATTTTTGTTCATCTTCAAGTTCCTATACATCCTTTCCAGAACGATTTGTTAATATCTCTTTTTAAGACTTTATACGTTTCCTGTTCAATTTGGTGATTGTAACTTTTACTTTTAATATGTGTTTGTTTTGGTTAGTGCATTTCGCGCTCTGTTGTTTCTTAGTATAGATATTCCCTGTCATATCATGCTTGAAAGTTGTAAGTATCTAAATATAAAACTTTAATTTGCAACAGTAATTGTTCTCTAGGATGTTGTTTTAGCGTTGATGCCTGTTTCTAAAAGTATGTTTTGTCTAGAGAATGGGTGGTGTTTTTTTGTCCCTTTTTTAATGTAAGTCTTGTTCATCTTCAGGTTCCCGTACATCCTTTCCTGAAAGATTTGTTATTATCTTTTTTTAAGACATTCTATTTTTTCCTTTTCAGTTTATTGATTGTTACTTTAAGTTGTTATATGTGTTGTTGTTATTTGCTCTATTGTTTCTTAGTGCAAATATTTCCAGCCCGTGTGTTGTTATCTCTTTGTTTAAACATATTATTGATATTTCCACTGAATTGTTATCACAGATGGTTACAGTACTGAGACCCTTGTATTCAAGTGGCATCCACAACCTGTGTTCAAAGACATTAGACTAACACTAGCTCAGTTTGAATTTGGTGAGATGGCCACATTAAGGTGCGACAAACAGTATGTGGATGGTGAGTTAATCGATCTCTTTCTGTTGTAATATGTATATGAACTAAACGTATTATTTTTGTAGCTCGATTGTTACGCTACTATAGGTTATATGTTATGTGTCTTGGACAAAAAGACGGTTTAAAGGAAACTAAGTAAAATTACCAGTAGCGTTTTAAAAGTCACTTCAATTGAAACCATATGTTATATACCTGGAAAAAAATGCTTCTTGACTTTTATTATATAGTTTTAATAATTGCTATTATTTCATTTTTACCCTATGTATGCGCTATGTCTCTAATATATGAAAGCAAATTCCTCACTAGTTTTATCTGTTTTATAGGAACTTCTTTCTTTCTGTTTACAGTGAACTACACATGCCTGATGTATGAGTTTGTAATACTCCGCAGTTTTGGTTTCTATATCACACAAATATACATACCAAGTGTACTGATTGTGATTCTATCCTGGGTATCCTTCTGGTTGGATATTGATGCTGTACCTGCCAGAATATCACTCGGTCTTCTTACTGTTCTTACCATGACTACACAAAGCTCAGGCGCTCGTGCATCTCTTCCAAAAGTTTCTTATGTTAAAGGTAGGGAATTTAATTTTGAATGTTATACTGATTTTTAAATGCACAAATCATTAGCTTAAACTATGAACAACATAAGACATAACAACAAGAATAAATCATATATAATGGTACTCATCCTCAATATTATTTGTTTTCCTGAAGGTTAAACGTTGAGAGAAATAAATTAATTTGCGACGTTGGCGTGTTTTGGTTATATTCCACCATATGATAACATTGATCTCTTTAACTGTCATTGCACTGTTATCTATACATTACAGCAATTGATGTCTGGATGGCTGCGTGTCTCATATTTGTATTTGCTGGTCTGATAGAATTTGCTTATGTAAATGTTCACTCTCGGGTGGAGAAAAGACGGTATCGGGAAAGTATAGTTTCCTCCAGTAAATGTCAGAATGGGCAGGATCCGGATATGGAGGTAATAGTACATTTATGTATTTTATATGGATGATAAATAATCTTGTATGGTTTTGTTGAGTAGAATGTGGTCCAAGGTTTCTGCCATTTTGGTCCTTTGGATTCTAGGTTTTTGAAAATGGAACTAGCTTCACTTCAGCTGAAACTTGCTCTTTCAGCCACCATACAGCAGCGACTTGTACGTTCGACAGTTTTGTCTTTCAGTGGTTGAGTTTATTATCTCGCTGTATTTAGTTGTGTGTTGGGCATCACCATTTGCCTTTTATCTTGTTGCATTTATAGCTTCACTCACTTGTTTTCTCCTTAAATTATTTGTCTGAATATTTTCTTTGCAATATTTCATATTGATTAGTGGTAGCGTCGATGTATGATTCGTTATATTTATGAATGTGCAATTCAAATGAGCTATCATGTTTGCTGTTAATGATGAATGCTTCAGATAAGCATTGCATCTTGACATCACACACAAGTTGATTACTTTGCGACAAAAGTGTTTGTCTGTAAAATGTTCTCTCGGGATTTCCATTCGGTTCATCAAATGGCGTTTAGATGTTTATGTCGATAAGAAAACATAGTTTATCCATTAATACCTTTCTCACTTTAATCAAAAGTAACATGTGTGCTGTAATGTCGTTGACGAAATGATATTCGTGTTTCTCTAAGTTATCAAGCAAAACGATTTGTAAGTGTTATGTAGGATGATCTCATTTAAATCGGATCTAAACGTTGAATAGCTTCATAACTTTCCGTTGAATCAGCATATTTCATTAAGCGTTATAAGGATTTGATTTGAATGATATGTCGATGTTGATCAAAACGTTAATGTTTATTTGTTGTGAATGTAATCGAGCTCAAAATAGAGATTGTATTGTATTGATGATGTGCGAACGGTACATACAAGCACAAGCTCAATACAAATCGTATCTTATAAGAACTACTCATATAGCTATTTCAGAAATTATTTCAGGAAAAGCCAGATACGAAGAAAATATCACGGTTTCCAATGATCGCCGCAGGACGACAGAAAGCTCGAACTTTAGATCGGATATCACGGATAGTGTTCCCTTCTACATTTATTGTATTCAATATTATATACTGGAGTGTTTACCTGTTGTGGATTCCAGAAAATACGGAGGGTTCTTCTTAACGTCTTACGCCAAACATGTGTTTTTGTTAGCAAAGCTAGTTTTATGTGTACAATCGTATGTATATGTATGCCAGAGAACAGTTATTTGGGGTGTGAAGCTATGTACTTAAACTAAGCTTAATTATTATGTTAAATCATGAGTGAAACAAAGGCACATATATGTTTACGTTTAAACTATCCAGATCGTATGTAAGTTTGTATCCAACCGTTCGTCTGGTTGAATATTAAAAGAATGGCAAGTAAATCTAAGATTTGTTTACGTTTAGATCATATTTATGTGTTTATATGTATGTATGCCATATCAAAAGGATAAATAAGTACATGCATTTGTATAGTAATCACCCAAACAGTAACTACAGTAATGGCCTATATATAGACTATATAGATTTCGGATATGTTCCAACGTGTTTTATTGCATATACAATATCATAACAGATATAACATAACGTATGTCAAACATACTGGCCGTTAAAAAACGTTATAGTAAAACATGACGTTCTTTGAACTCTTTTCTTGGGTGAATGGGAATGTGTGCAGCGTTATCACTTTTTTGTTTCACTTTTCGGACACACTAGACACCGATATTTCTTTAGATTGTCATAGTTCTTGTATACGATCATGGTACTTTCACAGTTTGTATTTTACCCTTTTTGATTAAGCACATTTCAAGAGCATATGGATAATAGTTTCATTATTAATCTATTTTACATAACGTTTTTAAATAAATGATAAAATTCACCTGTCTCTGTTGACATACAGGTATATATTTAAATACGTCTTTCCGTCACTTGATTACTCTAATTATACTTGTGAATTATCCATGATGTTTTACTCGTATGTCACACACATTACTAAAGACATTTGCTTGAAAAAAATAATATCAAACACATTGTACCCAATTGTGTTCCAAAAAAAAACAATCGTGACGTCACATAGGAGTACTTCAATATTCGCAATGTCATTAAGATTTGTCGTATAATATTTGTTGATCAAACGAACATATTTCAAACTGTACTATATATCTTCTAGCTTGCCTACTATGATACATTTGTACCATTGTACTTAAATTTATATAACGCGACTTTTCTACATATTCACACTTTTCGTTCATGTATTTATTATTGCTTCAAGCCACTTTAACTGCAATAGAGTTAATTTGAAATTTGGATGAATGAAACGAAACCTGAAAATTGAAAAGTTCGTTAAGAGACCATGCCTAATAAATATATATTATAATGGCGACATTGTCTACGAACACATCTAGCGGAAAAGAGATATTTTCTCTCAAAATATACCAACTTCAACGAAGAAATATGTTTTAACCGGTGAGGACGTACTTGCAGACGAGTTTTTGTGACTACGGCGTGACGCTTGTATGTAATGTCGAAAATCACCAACTGCATATATTGAAATCCATGAATGGAGATGGTGAATATTATATAAGATATTTCTGTAATAGCCCTTAGGTTATGGGCTATAAACGCTTGGTGTCGTGCTAAGATATTGATTAAATTTAGCGTTTGGTATCATCAATTTTTAAATTTGTAAACTATTATATAGATGGGGATTGATTGACATGTTTTTTAATTCACATGTTTACATGTTCAGTACATTGCACAGCATTTGTATATGTTCAATTTGTTATTTATTTTTATAAGAACACATTAAAATGAATATAATTGAAACATTGAGTTTGTTGTCATTGGCTGCATATTTTGAGAATGGTAAAAGAGCAATAAACAGCCATTCCAGAAATTACTGATCAACCAGTTCTATATTGTATTATTGTTTTAAAAGAGACTGACATCTTCTCAACGAACAGCATACCATGTTAGACCCAGATTAGAAGCTCGGTCACTCTGCATAGCATAAAAGGCATATGACGAACATACAACATACACAAAAAACACATACACTACAATGACATACATAAAATGAATTAGAACGCGTAAAACTGAACGGCTACAGTTCCGACAACTTGTGAGTCAACCGGAGCAAGAACCAGTAGACATAAAGGTAACACAGAAACGAGCCACATATCTACCACAGTCATCAAAGCCTCACTCGACAGAAACAGAAACAGAAGCAGCAATGTACTTGACTTCAAAGTTGTAAGAGGACATGCAAAACCAAAACTAAATGAACATACGGGTAAGTTAACACAAAATCGTACTGACAAGCATCGTCGCCGTAACATATTTGCCACAGAAAATCAAAGAACACTACTTGGTTGACTCGAGAAGAATCGAAAACTATAATACAAATAGTAAATGTTGTACCAATGGTAATCCATCATCTAAGCTATCAATATTTTATCTATCAAACGGATTGGGTACATAATTGTTAAACGTACATCATACACATTAATAATTTCTGTTTAGCAGGGAAATATTTGGTACATTAGATTTGTGATAAATTAGATTGCTTTTTGGTGCCTGGAACATTCATATGACTGCGGACTGTGGACATCGATATTCAACAGATCACTGACCGGAAGTTTGTAGTAGCGCTTACATATGAGCTGAAGCTTCGTGTAAGTGTACAGATAATTATCAGTTAGATTGCCGTAACATTATATTACTTAAGTTAAAAATATTGCTAATATAAATACAGTCGAACTTCGATGCCTCGAACTACCTTCGGACCGGGAAAATAGTTCGAGCCATCTACTGGTTCGAGGCATCGGGGGTTTGAGTATATATGCCCTGTAAATGTATATGTTCGAACGCTTCTCGGTACGTGTACCTGTCAATTGTGTGTAATTGTCGATCGTATTTTATGCATAATTTATATATTTGCGTCAACTTGTAAATAGTATGCATAATAATAATAAAACATGATATTGTTTGACAAAATTGGCTTGAACTCGTCGGCTAGCTTCAAATATTCACATTTGTAAAGAAAGTCCCCCCCCCCCCCGTTACCGGGTCCTTCGCCAAGTTGCTTAGTACAGCCTTATCATTTGTAGTATATCGTCGTTACGTTCCATTTTGACAGTGATGAAATTAGTGAATTCCGATCAGGTTTTCTACAAATAATGACCATCTATTAACATCTTTTTAAAGAATACAAACATTTAAATTAATGGCAAATTTGTTGTTTCTAAATTTTATTCACGAAAAATAAATCAGTTATAATTTTCTTCATTTAGTAATTAACGGACATAAAAGTTCTAAGTTTTTTGTCACAAACATGTAATACAATACAGCTGTAAACGTTTTTTTTGTACAGTAATTGTCACAAGGTGTTAATTACACCTTTCATCGACATTTTATTTACGTATGTTGCGGATCCTGAAAATAAATTGCACACGTGCACCAAAAACAATTGCACAGATGATCTGAAAGAGAATTGAACTACAACGAAAGTAAATATCAAATGCTGTTTGCCTATACTGGTTTTTTTTAATTGCACCGAGGAATTGAAGTACTGTAGTAAATCGGATTTGTTTTCAATTAATCTTTTATCGTTTAAAATAACAGTTGAGTGAGACGAATACTTTTGCTGATGAGATGCTACAATCAATTAAACCAATTATGATAGTTTTATGACCCCGCCGATTTGTTTAGATCGGATCATGGCATTATAGAGAAGTACATACATTAACAAAGACAATTCCTCCCCATACTTTGTCGAGGAATCATAACTTATTATATTGGAACGACGATAGAAACCTTTATTGATAATGATATTTATGTATGTCTGAATATTCATATGTGCATGTTTTGCTTTCATTAAAAATATGGACCTGTCAAGACTACATTTCAGCAACACCATTCAATATTGGCATCGTTTTACGAATGTGGCAATAAGATATATTATATGACTCAGGTTCGTACGTAAGCGCCTTTATGCATTTTATCCGATTTCTAAGCCTTGTATTTACTCGAGCAGCTTCTCACTGTTTTGTAATAGCGGAGTACTAACTTAATAAATGTCACGTATAGTAAATGAGAAATACTTCATCTTTCGTGTGTAATATGTAATTCTAACACTGTCTATTTTTAGCTCCGTGTAAACGTATAGGACTGTACCGTGGTTAAATTTCCGGTATATCACAGTTTTTGCCGTGCTACGTTTTGGCTGTTGAATTTCCTCCCACGTATAAATAACGCTTTTTATGAATGGAATTTACGTCTTGTTTATCACATGACGTCATGGATTGTATGACGTTTATTTGGCGTCAACGTTAACGTGACGTTGTGCGAACTTTTATTTGCGTAGCGTTCTTTCTTAATTTATTTAAATATCCGTATTGTTGCAACAGCAGTTTCATTTATCGATTCATTTTAGTTTTTATGAAATACATAGTTTGGAATGAGCTCTAGTTATGCCTCTGTTTAAATGAAATGAGCAAAAAACGATATTCCAGGGGTGGAGGTTTTATACTTTAAACAACGGAAGTTGTCAATAGCAACACTACAAACAACGCATCACTCTGCAATAAAAATGAATCCATATGAAATATTACACGTGTCAGAATGCAAATAGATCTTAGTTTTCCGTGATATACCGGCCAATATATCACGGCCTTCGTGATTAATTCCTACGCATGTGAACCCCAAACCGTGATATATTGGCCGGTATATCACGGAAAACTAAGATCTATTTCCTAATTATATAACTCGTATTACTGTTGTTAACAGCTTTATCACGCACATGGTGCAATTATTATGTGTATTCTGTTCAAAACCAGACACGCGTAGTATTGCATTACACGTCATTTGTCAATAAGAACGACGGTTTATAGGTTCCCGTTCACTTTCAAAGGCACGTTTAGTCTACAATATACTATTATTGTATTAGAGCATTCACGCCATAACGTATTGATTTATAATAAATTGTGGCCATTTTTAATTTTACCACACCATCAATAAGAATTGATCACACTATTGGAAAAATATCGATGTTGATTTTATGAGTTTCCCTTACAATTTCAAAGATGCATTTCGTCTGAGATGAGATATATTATACTCATATTGAGTTATACCCACCATTAGCAATCAACCTTATAGCATCGTTATATAATATAATAAAACATGGTAATTATTTCTCTCCATCACAACAAGTTATAACAATTGCATTTGTTTCAACTACAGCTATCTAAGTTGGTGTCTTATGGGTTGCTGGTGGTAATGCTTATTTTGATCACGGGTAGCACTAGAATATATTTCAGAACGTTGTACTTAAAAAAAATCATCGTTTACGAACATTTTGCACGTGTTTAAGGGGTCACATATTTGCCGCATGAGTGTCAGGACTATCCAAATAGAATGATTTGTCAGCAAAATATGCGAGACATAGATTGCCATATCGGTAAAGGCGAAGCGATTTGGCAGTATTTGCATATAGCTATCACATGAATAAAGCTATCCCTCGTCATACCTGTTACCGAATAAATATAAAAAAGTTTTGGTCAGATTCTTTGCATTTGAATTTAATTCAGCGTACCTGTCATTCATAGCTGACGAATTGATAACGGGTTGATTGTACACTCTGCAGTGAGATTCATCAAGCATTTCAATAACAATACAAATAGTTAGAGTAATACAAGCTCTGTTTAATCAGTCATTCAACTGTTTTTCCATCGCGGTTATGTAAATCGATCACGCCTATTAGTAACAACCATAAATATTCTGAATGACTTCGAATCAAAGAGCTTTTTACGAGGTATTTCTAAGTTGTATTGTCAAATCAACAAATCCAAAACCAAATAATCATCAAATTGCAAAAGCTCTCTGATCAACGATGTTATTTATTACGTCTAAGCTAATATTGCGATAACCATTCTGATATAAAATGTAAAATATCATATCGATGTGCCACTATTCACGGATAAGATGACAATCAAACGATCGAATTAATTATCTTTAATCATGAACAAATGTCAATATCTTTATTGCAGACGCTGATGCATCTGTTTTTTCCGTGACTTATTGCAGTAGACACGGACTGTCCTCATGTACATATCTAAGTTATTGAACGTTTAGAGAAACTAATCATATTTAATTTTGGTACATGCCATGTTGATTGAATGAATATATGTATGAGCAAGATGATCTGTATGTGTTTTGTACACTTACACGTGATAATACGTCTAGTGCTTTGATTGTCTCTCTACAGATATATTTTGATAAGCAGCACTGTGTTCATTGGCAGATACAAACAGTCTAATATGTATCTATCGAGAAGGATTGTATAGTCTAAAGATAAAAGTAATTCTACAACAATTGAGGTTAAACACTCTGAAAACAAACAGAAATTAACAGATGGAAAAATTGTGAAGGCAAGACATAACAAATTCTATAAAGATTAATTAAACACTCATGTGATATTCAGTAATATGTTTTTACTGTTTTATTCAGATATTTCTGACATAAAGCAGTGTTACGCCTGTTAAGTCTAATATTTACAAAACTTGCAAAACATTGAACAACACCTGACTTTGTTTATTGACAATGCCACACGGGTGCTGTAGATGCAAATGATTGAATACAAAATGCAGCCAAAAAGAAGACACAATTTGCTGAAATGGTGAAAAGGAATTTCCACAAGTTGGATATCCAAGTCATCATACTTCATTCCAGAACGCCGTCTGTCAATATAGAGTCTTGGTATATCAGTGTTATACAACTTCACATGTTCTTGTTTAGTTGTTATTGACTCATATATTATGGGAATTTGATGCAACGTAATGTTATAAAATTGATTCTCTGTAATGGTTTACATGAGGTTCGAGTTTCAATGACATAAATCAGCAACATGGTCGGGCCAAACTTCCATCATAAAAAGATACAAAAAATCGATACATTATAACTTATTCATTACATAACTATAGTAATATGAGGTACTACGTTTATTACAGTTATATTTATTTCAGGATAAAAGCAAAAACGTGTCATAAAAATGCAATAATTTAATATTTTGCAAGAACAGCTGACACCATTGAGTGCATGGAACTAAAATGGTCCTGTATTAACGTGTTAGTAGAAGCATAACGTAACTAAACCCAAGACGTCGTGAAAAAAATATTTTCAGTGGTGTGCGTGATCTAGTAGATTATTGCAATAAAACCTTGTTATTTCTTTTGATATTGATACATATGAATGTTATTTCATCTTATCAGATATTTGGACACTCATATTGGCGAATGTGTGGTGTATAACGTTTCAACCAGTTTACCAGTCTGGATATCTCAGTAAATAAATGATTGGACAAAACCTTTTTTATATTTTTTTATCATTTCACATCTCTATCGCTAACTTGTTAGTTTGTTTTCGTAAAACTTGTGTTAGGTAAGTGTAAGCCACCACTTCATCCACTAGCGTTATCTCCGATGACCAAGCAGTGTTTTCAATATACGTCGGCTTTTACGTACTTTAAATATATAGCAAATTCAACATACACCAATTTGCGATATCAACATATAGCGTGCTGACTATACTAAATCAATAATCCCGGATACATTTAAGGTTATGTTGCTCATTTAAATGCTTTCAAGACATAATCATATTAATGTTGTTGAACTTAAGAGCATGTATATTTCTATAGACAGTATACGTAGGGCGTTTCAAAAGTTCCAGGAAAAGTGCTATATAATATTTATCTTATGGCCTAATTACTTCAAACTTTGCATTTAAATAGAACAATTCATAATACATAGTGTGCGATGAATCGAACGGATCAGGTTGTGTCGTACAAAATGGCACGGCTGCCATAGTAACGTCAACACTGGCTACCCGGGGCAACGTCATCTCTGGTCGTACCTTGTTAACATGTTTTGACGAAATCTCACCCAGTCAGTAAAACGGCACACAAAATACACATGCTACAACAACAACAATGCTTTATATTCCCAAAAAGGGCCTTGTTTCTAAGTTCGCTCTTCCAGGGTCCCTATGCAAAGCATTCTAAAGTGTCATAAAATCAAGCAGAAACGTCGAACCCAACGTCTAGCGTCTGGTTCACAACTGGTCGTACCTTCTTTTGATCATCTGCAGCAGTACCACTGGCAGTCTGGAAGCGCTCATATTATTCATACATCATACCCAGTAACATACAACGCTTTTAACAGGCAGTGGTTATAAAATTTACTGTTCCAAGTCTTAATTGTCCTGCCAAAAGACAAAAACTGGTCAAATTCCAATGGTTTACTGACATTTGGCGGGTGATTCTAATACGGCGATAAATAAACCTTATCACAACAGTGGGACTATTTAAACTGTGGCATATGTTGATCAAAATGATGTTATACCGCTCTTCGCAAATGTTCCCTGTAGTAATTTTAGGTCGTAGTTAATTGGTAGCTGTTTGATTTGAGTCAATGTGTTGGTAAAGTTGACGATTTCTACGACGTGACGTCAAAATTGCCCCGGGTAGCCATTACTGGCGTTACTATGGCAGCAGTACCCTTTTGTACAACACACCCTCAAGCGTTTGATTCATGGTACAATATGTATAATGAATTGTTCTATTTAGATGCAAAGTTTAAAGTAATTTGAACAGACGATAAACATTATACAGCACTTTTCCTGGAACTTTTGAAACGCCCCTCGTACATTCAATACGTTTACACTAACAGTACCATATGAACGCGTACTGACCAATATGAATCAAGACACTAACATCCCAAAACATTAACGTGATATAATTGGGATTTTAAGTACGCATAAGGTTTGTCCCGCATTAGTCAAATGTTTCCATTAAAACGGATCAATAAATTGCATTTTTACCAATATTTACGAGCTAAATGCTGTACTCAAATGTTCGACTGATTTTAACGGCCATTGTGGATTTATTTTATTATGGTGTTGTAACCCTGCTTCAAAATCTTTATATCTCCCTAGAGTGTGATATGTCTCCTTTTATAGTGGTTTGTTTTTGTCGTGCCCTGTTATATTTTCGATATTTGTGCTAAACATTCGACTAAGATCGTGACATATTATTTGGCATCGCGTAAATTTTCTGTTCGAATCAATGACTGTTAAATGTTGACAAAAATAACCAATGCAACTGAATAGGCTAAGTGTAACTTAACTGTGTTTAAATTAAGTCCTATATCGCTCTACTAATGTTCCAGCTAGAAGTAGACGCTGTTTTAGACGCACTATCGTTTTACATTTTAGTTACCATTATGCAACAAAAAAATGAAAATATTGATTTCTTGATACCATTTAATAACTGTTGGATGTATCATTCAAACGGCTTGGGCTTGTTTTGTGCTGGGTCAAGTCATAGTTGTGCCTCTTTAGATCGCATAACGTTAGGTCAATGTCTTTATTGTTTTAAACAAGGCACCGCCCCGGGATTGTTATGTCTCATTTGGTCACCGTTTTGGCATGGGTTTGTGTTGTTGTGTCGCCGTGCAGCGGGGCCTTGGGGAACTTGATTGAGTGTTATGCGTTTCATTCGACCTCATGCAATAATCGCTATTATATAATTTCTTTGTGAAACTGGGTCATCCTGCATTTTTTCGGCAGGGACTTGGATTTTTAATTGTTTCTTCGGCTTATGTGTGGGCATTGCTCAATGTAGTTGCTAGGAATATGCAATATTATTTCCCACCCCATTACTACCTTGGCCATTAATTTAAACTAGGTCAATGCGAAGTCGTGCCTCTTTAGGTCGCATAACGTTAGGTCACTGTCCTTATTGTTTTAAACAAGGTCACGCCCCGGGATTGTTGTGCCTCATTTGGTCGCAGTTTTGGCATGGGTTTGTGTGGGCATTGCTCAGGGTAGTTGTGTTGTGCTGTTTCTGATTTCTGTGCTCTGCTGGTTAGGTTGAGTGCTACCTTCCTAGTCGGATTTTCTTACACCTTTTTTTCATTACGATGAAATAATGGTACTTCGTATCTGACCATGTGATTCTAATTCATACCTGAAATACTTCTACCCCAAATATGCCACTAAATTAAATATTCCCTTTACTCTATGGAAAACAACGCGTGTTCTTGTTTCTTATTTCTAATTGGATATTAAACATTTTATTATGTTTTACCAAATCGTTAACACTCTGAATTATATGAGGGGATACGATAGCAGTTAATTAGATATCACAAGATCTGTCATAATCAAAGGTTTAGTCTGTCTTTTAGTAAAAGATATAACTGGTGGAAACAAATCAGACCGGATAGAACAAATCTTAAGGGATTAACGATGACTCTTAAATGACAAACATTTGTACCTTAGTGGGTAGTATGTTATTATATATAATTATTGACGTAACCCAGTGCTAAGACAGTTTTTCAAATGTTTACTAAACTTGTCATTATCTAGATACATACATAATTCGTCTTCTGACATTACTGCCGATATAAGATAAATATTTTGTTTGAAGCTAATTATTGGATTAAGAAAATGCCAACATAGTATATATACATGACGCAATGTAACCGTGTACGAATCTCAGAACTTCTTTCTTTCCTAATGTTTTTTTCCGGTTTTAAATCCAATGCTTATATAAAATGCATGCGTTCCGTCTTTAACGTAATCGTATGTTTTGTTTCTTTCTCCACGCTTAAATCCCCCCATCCTGATTTACGTGGGTAGTAAGTTAAGAATTTTAACTTGTAATTCTGGAATTTTGGAAGTCCGATTCTACATTTTGATAATTTTACAGGTTAAACAAAAAAAACCCAGTATTAATTCACAGTTCTTTAAGACAGAATTCAAATTTCTAGAGAGTTGATATCTGGCTTCTATATACAAAATAATGCTTAGCTGCCTAAACCCCAACTTGATGACTTGTTTAAGTGTTCTTGAAAATAGAGTTTCGCCTTAAAATCCATTAACTACCTTGATTGGGAAAGACGCTGCAAAAATTGACGTATCGGTTGCAAAATGTGAAAGAAGTATACAAGTATAACTTCAATGCCACGGATTGCCTTACAGAAAGAAACACAAGCAATATCTGTAAGTTTATTATCAATCGAGCAACTTGTTGGAATGTTTTCAAAGGCCATTTGTACACTTTTTGATGGTGTTATTATTATAATTATTGCGCTTGACTAACAATTGCAATTAATAATATAGTAAGAGGAGCCATTACTGGTCCAACAACAAAACGCCAATCCATAAAGTCTAGTACATTTGATCGGACAACAAAACGCCATTCCTTAACAATCGGATCTGTTTAAGTCGATCGAACATTTGTGGGAACATTCACCTCGTAAATATTGGTAATTTACCATCTACGTCTACCATTGCAATGTATTAAATGGCTCCAGGAGCGATGATTTATCAGCCTAGAAGCACCGAAATATGTTCGTCATGGGATTCGTGATGTTATCATTGTTACTCATGTTGTGTAATAGTATGTTGTTCATGGCGTCCTGTTTCTGTATCATGATAACGAACACTTTATTCTAGATATGAGCGTAACCAATGCTTTTCTTAAGTTTCTAGCATATCGTACATGTAGTATGCATGGCCATATTTGTTGTTTGTAATACATTGTATTTATAAAACATCAGGGCGTTACAGGCTAAGTCACTTGTAAGCAACTGAAGGTCTCTCAAATAGCAGAGCTGACAACATTTCTAGTCAGTATCATTTTTGTGAAGAAATGTTTCATTGATCTGCGTATGAATAATTGACGCTTCTGTATGCACCTTTGCGTCAGCTGAACGTTTCACTATTCAATTGAATTAAGCACGGGAACATCGTTCAGTCGATTAGGGCTGACCAAATTTTGGCTGGGCTAAAACCTCGCAATTACGGGATACTGATATGGCGATATCTCCTATCACTAGAACTTAGAAAAAATGTCATTGATTGTTGACGAAATATTCAATGCAATTATATAAGAATAAAAAGCACATAGCAACAAACTGATTGAGATAAGACAGTTGTGAAAACAACAAGATGGGAAATATGGCGGATAGTGAATATTATTGACGATTTAGTTTTATTATCCAAGTATTTCTATCAGTAGATAAATTCTTTATTAGAATGCAGGTTTCGGACGGTGGCTAGTTGGAAGAGGGCATAGCTTTAGGGTCGATGTTTTCCGTAAATGCACTGAATTTATAGCTATCGAAGTTGTTAACATGACTGTTAATCAGATGATTTTTTCGTACTTATGTTTAATCTGAGAATTGGTCAATGTCCGTAAATCACGTTTTAGTGGCATTTCCATTTTCCTAACGACAAAAGAGCTAGTTTTTGTAAGTTAATGAAATTTTTATACTAGTTATAAGATATCCAAGAAATGATTATTAACTGGCGTGTGCAATGACACGTCAGAATCTGATAAGAAAAAACCTATAGCAAAACCTTTTCTAAGACATCACTCTTGAGAGTATGCTGATTAAGGATATTCACGAAAAATTAATCACTCTTATCGCAAAAACGAGTGCCTCTTGTGAGGAATGGTTCCGGGTTACTTAGTAATTGCATTCCAAAAATAAAAATGAACTCGGTTCTTGCATGAATACGTTTCATGGAAGGTAAAACTTTGTTCTACGATATTGCGAATTTACTCATAATATTGATCTGAATTATGTCTTAAGAGCATACTAAACACAATTGCTATTTATTTTTGTGTTAGAGAATATGAATAAGCTCGCAGTGATAAGTAAGACAGTTTGACATGAGTACATCAGCGCTAGATAATGAGCCATGGATATGATTATCTGTATAATGAGAATGTTGGTGTGAACAGATCTGACAGAACTCATCATAGATGTAATTACCCTGTTACTGAGACATAACAATAGTTTCTTCATTTTTGTACGTTTTTGTTTTATTTTATGTTGTTATGTCATTTGTATTGATGCACTTGCTTTGTGCATTTCTAATTTCGTATTATCTATATCATGTAAAGACGATGGATCAATCGAGCTGTATGTTTGGATGTTTTATGGCCGATTGTATACTATCAAGGTGTTGTTATAACAAGTAATTGCGTTTGGATTACACTTGATACTGGTAAATTGTAATTATTGATGTCATATGTGCTATGCATGGTTTTATCCAGGCCAATAACAAAACGCTAGTCCTTAACAACATGCTCCGTTTAAGTCGGTCGAACATTTGCGAGGAGCATTCACCTCGTAAATATTGGTATATTACCATTCACGTCTTCCATTACAATGTATTAAATGGCTCTAGTGAAGAGGATTTCATCGGCTTAGAAGCACAGAAATACATTCCTCATGGGAGTTGCTGTAATTGTTACTTATGTTGTATAATAGTATGTTGTTCGTGGCGTCCTGCTTCTGTAACATGACAATAAGCACTATATTCTAGATATGATTTTACCTACGTGTCGCTAGCATAACATACACCTAAGTACAAAATGCAGAAAGAATGGTCATATTTTTTGTTTGTGATATAGTGTATTGTATTTATAAGACGAACGTTAAAGGGTATGTCAATGGTTAGCAATTGAAGTCCTTTCAAATAGTTGAAAAAATTCGAGTCATTTTGATATTCGTGAAGAAAGGTTTCACTGATTTTCGTATGAATAATAAACGCTTCTAAATGGTTCAGACAAAACAACTTCCTGTGCCATCAATTGTTTGACTGCCTTGTCATTTGTGAGGAGTTTAAACGTGATCTTGCGTTCCGATGTAATTCGTACTTGTATGCTATGAAGAGTTTTGTGATCAAAAACTATTTTGGAATTGAATTGAATAAATCATAATAATTTAAGGAATTGTATAGAAATGTAAGTGGTATTTTATAGTTCCATATTGTTTCCAATGGCAACGTGGTAGCAATTAATTCAATTTTTACTTGTTCATATTTGTCAGTGTGGTTTCTTTTTACGTATGACTTTTTGTGCATTTTGTGTTCTGCAGTTTCTGTCAAATGTGTTCTTGTTTTTATGCTCGATTATTCGTGAAGCTGATACTAATAATAACAACAAGTGTAATAAAAATAATGACTTTGTCCAGAATTGGTATGTAAATATTTTCAAAAAAGGGTTCTGAAATTGTTTTAGTGAGCATTTATTTTTCGCCACTGTACGCACTGAATTTGATGTTGTATGTAATTTGATGTCTAATTCAGATAGGTTTAGCTGATGCCGTGCAAAATGCTTAACATGTCCGTAGTCGTATGCTTTTCGTGATACTGCAATTATCAGAGATAGCAGAGATCATGACTGATCAATATCATTGTGTGCCGGAGTATGACTTAATATCATCTTGCCCAATCTGAAAATTACACACAAATGTCAGAAACGGTTAGCACTTGTTAAAACGACTTGCGACGCTTAAGCATATTGTGGCATTTTATTTTTGTTATGTGGTATTTTGATTGTCGCAAGAAAATTTAACAATTTACCATGTGGGTGCCCCAAATTGGGATCATAAGCGGGAGTGTGCATGGCATATACAAGATAGGTGTATAAATGGTCTAAGCTTTTACCGTTATTCTGCACAGTCCAACGTGTCACAATTGAACAATTAAAGCATGGGAATATTGTCAGGTTTTTTTTTTATAATACGTTTTTTATTTACTGAGTCCTTTTTTCTCCGGGATACTATTCATTAAGATATTAAATTACACACAGTCATATATTCAGTCAAGACTCAGTCTATTTACCTCTCTTAAATGAATTATTTGAGAGAAAGTAACTACCAATTACAGTTTAGATTACACATCTCTGGTTGGTAAATTCGTATTTAGAGCATATATCAGCTTCAAAACTTAAATTCAAAATCGATTGAACGTGGGATGAAGTTTTATTCTTGAGAACGTGACATGTATTCATTGTATAAATACCGTTGAGTTTTCGCAGCTGGAGGGCAATGGAAAACCATCAATCACTCGTATTCGAAAATCCCGATTATTTTAACCTGGCAATAATATAGAACTGTACTATGCAAAATCATCCAATTCGGATTAGTTGCTTCTTAAGCGTACTCCTGACGAAATAAGTACATTGAAAAAGACTTACATGTAAATATTAAATGCTACATGAAGCCGTCTTTACACGCAGTATACCATTTATTAAAAAGATAATGTATGTCAATGAAAATAACATATTCTTATTCATCATTGAATTGTACAAAGAAAACACATAGATTACATCATTGTAAGTTACAAACCACTAAGCGTCTCATTAGACGCTGACCGTGTACTCAAAACATGGACATTATTTATCAATTTATTATTTCCAATCTGTCGATTGTACTTCTCTTTATCATGAAAGTTGTATGTATTGGAACATCACATGTGTATGTGTTATTTCATCCGATTCATTGACATAAGCAATAAAGGATGTGTCTACTTTCATGTACGATAAATATATAACTGAAAATTGAGTATGGCGGGACCGAGTCAAACATCGTTGTGATTTTAATTCATCATTTGTTCTACAATTTGATTAAAATAAGAATATGATTCTAAAATGTGCCACAATTTTAATCATTTACGTCAAAAAATTATCAGATACTAGATCTTTGAAATGCAACTTTACGTTACGTCAAAACGAAGAGAATGACGTTTATGACATCACTAATAAAGTAGGCGGTTGTGGTTGGTTTAAAAAGTCTTTAATAAAAAGTGTCCAATTTGTGAATGTTTGCTTGCAGGGAAAAATAGCAAGTTGTTTTAGCCACCACAACCCTTGTTTTCCTTGATATGAGTACTTTTTAGAAACCGATCACCATAGTAACGACATAAATCATTTAAAGAAATAAATGTTAATATTAAATACGACGAATGAGGTGTTTCTATTTAGATATTAAGCTTTAATGTGTTTTGTTTAGCCTTTTTCATTTCTGTATGATTTGAGTCATGTTGCTGCTTTTCTGTCCGATTTACTAACTGTTGTAGCCGTTTTATGAAGATACTTACCATAACACATTTATTTTGTATATTTCAGGTAGCTGGGCATGGTAATGGTACCAGACATTGAAGATGAAGCGGACCACATTCAACAGTCTGACCATCCTGTTATATGTATTGGTTGAGAAAATGAATTAATAAGATACGTTATAGTTGGTGATTGACTGGCATGTTTCTTTCGATTCACAAATTTAAATTAAAATACATTGCACAGCATTTGTATATGTTCAATTTGTTATTTATTTTTATAAGAACACATTAAAATGATTAAAATGAAACATTGAGTTTGTTGTTACTGATTGTATTATTTTGAGAATGGTACCAGAGCAATAATCAGCCACCACATTACATAACCAGATTTCCAGAAATTATTGATTAACCAGTTCTAGCTTGTATTAGTGTTTCACAAAAAACTGTCAAATTCTCAACCAAATAGCATACCCTTTTCGACCCAGATTAGAAGCTTGGTCGCTCTGTGGGCAAGCAAGTGTCAACCCGAAAGACTATATTGTATTCATAAAGAGATAATAATAAACAAACTGGGAAAAGCCTAGCACGGAAGGTAAGTACATGAAGACCAAATAAAAAACACAAGAACACCACAAGCACAAACAAAGATAATGTAAAAAATAACGTGTATAACTAAACGGCTACCTACAAACCAGATAGTTTGTCAATCAAAATATAATGATTGAAACAAGAGCAAGTAGACATGAACGTAACACAGAAACGAAACACATAACTTATATCATCTACAACTCTTCACTCGGCAGAAACAGTGTACATGGTATTTAAACTTACAAAGCAGCAGTGTACTGGACTTCAAAGTTCCAAGAAGACATGCAAAACCAAAACTAAATGAGCATACTAATATGTTAACACAAAAATCACAATGGCAAACATTGTCGCAGGAACACGCATTGCCTGACTCGAGAAAAATCGAAAACAATAATACTAATTCCAAAAGTAACCCAACATATAAGATAGCACTATCTATCTAACAAACGGTACAGAAATGCTAATACGTACACGATGAACATAAATAGTCTCTGTTTGAAGACTTGATACTTGCAACAGCCAATATTATGGTCACGTGATACGCCTAACGGTATATTTGCGTATTTGCAACCTATTTAATATAACACACTCGAGGCCCGTCTGTGAATCTGACGAAGTACATGTTATTATTGTACATTGTTTACAAGCAACACATCTTTATAAACCGTATCATACGGGCCTCATAAGTCTTGTCTTCATAACAGCAATGTCAATCCCGTTGATCACGGATTGTAACGGTTAAATAATTGATAGTAAATCATCAATGGAATACCAGATTACCTCCCTGCGTTAAACTGTTCATATGCATGTAATTTCAATAAATAATAAAGAATAAATGTCTTTAATAGGTACAATGTAACTAAAAATCTTAAAATTCGGAATGGGAGTAGGTAGGAAGTGATTTGTCAGCAATATAAATGGGAGTATTATGTTCATGTCATATTTGTGGGTCGTATCTTTGCTACATGTGTGCCAAGACTGTCCATATCGAATGATTTGTCAACAAAATACGCGAGCCATATATTACCACAAGGGTTCTCTTAAAATTTCATTTTGCATAGTAGTCAACTGTACCATGTTACTCAATGTCGTCTTTATTACAAAGTAATTAGAGCACAAAGTCGTCGTGTGGGTCTACATTATATTTATTTGCGTTTTGAGAAACAACATACCCTTCATTCAAATCTGACGAATTGTTAATTGGTTGATTTGTCAACTTGCTATGGGATTTGGGATGACATACACTGATATGCAGACATTTCAATAACATTACAAATCATAAGGAGTAATACAAGCTCTGTTTAATCAGTCATTCATCTGTCTGCCACCGATGGTATATAAATTGATCACGCCTACTAGCACCAACCATAAATGTTCTGAAAAACATAGAACTTACGATATAACATCAATGCGTATTGACAAATCAACAAAGCCAGTACTAAATAATTGTCAAATTGTTATTTATCACGTCTAAGCCAACAATGCTATTGACAATTGCCATTCTGATATAACATATCAAATATCATATCCATATGCCAATATTTACGAATAAAATGTCCATCACAAATTACTGATATCTAATAACTTGTTGATGAATGACCTTTTATCAATACCAAAATACATGTACCTTTATTGCAGACTCAAACGCATCTGTTTTACCTGTGGATTGGTTATAGAACAACTTATTATGTTCACATAGTGAGTGGAAGGCAAATAATAATAATGCATATTTTTCTTGAAGTAACAAATAAATAAATGTGCTGCTTTGCATGTGCTCCGATCTGCTGACAATTGATTTTCGTGGTCTGAATACAGCGAGCTTATAAACATAATTAGATGCAAACTTCAGATAATACGAAGCAATAAAAGTTAATCATTTATACAGTAGAATCTTCATTGGTAGTAACAAATAGTTTAATCTGTATTCATCGAGACGGAGTTTGTTGTCAAACATTAAAATACTTTTAGTGATTCTACATCCTTTGAGGTTCAACACTCAAAAACAAACAGAAAGTAAAAGATGGAGAAAATATGAAGGCAAGACTTAACAAATTCTATAAAGATAATAACGATGCGAAATAGTGGGATAATTATCGTAGTTTTACCGTTTTATTCAGTTATTTTGACGCTAAGCAGTGTTACAAAATGTATGCCTGCTATTTCGAATGTTTACCAAACTTGCCAAAATTCAGGATAATCCGGAATATGTTTATTGACAATGTCGCACCTGTGCGGTAGATACCAATTATTGAATAAAGATGCAGCCAAAAAGCACAAAACGTTTGCTGAAGTTAGATATCGCAAAACCTTTCCTCCGTGATCATAATTCGTGGCTAAATTTCTACAACGCGTTTTGTTATGTAAATTTCGTTCAAATTGGAGTTTGGTGTCTCCAAGCATTTTCATTACATCATAAATGTTTTCATGTGTAATGCATTTAACTTACTAAAGTAAATAATTCCCCTGTATGTTTATAGGTGGACATCGATATAAACATTAAATAGTCTCTGTTTGTCAAGGAAATATTTGGTCAATTATGTTTGTGATCAATATTGGCCTTTTGTTCCAAGACCACAAACATGGCTGCGTACTGTGGACATCAATGTTTAAGTACCACATCCGTAGAAGTTATTGGCAGGACCGATCTTTTACGCTGGCAGGACTGATTATTCGCTACAACAACAACAACCAATCAAAATGCAGAACATAAACACGTGACTCATGTGTACTAGTAGTCGGATATAATATGTATGAGCAGGTAATATATTTCTTTATTTATCCATTTTTTTGAGAACAATAAAGCGTGGCAGTGCAGCCTCCATCTACTTGAACATGAGTAAAATGTTTTCGTACATTGCAAGTGTGGGTTTGAAGCAGTTTCAACATAATATAATGCTTTTTCTTAAAACGAAAGTGAAAGTACAATTCTCTGGTCTTCTCTTTATTGTATTGTTTTTCCGTGCATGTCTGTCTGTGAAGCCTTATTGCATTCTTAATATTGTGTTTGAGTGTAATTGCAGGCAGCTAACTCAGCCAGGTATAAAGCCAGTACGGCAGACGTGTGAATTATGAATAGAAAAAATAATTGTTGTTGTTCTATAATAATATTGTGATCGCTTATAGGAATGTCATAGGAATTTTAATGTGTCCGTGTATTATACAATTAAACATACGCAATTGACCATTATCATGTTATTTGATGTAATAGGTCTTGTAACTCTTTGAGTTCCACCTTTATCCCCAATATGCTATATAGTTATTGAACTGCAGTAGATATATTCTATAATCATTATGCACATGTAGCTTTGATAGCCTTTGTCTACAATATATATTGCACTGCACTTTAATATATAATGGTCTTGGTTCCCTACGGTTCTGCCTTTATCCAATTTATTTGTTTGCACTGCATTATGATTAAAATGACAATAACCAGCACCCTGAGGCGCTGCTTTATCCAACTATTTTTTACACTGTAGAATGATAGAATGGCATTGGTACCATGAGGTCCTGCCTTTAAACAACTATATTTTGTACTGTAGAATGGCATTCAATGATATAATGGCATTGGTACCCTGAGGTCCTGCCAATATCCAACAATATTAAATACTGTAGAATGATAGAATGGCATTGGTACCCTGAGGTCCTGCCAATATCCAACTATATTAAATACTGTAGACTGATAGAATGGCATTGGTACCCTGAGGTCCTGCTAATATACAACAATATTTTGTACTGTTGAATGATATAATGACATTGGTACCCTGAGGTCCTGCCAATATCCAACAATATTAAATACTGTAGAATAATAGAATAGTATTGGTACCCTGAGGTCCTGCCAATATCTAACAATATTTTGTACTGTAGAATGATAGAATGGCATTGGTACCCTGAGATCCTGCCAATATCCAACAATAATTTGTACTGTTGAATGATATAATGGCATTGGTACCCTGAGGTCCTGCCAATATCCAACAATATTTTGTACTGCAGAATGATAGAATGGCATTGGTACCCTGAGGTCCTGCCAATATCCAACAATATTAAGTACTGTAGAATGATAGAATGGCATTGGTACCCTGAGGTCCTGCCAATATCCAACAATATTAAATACTGTAGAATGATAGAATGGCATTGGTACCCTGAGGTCCTGCCAATATCCAACAATATTAAATGCTGTAGAATGATAGAATGGCATTGGTACCCTGAGGTCCTGCCAATATCCAACAATATTAAATACTGTAGACTGATAGAATGGTATTGGTACCCTGAGGTCCTGCCAATATCCAACAATATTTTGTACTGTAGAATGATAGAATGGCATTGGTACCCAGAGGTCCTGCCAATATCCAACAATATTAAATACTGTAGAATAATAGAATGGTATTGGTACCCTGAGGTCCTGCCAATATCCAATGATATTTTGTACTGTAGAATGATAAAATGGCATTGGTACCCTGAGGTCCTACCAATATCCAACAATATTTTGTACTGTAGAATGACAGAATGGCATTGGTACCCTGAGGTCCTGCCAATATCCAACAATATTAAATACTGTAGAATGATAGAATGGCATTGGTACCCTGAGGTCCTGCCAATATCCAACAATAATAAATACTGTAGAATGATAGAATGGCATTGGTACCCTGAGGTCCTGCCAATATCCAACAATATTAAATACTGTAGAATAATAGAATGGCATTGGTACCCTGAGGTCCTGCCAATATCCAACAATATTTTGTACTGTAGAATGAAAGAATGGCATTGGTACCCTGAGGTCCTGCCAATATCCAACAATATTTTGTACTGTTGAATGATATCATGGCATTGGTACCCTGAGGTCCTGCCAATATCCAACAATATTTTGTACTGCTGAATTATAAAATGGCATTGGTACCCTGAGGCCCTGTCAATAACCAACAATATTTTGTACTGTAGAATGATATAATGGCATTGATACACTGATGTCCTGCTAATATCCAACAATATTGAATACTGTAGAATGATATAATGGCATTTGTACCCTGAGGTCCTGCTAATATCCAACAATATTAAATACTGTAGACTGATAGAATGGCATTAGTACCCTGAGGTCCTGCCAATATCCAACAATATTAAATACTGTAGACTGATAGAATGGCATTGGTACCCTGAGGTCCTGCCAATATCCAACAATATTTTGTACTGTAGACTGATATAATGGCATTGGTACCCTGAGGTCCTGCCAATATCCAACAATATTTTGTACTGTAGACTGATAGAATGGCATTGGTACCCTGAGGTCCTGCCAATATCCAACAATATTTTGTACTGTAGACTGATAGAATGGCATTGGTACCCTGAGGTCCTGCCAATATCCAACAATATTTTGTACTGTAGAATGATTGAATGGCATTGGTACCCTGAGGTCCTGCCAATATCCAACAATATTTTGTACTGTAGAATGATAAAATGGCATTGGTACCCTGAGGTCCTGCCAATATCCAACAATATTTTGTACTGTAGACTGATAGAATGGCATTGGTACCCTGAGGTCCTGCCAATATCCAACAATATTTTGTACTGTAGACTGATAGAATGGCATTGGTACCCTGAGGTCCTGCCAATATCCAACAATATTTTATACTGAAGTATGATATAATGGCATTGGTACCCTGAGGTCCTACCAATATCCAACAATATTTTGTACTGTAGACTGATAGAATGGCATTGGTACCCTGAGGTCCTGCCAATATCCAACAATATTTTGTACTGTAGACTGATAGAATGGCATTGGTACCCTGAGGTCCTGCCAATATCCAACAATATTTTGTACTGTAGAATGATATAATGGCATTGGTACCCTGAGGTCCTGCCAATATCCAACAATATTTTGTACTGTAGAATGATAGAATGGCATTGGTACCCTGAGGTCCTGCCAATATCCAACAATATTTTGTACTGTAGAATGATAGAATGGCATTGGTACCCTGAGGTCCTGCCAATATCCAACTATATTTTGTACTGTAGACTGATAGAATGGTATTGGTACCCTGAGGTCCTGCCAATATCCAACAATATTTTGTAATGTAGAATGATATAATGGCATTGGTACCCTGAGGTCCTGCCAATATCCAACAATATTTTGTACTGTATAATGATAGAATGGTATTGGTACCCTGAGGTCCTGCCAATATCCAACAATATTAAATACTGTAGAATGCTAGAATGGCATTGGTACCCTGAGGTCCTGCCAATATCCAACAATATTAAATGCAGTAGAATGATAGAATGGCATTGGAACCCTGAGGTCCTGCCAATATCCAACAATATTAAAAGCTGTAGACTGAAAGAATGGTATTGGAACCCTGAGGTTCTGCCAATATCCAACAATAATTTGTACTGTAGAATGATAGAATGGCATTGGTACCCTGAGGTCCTGCCAATATCCAACAATATTAAATACTATAGAATGATAGAATGGCATTGGTACCCTGAGGTCCTGCCAATATCCAACAATATTTTGTACTGTCGAATGATAGAATGGCATTGGTACCCTGAGATCCTGCCAATATCCAACAATATTAAATACTGTAGACTGATAGAATGGTATTGAAACCCTGAGGTCCTGCCAATATCCAACAATATTTTGTACTGTAGAATGATAGAATGGCATTGGTACCCTGATGTCCTGCCAATATCCAAAAATATTAAATGCTGTAGAATGATAGAATGGCATTGGTACCCTGAGGTCCTGCCAATATCCAACAATATTAAATACTGTAGACTGATAGAATGGTATTGAAACCCTGAGGTCCTGCCAATATCCAACAATATTTTGTACTGTAGAATGATAGAATGGCATTGGTACCCTGAGGTCCTGCCAATATCCAACAATATTAAATACTATAGAATGATAGAATGGCATTGGTACACTGAGGTCCTGCCAATATCCAACAATATTTTGTACTGTCGAATGATATAATGGCATTGGTACCCTGAGGTCCTGCCAATATCCAACACTACTTTGTATTGTAGAATGATAGAATGGCATTGGTACCCTGAGGTCCTGCCAATATCCAACAATATTTTGTACTGTAGTATGATAAAATTGCATTGGTACCCTGAGGTCCTGCCAATATCCAACAATATTAAATACTATAGAATGATAGAATGGCATTAGTACCCTGAGGTCCTGCCAATATGCAACAATATTTTGTACTGTTGAATTATAGAATGGCATTGGTACCCTGAGGTCCTGCCAATATCCAACAATATTAAATACTTTAGACTGATAGAATGGCATTGGTACCCTGAGGTCTTGCCAATATCCAACAATATTTTGTCCTGTAGAATGATAGAATGGCATTGGTACCCTGAGGTCCTGCCAATATCCAACAATATTTTGTACTGTAGAATGATATAATGGCATTGGTACCCTGAGGTCCTGCCAATATCCAACAATATTTTGTACTGTAGAATGATAGAATGGCATTGGTACCCTGAGGTCCTGCCAATATCCAACAATATTAAATACTGTAGACTGATAGAATGGTATTGGTACCCGAGGTCCTGCCAATATCCAACAATATTTTGTACTATAGAATGATAGAATTGCATTGGTACCCTGAGGTCCTGCCAATATCCAACAATATTTTGTACTGTAGAATGATAGAATGGCATTGGTATCCTGAGGTACTGCCAATATCCAACAATATTAAATACTGTAGACTGATAGAATGGCATTGGTACCCTGAGGTCCTGCCAATATCCAACAATATTAAATACTGTAGACTGATAGAATGGCATTGGTATCCTGAGGTCCTGCCAATATCCAACAATATTAAATACTGTAGACTGATAGAATGGCATTGGTACCCTGAGGTCCTGCCAGTATCCAACTTTATTTTGTACTGTAGAATGATATAATGGTATTGGTACCCTGAGGTCCTGCCAATATCCAACAATATTAAATACTGTAGACTGATAGAATGGCATTGGTACCCTGAGGTCCTGCCAGTATCCAACTTTATTTTGTACTGTAGAATGATATAATGGCATTGGTACCCTGAGGTCCTGCCAGTATCCAACTTTATTTTGTACTGTAGAATGATATAATGGCATTGGTACCCTGAGGTCCTGCCAGTATCCAACTTTATTTTGTACTGTAGAATGATATAATGGCATTGGTACCCTGAGGTCCTGCCAATATCCAACAATATTAAATACTGTAGACTGATAGAATGGCATTGGTACCCTGAGGTCCTGCCAGTATCCAACTTTATTTTGTACTGTAGAATGATAGAATGGCATTGGTACCCTAAGGTCCTGCCAATATCCAACAATATTAAATGCTGCAGAATGATAGAATGGCATTGGTATCCTGAGGTCCTGCCAATATCCAACAATATTAAATACTGTAGACTGATAGAATGGCATTGGTATCCTGAGGTCCTGCCAATATCCAACAATATTAAATACTGTAGACTGATAGAATGGCATTGGTATCCTGAGGTACTGCCAATATCCAACAATATTACATACTGTAGACTGATAGAATGGCATTGGTACCCTGAGGTCCTGCCAATATCCAACAATATTAGATACTGTAGACTGATAGAATGGCATTGGTATCCTGAGGTCCTGCCAATATCCAACAATATTAAATACTGTAGACTGATAGAATGGCATTGGTACCCTGAGGTCCTGCCAGTATCCAACTTTATTTTGTACTGTAGAATGATATAATGGTATTGGTACCCTGAGGTCCTGCCAATATCCAACAATATTAAATACTGTAGACTGATAGAATGGCATTGGTACCCTGAGGTCCTGCCAGTATCCAACTTTATTTTGTACTGTAGAATGATATAATGGCATTGGTACCCTGAGGTACTGCCAATATCCAACTTTATTTTGTACTGTAGACTGATAGAATGGCATTGGTATCATGAGGTCCTGCCAATATCCAACAATATTAAATACTGTAGACTGATAGAATGGCGTTGGTACCCTGAGGTCCTGACAATATCCGACAATATTTTGTACTGTAGACTGATATAATGGTATTGGTACCCTGAGGTCCTGCCAATATCCAACTAGTTTTTGTTCTGTAGAATTATAGAATGGCATTGGTACCCTGAGGTCATGCCAATATCCACCAATAATTAGAAATGTAATGTGACAGAATGGCATTGGTACCCTGAGGTCCTGCGTTTATCCAGCTATATTTTGTGCTGAAAATAGATAGAATGGCATTGTTACCCTGAGGTCCTGCCTTTACCCAACTATATTTTAAACTATATAATGATAGAATGGCGTTGGTACCCTTAGTTCCTGCCTTTATACCACTATATTTTATACTGTAATGTGATAGAATGGCATTGGTACTGTTCGGTCATGTCCTTATCCTGCGATATTGTGTACTTTAGATTGATAAAATGGCGTTGGTAATCTGGGGTCCTGTCTTTATCTAACTACATATAGTTTATAGTGTCAACTTATTACGGACTGAACCAAATACTTAATGACTGAATAGAACACGTTTGTCAACTCTTTACCGATATAACGAAACACTTGTTGAATTAATAAACCACTCACTGACTGAATGAATTCCGCATAGACTGACTGAAACACTTGTTGAATGGATGTAACACCTGTTGAATGAATGAAACACTCACTAACTAAATGAAACACTCCTTGACTGGATGTAACCCTCATATACTAAATAAATCACTCAAAGACTGAATCAAACACTCACAGACTAAATGAATCTCTCACAGAAAGAATGAAACACTCACAGACTAAATGAATCACTTGTTGAATGAATGTAACATTTTTTGAATGAATAAACCTCTCATTGAGTAAATGAAACACTCACAGACTGCATGAAAGATATTTTGAATGCGCGAAACACTTGCTAACCAAATGAATCACTCAATACTGAATAAATCAACCACAGGCTGAATGAAACTCTCACAGACAGAATGAAATACTTACAGACTGAATGTAACACTCATAGACTGAATGAAACACACATGCTGACCAAACGAACTACTCACAGACTGAATTTAACACTCACTGACTCAATGAATTACTCACTAAATGAATGAAACATTTGCTGACCAAATTAATCATTCACTGCCTGACTACAACACTTACTTAATGAAAGAATGACTTGCTGACCAAATGAATAACTCATTGACTGAATGGAAAACTCACAGACTGAATGAATCATGCACAGACTGAATCAATCAATCACAGACTGTATGTAACCGTCACAGACCGAATGAAACACTCTCAGACTGAATGAAACACTCTCAGACTGAATGAACCACACGTGCTGTCCCAATGAACTACACACATACTGAATGAAACACTCACATACTGAATGAATCACTTGTTGAATAAAGATTACACTTGTTGAATGAATAAACCACTCGCTGACTTATTGAAACACTCACAGACTGAATGAAACAATCACATACTGAATGAATCACTTGTTGAAGGAATGAACCACTCACTGACTGAATGAACCTCTTACTTACTAAATAAGACACTAACAGACAGCATGAAACACTTGTTGACCAAATTAATCACTCACATACTGAATGGATCACTCACATACTGAATGTAACACTCAAAGACTGAATAAATCACTCACTAAATGAATGGAACAGTTGTTTACCAAATGAATCACTCACCAACTGAATGAATCTCTCACGGACTGAATGGAAGACTCACACGCACTAATGTAACACTCAAAGACTGAATAAATCACTCACTAAATGAATGGAACAGTTGCTTACCAAATGAATCAATCACCAACTGAATGAAGCTCTCACGGACTGAATGGAAGACTCACACTCACTAATGTAACACTCACAGACTAAATGAAACACACATAGACTGAATGAATCACTCACTAAATGAATGAAACACACGTGTTGGCCAAATGAACTGCTCACAGATTGAATAAAACACTCAAATGCTTAATGTATTACACACAGTCTGAATGCATCACTCACTAAATGAATGATTTACTTGTTGACTGAATGAAACACTTGCTCCCTCATTACTGACTGAATAAAACACTTGCTGACCGAAAGAAAAACTAGCTGACGGAATGAAACACTTGCTGACACGTTACTGACTGAATGAAACACTTGCTGACCAAATGAAACACTTGCTGATTGAATGAAACTCTTGTTGACGGAATCAAAGTCTTGCTGGATGTATGAAACACATGATGACTTATAAATGTTTGGATAAAACACTTGTTGACAGAATGAAACTCTTGCTGACTGAATCAAAGACTTGCTTGATGTATGAAACACATGCTGACTTATACCTGTTTGGATAAAACACTTGCTGACAGAATGAAATACATTTGACCAATTACTGACTGCATGTAAAACTAACTGACGGAATGAAACACTTGTTGACACATAACTGATTGAATGAAACATTTGCTGACTGAATGAAACACATGCTGACTAATTTCTGACTTACTGACAAACTGCCTGACTGACTGAATGAAACTCTTGCTGACTTATTAATGATTGAATGAAACACTTGCTGACTCATTTCTGACTGATTGACAAACTAACTGACTGAATCCAACACTTCCTGAGTTATTGCTGATTGAATGAAATACTTGCTGACTGAATAAAACAATTGCTGACTCCTCATTACTGACTCAATGTAACAATTGCTGAATGTATCACTTGCTGGCTCATTACTGACTTGAGGAAACGCTTGCTGACTCATTACTGACTGATCATAACACTTACTGACTGAATGAAACACTTGCTGACTCATTACTGACTAAATGAAACACTTGCTGGCTGTATGAAACAATTACTGACTCATAACTGACTGAATTAAATACTTGTTGACTGTATGGAACACTTGATAACCCAGTACTGACTTAATGAAAGACTGGTTGACTGAATGAAACATTTAAGGACTGACTGTATGAAGCACTTACTAACTCATTATGGACTGAATAAAACATTAGAGGACTGAATTAAACACTTTTTGACTGAATGTAACTTTTGTTGACCGAATGAAACACTTGCTGACTGTATGAAAGACATGCTTACTCATTACTAATGATGGCAACGAATACCAAAATTGATATCCGGATATTCGGAACGGTATCCGAACGAATATCCGGATATCCGTATCAAATTGAATGTTGTTAAAATCGGGGTTGAATAAAGCTAATGCTATGTTACAATGTAACATAATTTCGCAACCAAAATCGTCTTTGTGTACCAGACAGACTCAATGTGGGATTTCAGCTAAATCTTGTTGTATTTATCCAATGCTACCAGTCCACGTAATTAATCTGATCTCCGATCTTTAATCTTAAGCAACTTATCTATATACATGTTACTTATGTGCGTGGTTGTTTGATGATTGATATATAAGCGAACGTACGTAACTCCTTTTGAAGTTATTTCTACCTGCGTTTAGGTCAACTGCTACAACTTTCATGCTTTCCTCATTAATGAAAATAAACAAAAAACTAATATGTATATTATAGTACCAAGTGTGAACACTGTGTGACATTTGTTGATTAGGAGCTCGATATATATTAACTTGATACTAAAAACTTGTTAAAATCATGGATTGTTATTAAACACAATTATAGAATCTACTGTCGGGCAAAAAAATGAATCAACCTAACTGGGAAGTGATTATGACGATGACGCAATCATGAATCTAACGGAGACCCCGTGTCAAGAAGTAAACAAACCCCACAATTAACAATGTGTCATCACGGAATAAAATAGACCAACTAACCTCTGTGTTGACACCGACAACAGATATATTCTATTGTTATAGGTGTTAATTCATGATTTCTCTCGTAAGGTTTTGACATTACATGATTTTTTTTCAATTTTATAACGAATATTCGTATACCAATTTGCTATCCGGATAATCGAAACTCGATGCGAATATCCGAATATCCGGATATTCGTTGCCATCCTTACTAATAACTGACTCATTACTGACTGAATGAAACATTTACTGTGTTGACTGTATGAATCACTTGTTGAATGTATGGTCACTTGTTAACTGTATGAAACACTTGTTGACTCTTTACTGACTGAATGTAACACTTATTGCCTGCATGAGACACTTGGTGACTCATTATTGACTGAATGTAACACTTATTGACTGTATAAAACACTTGTTGCCTCATTACTGACTGAATGTAACAGTTGCCCGACTGAATGAAACACTTACTTACTGTATGAAACACTTGTTGACTCATTAATGACTGAATGTAACACTTGTTGACTGTATGAAACACTTGTTCACACATTACTGACTGAATAAAACACTTGCTGACTGCATGTAACACTTGTCGAATGTATGAAACACATGTGATCTCATTACTGACTGAATGTAACAGTTGCCCGACTGAATGAAACACTTACTTACTGTATGAAACACTTGTTGACTCATTAATGACTGAATGTAACACTTGTTGACTGTATGGAACACTTGTAAACACATTACTGACTGAATGAAACACTTGCTGACTGAATATAACATTTGTTGACTGTATGAAACACTTGTTGACTTAGTACTGGCTGAAGGTTACACAGGTTGACTGAATGAAACACTTGCTGACTGTATGAAACACTTGATGAGTCATTACTGACTTAATTAAACACTTGTTGACTGTACGAAACACTTGTTGCCAGTAAGAAATACTTGCTGACTTATTGCTGACTTAATTAAACACTTGCTGACTGAATGTTACACTTGCTGACTGAATGAAACACTTGTTGGATGAATGAAACACTTTTTGCCTGAATGAAACATGTGTTGACTGTATGAAACACTTGTTGACTGTATGAAACACTTGTTGACTGTATGAAACATGTGTTGACTGTATGAAACACTTGTTGACTGTATGAAACACTTGTTGACTGTATGAAACATTTGCTTACTCATTACTGACTGAATGGAACATTTGCTAACTGAATTAAACACTTGCTAACTGAATGGAAAAAATGCTGCCTGTATGAAAGACTTACTGAATCATAATTGACTGTATGAAAGACTTGCTAATTGTATGAAACAATTGCTGACTGAATCAAACACTTGCTGACTGAATTAAACATTTGCTGACTCATTACTGACTGTATTAAATACATGTTGTCTTCATATAATACTTATTGACTTCATGATATACTTGTTGACTGAATAAAACACTTTCTGACCCATAACTGACTGAATGAAACACATCCTGATTCATTACTGACTGAATTAAACACTTACTGACTGTTTGAAACACTTGCTGACTCCTTACTGACTGAATGTAATACTTGCTGACTGAATAAAACACTTGCTGACCCAATACAGACTGAATGTAACACATCCTGACTGAATCAAACACTTGCTGACTGAAAAAAACACTTGTTGACTGAATGCAACACGTGTTGACTGAATTAAACACTTGTTGACTGTATGAAACACTTTTTGACCCATTACTGACTGAATGTAACAATTGCTGACTGAATGAAACAGTTACTGATCAAATACAGACTGAATGAAACACTTGCTGACTGAATGAAACACTTGTAGACTCATTACTGACTATATCAAACGATTGCTAACTGTATCAAACACTTGCTGACTGTATGAAACAATTGCTGACTGAATCAAACATTTGCTGACTCATTACTGACAATTAAAACACATGTTGACTGAATGAAATACTTGTTGACTGACTGAAACACTTTCTGACCTATAACTGACTGAATGAAACACTTGCTGACTCATTACTGACTCATTGAAACACCTGTTGACGGAATGAAACACTTGCTGACTGATCAAACATTTTTTGACTCATTGCTGACTGTATTAAGCATATGTTGACTTCATGAAATACTTGTTGACTGATTGAAACATTTTCTGACCGATAACTGACTGAATTAAACATTTCTGACCAATTACTGACTGAATGAAACACTTGCTGACTCATTACTGACTCAATGGAACGTTTGTTGACTGCATAAAACACGTGTTTACTTCATTAAATACTTGTTGACTGAATGAAACACTTGTTGCCTCATTTATGACAGCATGTAACACTTGCTGACTGAATGAAACACTTGCTGACCCAATACAGACGGAATGAAACACTTGCTGACTGAATGAAAAACTTGCTTACTGAATGACAAAATTGCTGACTGATTGAACAACGTTTGTCTGAATGAAATACTTGCTGATCCATTACTGCCTGAATAAAACACTTGCTGACTGAACAAAACATTTGCTGACTAAATGAAATACTTGTTGACTGAATGAAACACTTGCTGGCTGAATGAAACACTTGCTGGCTGAATGAAACACTTGCTGACTGAATGAAATAGTTGTTTATTTAACGAGACACGTGCTGACACATTAACAACTGTATTAAACACTTGCTGACTATGTGAAACACTTGCTGACTAATTACTGGCAGAATTAAACACTTACTGAAAGTTTGAAACACTTGCCGACTAATAACTGACTGAATCAAACACTTATTGACTGTACGAAACACTAATTTCTGATTGAATATGACACTTGCTGACTTCATTAATCACTTGTTGGCTGAATGAAACACTTACTGACCCATTACTGATTGTATTAAACACGTGTTGAATAAAACAATTGTGGATTGAATGTAACACTTTCGGACTAAATCAAATACTTGCTGACTGAATCAAGCACTTGCTGACTCATTGCTGATTGAATTTAACACTTGCTGACTCATTATTGACATAATTAAACACTCGCTGACTTATAACTGACTGCATTCAACACTTGTTGATTGAATGAAACAATTGGTGTTTAATGAAACACTTGTTGACTAATTCAAACACTTGCTGACTGATTCAAACACATGCTGACTGATTTAAACACTTGCTGATTCATTGCCGACTTAATTAAACACTTGTTGACTTAATACAACACTTGTTGACAGAACGAAATACTCATTAATAACTAAATTAAACACTTCCTGACTGTATTAAACTATTGGTGACTGAATGAAACACTTGCTGACTCATAACTGACTGATTGAAAAACTTGCTCACTGGTTAAAACACTTGTTGACTGAATGAAACTCTTGCTGACTCATTACTAACTGAATTAAACACTTGCTGACTGTATGAAACACTTGGAAACTGAATGAAAACACTTGCTGACTCATTACTGATTGATTAAAAACTTGCTGACTGAAGCACACTTTGACTCAATGAAACATGCTTTAACTCAATTAAACATACACTGACTCAATGAAACATACACGGACTCCTCAATGAAAGGCACACTGACTCAATTGAGCATACACTGGCTCAATGAAACACAAACTGACTCAATAAAACACACGCTGACTCAATGACGAATACACTGACTCAATGAAACACAAACTGACTCAATGAAACACACACTGACTAAATAAAACATACACTGACTAAATGAAACATACACTGACTCTATGAAACATACACTGACTCAATGAAACGTACACTGGCTCAATGAAACATACACTTACTCTATAAAACGTACACTGACTCAATGGATCATTCACTGACTCTATAAAACATACACTGACTCAATGAAACGTACACTGACTCAATGAAACATACACTGACTCAATGAAACGTTGACTGACTCTATGAAACGTTCAATGACTCTATGAAACGTACACTGACTTAATGGACCATTCACTGACTCAATGGGGCACAAACTGGCTAAATGAAACATACACTGACTCAATAAAACACACACTGACTCAATAGTATAGAATAGAGGTTATTTTCCAAATTCTGGACCTTCTCGGGTATACAATCTTGATACATTGTATTTACACAAAGGCAATCCAAAGTTTAAATAAAACACACAAAAACATACAAATATGTAAATAATGACTTAATGAATCATACATTAACTCAATGAAACACACGCTGACTCAGTGAAACATATACTCTGTAAAATAAGTTTAGCAACACTGAGTATAATTTCTTAATATGAGACTCATTTCGAAAGAAGGATGATAATTAGTTATTTGATGTTTAAAACAAACTGCTGCAAACATGTATAATAATCACGTGTTAACAGCTTGTAAATTAACGTCAAAGAACGTAACGTAGCCACACAAAAGTCACAGAAAAAAACAGCATCACATGTGATATCCATCATGATTCGATGGATTCGATTTCTGCCCATACGCTTCGTTAAATCAGTTGTAAACATGTTCTTGTGATATGATTGTCCATTTATTTAGTGATGACCGCTCCAGAACAAACAGGTTCTAGTAACTAACGTGATTAAATTCACGTTTTCGTCATCAAGACTATCCAGCATTTGCTTCAATACGAGATACGACCGGTCTACGTGACAGCCGATCGATTGTACGTGTGTAATTCAGGTTGAAACAAACCTCTGACGTGACGTTGCGCTCGATTATGTGCGTCAACGTCACACCAATGTGAAAACGACGATAGTTAAACCATTTCCGAATATTAGGCATTGTTACACATACTCTAGATATTCAAAGACAATTTCCCGCAAATCATTGTGACGACAATAAACGGTTACGTCGTGACGTCAATTTATTGTAGTGATAATCCATTCCGGACGTTATTACTGAGCGTACCGGAGCGCCGAGAGTAGCCATCCGTCGCTATGACCCAATTGTGTTGATTTGTGTACTTCAAATAACATCATAGTGTGCGAAACCACCCGAATATGGGTTTTAGAATACAGCATACCGACAGCACAATGACGTTAGTTTTACTAGTACGTCACTGCTCCTCGCATTCCCTTTCTCAATTATTCGAACCTTTTCACCGGTTTTCAATTAACTGACCAACGGTTAACACGTTCAACATCTCTTTGAAACAATTTAAGGGATCAATACGCAGCCTCCTTATTAAGGTGCCCTTTTCTTTAATCGTTTACTGGAGCATATCGTGTGTGCTTTTTCTGTGTGATAAAACTGATTTCGTTTAAAGGGAAGACTGTCCATTCAATACAACATCATTGTCATTAAAATCATCTGACGAATTTAAGATTTTTAAAGTTTTAGTATTGTTGTTATATTTATTTTACATAGTATACATTGACACAATGGAGCATACACTGATTCCTTTAGCTCTCAATTAAACACACTTTCATTACTTACTCAATGAAACACACATTTACTCAATGAAGCACTCTATTGATTTAATGAAACACATTGACTCGATGGAACACACGTTGACTCCTTACTCAGTAGAGTGAATCAAGCATACGCTGTTTTCCCTACTGGCAGCATGAAATTCTGACTAAAGGAACACACATTTGGCTGAAGAAACATGCACTGAGTCCATTCTGGCAAAATAAAACACATACTAGCTGAATGAATCATGCACTGATGTTTTACTCATTGATTGAAACTCTCAATGAATGATGAAAACTCTCAGTGAATGAATGAGAAGGATGCCTAACTGAAGGACTCCATGTGGAATTAAATGTGGAGAGAATGTTCAATATTTACTGAGTCAAACTAATGTAGTATAGAAGTCTTTCTCCTTATCTGTACCTTCCATCTGTTGATGCATATATTGATACATTCTTATTGTTATAATAATTTTATCGCGAAATTACCGGTACCTATAGCTGCAGTACATGGTATAATATCATTGACTCAGTAATAATTCTAACAATTTAACTGTTTTTCAGACAAAGTTATGCCAATGAGTGGAATAAGGATTATCACAATTAACTTTATAAAAGTCTTTAGTACAAGGAAAATCCAGACCAGCGTTCGATCCAGAGAGGAGATTTAAATAGTCTTTAACAGTGACTATACCAATGACAATGGGCCAGTGACGGAAAAAAGAAGAAACAAATTTCACAGCAAAAACAAAACGAAATGGGCAGAATTAGAAGAAATTGTTTGATAATTCTAACAGAGTTCTGAATAACAGCAGGCTGCATGCCAATTTGACCACCTACAACCCGTTTGGTCGGCTGAAAATGAAAAATTTATATACATTTTGAAGAAAAAAATTGCATTAAGGACCTTATCAGGCCTGTTGGTTAAGCATTTAGTTTGCTATATTAAAATTTAATCCTGTTGTGCTTTGTTATAACAGAACAGAAGCACAATTCTTCAATGGGACACAGAAATCATTAAGTTATAGCCTATTTTTAGCTATAACATACTTCCTTATGAGGGAGTGGTAGAACATTGAAATAAAGAAGGACGAAGTCGGGGATTAGTTCATTCGCTTTTAAGCAAGTTCCATTGTATATGACAAATTTAGTCTGCCAATAACTGTTGAAATGGCTAGAAATGCGCTATTTGGTTTATCCAATTTTTCAATAGCTAATTGGAGATATTCGCTTGAAATGCATGATAAAAAATAATTTACCTTCCTGTTATTTAACCTAACTAACTTTTACACCATTTACCAATTGCAACAAAACAAGTGTTGAAGACCAATTCCTACTATACACAAACACAGTATTTAGTCAAAAGATGTAGGTTTTTTCTTGCACTAGTTTGAAAATTGAACTCAATAGCCGTATTTTGTCTGTGGCGTCATTTTGTCGTAATTGTCGACGTTGTTACAATGTTTGTACCTCTGATGTTTTCTGTCGTGTACAGATTCTTTAAAAGTGTTGATTACATTTCACAAATGTCTAAACTGATTGTACACTGTATATACATGTACATGATGTGTCTTATGAGCTAGCCATGTTCGTTGGCAATAAATTGGCTGTTCACTTGCGATTTAGATAGACAAATAGAAAGAAGTAAAATACATTCTGTTATTTGCCTTTGTTTAGCAAATTCATTTCTGAACTCTGCTGCAAATCTTATGTTTTGAATGGTTCATGCAAGTGGAGCTAGAGTCGCATGGTGTTAGACGAATAACACGAAAAATTTGGCTCAAAAGTATCTATAGGAAATATCACTGCGGTGTCAACAGCCGCCTGGATGGTGTACATATGCAGAGTTTTGTGGTGAAATATGTTAGATTAAGCGTGTGATCGATACATGTACTTTACTGCTCAATAATTGAAAATTAAGTGTAGCATATCGCTGGCTTAGAATAAAAAGGTATTACTTATATGACTGATGCATATTTAAAATCAGCATCACAATGTGCTTCTTATGAACCTATTTCATGAAAATCGGAACTTTTCATGTTGACCAAACTGAAGTTGAAGCAGCTTGTTTAACCATAAGTTAAGAGTAATTTCCCAACAGACTTTCCTTGTGTTCTCAACATGTAGATTTTTTGCTTGCAAACGTCTAATTATAAGTCAGCGATATATGTAGGAGACACTTGGGATTGCATGCAGAGTTGATGAGTCTGGGTTACTGTAAGTGACCACAGCGTATAAAACAAATCACTGTATGACTTATCGGAATCCTATAAAATTCACCTTGTACTGTAAAATCATTTAATTTCGTTGGGGCGAAATTTCGTGGTTTTGGTAAAAAAGACAATTTCGTTGGGACTTGAATACGTGGATTTGGCTTTTCAGGTCAAAAAACAGGGGTCAAAATTAATGTTCGTTGGGACTAAAATTCGTGGTTAAGGTGATCCACGAAATCCACGAAATTTAATCCCCCACGAAAATGATTTTACAGTATCATTTATTGCTATTGAAAGTGCATGTAAAATCAAAATACCTAAATTGCAATTACAATCAGATTTCTGTACTCATTATTGCAGTACTGTATACTTCAACGTGTACTCATCATTGCAATCGCCAGACATAGTTGGCTATTGGCAGGACCTCAGGGTACCAATGTCATTCTATCAGTCTACAGTGCAAAATATAGTTGGATATTGGCAGGACCTCAGGGTACCATTGTCATTCTACCACATTACAGTACAAAATATAGTTGGATATTGGCAGGACCTCAGGGTACCAATGTCATTCTACCACATTACAGTACAAAATATAGTTGGATATTGGCAGGACCTCAGGGTACCAATGTCATTTTATCAGTCTAAAGTGCAAAATATAGTTGGATATTGGCAGGACCTCAGGGTACCATTGTCATTCTACCACATTACAGTACAAAATATTAATGGATATTGGCAGGACCTCAGGGTACCAATGTCATTCTATCAGTCTACAGTGCAAAATATAGTTGGATATTGGCAGGACCTCAGGGTACCAATGTCATTCTATCAGTCTACGGTGCAAAATATAGTTGGATATTGGCAGGACCTCAGGGTACAAATGTCATTCTATCAGTCTACAGTGCAAAATATAGTTCGATATTGGCAGGACCACATGGTACCAATGGCATTCTATCAGTCTACAGTACAAAATATAGGTGGATATTGGTAGGACCTCCGGGTACCAATATCATCCTACCACATTACAGTACAAAATATAGCTGGATATTGGCAGGACCTCAGGGTACCTATGTCATTCTACCGCATTATAGTACAAAATATAGTTGGCTATTGGCAGGACCTCAGGGTACCAATGTCATTCTACCGCATTATTGTACAAAATATAGTTGGCTATTGGCAGGACCTCTGGGTACCAATGTCATTCTACCATTCTACAGTATAAAATATAGTTGGATATTGGCTGGACCTCAGGGTACCAATGTCATTCTACCACATTACAGTACAAAATATAGTTGGATATTGGCAGGACCTCAGGGTACCAATGTCATTCTACCATTCTACAGTATCAAATATAGTTGGATATTGGCAGGACCTCAGGGTACCAACGTCATTCTAACACATTACAGTACAAAATAGTGTTGATTATGTGCATGACCTCAGGGTTACCAACACCATTCTCCCAGTCTACAGTACAAAATATTGATGGATATTGGCAGGACCTCATGGTACCAACGCCAGTCTATCAGTCTACAGTATAAAATATAGTTGGATGTTGGCAGGACCTCAGGGTACCAACGCCAGTCTATCAGTCTACAGTATAAAATATAGTTGGATATTGGCAGGACCTCAGGGTACCAACGCCATTCTATCAGTCTACAGTATAAAATATAGTTGGCTATTGGCAGGACCTCAGGGTACTAATGTCATTCTACCAGTCTACAGTACAAAATATAGTTGCCTATTGGCAGGACCTCAGGGTTCCAATGTCATTCTATCAGTTTACAGTAGAAAATATAGTTGGATATTGGCAGGACCTCAGGGTACCAATGCCATTCGACCACATTACAGTACAAAATATAGTTGGATATGGGCAGGACCTCAGGGTTCCAATGTCATTCTACCACATTACAGTACAAAATATAGTTGGATATTGGCAGGACCTCAGGGTACCAATGCCATTCGACCACATTACAGTACAAAATATAGTTGGATATGGGCAGGACCTCAGGGTACCAATGTCATTCTACCACATTTTAGTACAAAATATAGTTGGCTATTGGCAGGAACTCAGGGTACCAATGTCATTCTATCAGTCTACAGTATAAAATATAGTTGGATATTGGTAGGACCTCAGGGTACCAATGTCATTCTATCAGTCTACAGTACAAAATATAGTTGACTATTGGCAGGACATCGGGGTACCAACGCCATTCTATCAGTCTACAGTATAAAATATAGTTGGCTATTGGCAGGACCTCAGGGTACCAATGTCATTCTACCAGTCTACAGTACAAAATATAGTTGGATATTGGCAGGACCTCAGGGTACCAATGTCATTCTACCAGTCTACAGTACAAAATATAGTTGCCTATTGGCAGGACCTCAGGGTACCAATGTCATTCTATCAGTCTACAGTACAAAATATTGTTGGTTAAACGCTGGACCTCATGGCACTGATGCTTTCCTATCATAGGGAAGATCTAGATACAATCTTATGGATTAATATAACGTATTTATCCATGTATATTTTACTCTTTGAAATGATCAGTCCTGCCTTTAACCATTAAATAATAGGTTAAAGGCAGGACTGAATGATTAGTCCTGCCTTCAAACCGATGACTTTTCGGATTTTGGCAGGACTAAACATCAGTCCTGCCAATAAACGATTTTATAAGATCGGTCCTGCCAATAACTCTTACTTAACAGATCACTGACCGAACGTTTTAAGCAGCGCTAACATAAGACAAGATTTTTCATCCCTTTTGTAAAGAGAATGCTACGTTGCATTATCAGAAATATATATTTTTAGAATGATTTAGGTAGGATTGATTCCCATAAAATACATTAATGTATCTGCATATTTAACAATTGACAATGCCATTGTGCTAGTTTACTACACAGAGTATGTAGAAATATTGCAACATGAAGGATCGTAAACTCATATACACATGCAGACACTCTAGTGTTTTGTATCATGCAATTGTATAGCGGTAAGCAAGTTCTCCGAAAACATCTGATAGCTTCTCCACATACATGTATTGTTGACTTAACCATAGCTGTTGTCGCGGAAGAATGTCACTGTTACATCATCTAAACTTTGACAGTAAAAACAATCTGAAAGGCAATCTATGCAAAACTGATTGTCTGTTGTTTCTAAGAACTTCAACCGAAGCGAATTCAAATTATTTCATCAGTGGATCAGGCGTAACATAGTATGTGTTTTAAATATATCAGTTCTCCGACTGATCATTGTAACTAATTCACATCCACGCCTCATTTAAAATAAAATAATCGATTCCAAATGAAACAACATGAATATTTCATTTAAAACAGGTATGTGTTCATATTAAATTGAAAAAATTACATTTAAATTAACGGCTGTTTAAAATCAGAAGTTCAATATATTACTTGAGAGTAAGATCTATACCATATTATTGTAATGCTTTATCTTTATGCATTTTAAACCAGCTGCTTACCATAATTGTTGCGAATAATGTCAAATTACACTAGCATAGCCGACTATAATAAACAGAAACAAGTGTTAATACGATTACGTTCAAATGCACACACTAATGTGAACGGGGAACATTGCCACTAATATAATTATAATGATAACCAGGATAAGGACATAGTTGGTCCATTGTAAGTTATGCCTCTTTAGGTCGCATTAACGTTATGTCACTGTCCTTGTTGTTTTCAACTAGGTCACGGGGTCTTTGTGCCTCATTTGGTCGCCGTTGTGGCACTAGTTTGTGCTGTTGTTTCGCCTTGCAGCGGTATTTGGCTGTGTTTCATTCGGTCTCATGCAATAACGGCTATTCTATAATTTCTTTGTGAAATTAGGTCATCCTGCATTTTTTCGGCGACGGCTTGGATTTTTTATTGTTTCTTTGGCTTATCTGTGGGCATTGCTCAGGGTAGCTGTGTTGTGGTGTTTCTTATTTATGTGCTCGGCTGGTTATGCTGATTGCTACCTTCCCCGCCTGATTTATCATACCCTTTTTGGTAACATCACAGATGAAAGTATCTTTTATTATAACGTTTATTACTATTTTTAACAAAACGACATATGTGGGCAATATACGTAATTAGATATCCACAAATATATTTTAGATACTGTCTAACTAGTGCATCGTTTTGATTCGTCTTCTGCACAAGTTATTTGTGCAACAAAACATCATCTCTTAGACAGTTGATATTTGCAGATGGCTCATTAGCAGAAAAACGCGGATACGTGTTTGCAATAAATTTATATTTGGACCCATGATGGTGTTTACAATACATTTGTATGTATAGTGTTAATGATTATTGGCAAAATACCAAACAAAAAACATGAACATCTGATAAGAGTTTTATTTACGTATGTTGCCGATCCGGAACATAAATTGTACACGTGCACCAAAAACAGTTGCACAGATGATCCGAAAGAGAATTTAACTACAACGAAAGTAAACTATTAAATGCTGTTTGCCAATACCTGTTGTCTTTTACTAGTAAATTGGAAACTTTCATAACCAGCTAATACAAGCATTAGCCGATTTCATGAAAGCAAATCACCGGTGTGTTGAGAATGCGTCTCTGTTTGAAGCAAGTATTGATTATTAAAATGAATGGTTTACAGAATGTTACACTTTGATTTTCATTTCTTGGAAGGACATTGCTTTGTAAACTGCAAGAGGTATTTATGATTTCGATTAGAATGCGCGTGCATTAAAAAGAAATGTGCAAACAATTAGTAATAGAACAGGAAATGCAAGTGATGATTCCTGGAAACATTAACATCAAATGTTTTTAAAAGAGCATGGTTAATATCATTTGAAGTAGCATGTCTTGAAAATTCATAGCATGTGGAATTTATTTTGTTTGAGTATGCCTTGATCCATAAATAATTGCAATACATGCAACTTTCATCATTAGTTAAATAAGTTCCTACCAAATGCATTACTTTATTACTGTTTTCAAACTGTCGTGAATTCTGTCCGTTTGTCTACCTCTTCTATTGGTTCTATGGTAACTTTCATGATGCTATCAAATAGGACAGGATTGGTATCGCCCAGCAGGAACAGCAGCGCGAGAAAATACAATACTGCGTTCCGGTGGCAGCCGTGTCCATAACAAATGGCTAAGTAATTCAGAGGATCATAATTCTGTTTAAATGATTGTTAGTGTAACATTGCTTTGATAATGAAATGTGTTTATATATATATATTTGATAGCAATGCATTGGTGGACTTAAAATATTTTGATTTCGACATTTTATAACCGACGGACGAACGGGTGGACGGACAAAATGACTGGTGCGTCGCTACATGCCCCCATATCAGTAGATGTCTTGAATAAAACACATAAACAATAAAACTACAGATTACAAGTCTCAATGGCAATCACTAAACACACCCTAGAAAAATTAAACTGAATAACAACAGCTAGTCGCCTAAATCAGACAAATATAAACGGATCAAGGGTCATCCAAGAGGATTGAATAATGACGCCCGCACAACACAAACACAACCCACACTGCAACACTTTACCCAAAATCCCCGAGGAAATGATATTTGTGGGTTATCTCGAGAACAAAAGTATTATATAGTAATAAACGTATATCAAATTTCAATTCCAAGAAAGTATGTAAGTTTTATTACCAATAAATGTGCCTACCAAACGATTGTTTCTGTTGCTATCTAATATGTGACATACCAGGATAAAATGCGCATAATCTTCGTCCTGTTATTAATGTTGCTTATTAAGATTGTTTTCAAGACAGTGCGTTGTTCCTATGTTTGCTATAAATAATGTCATGGTTCGAACAAAAACAGACATTGCAATAAAATGAAACAGAACAGCTATCATTTTCTGAAGCAATTTCCGAATAGTTTAAAACAATCGAACAAGTCTATTTACGTTCATGCAGCTAACACGCAATGTTTAAGCTTTCCAATGCGTGTAGCCTAATCATTGAATAAACCATTATGTAAATAGTATTGCAATGTGCCAAAATCGCAAAGGTCTGCCAGACTCAAACTTTTTTGGTGTTATTTGTAGCATTTAAGAGATTTCATCGCAATATATACATCAAACAAATGATACATTTCTTGTTCTTTTCCAGTATACAGCAAAACGTATGCACAAAGTTGCTTGTTCAGACATTTGACCAATTTCTGAATGTAACAGGTAACAAACACCTCTTGTTTTAAGCTCCTCGTAACTCTTTGCTTTAGCTCTGTAATTATCTCATTGACCTGCTTTTGTTTTGTGAAAATATTTGGCATCTACAGATTGACCACGTTTGCAGTTTCCTATATATCAGTACAAATTGTGACATACTTATTAAGCATGACGTTCCAACGTCTGGAGTTTTCTTTTTTAAGTCAAATACTTTGTTTCCAGTGTTGCCACCTTTCGTTGTGGTTAATCTTTAGGTTTAGAGAACATATTTGTAGTTTATGTAATGCATACGAAATTGTAACCATTGTATTTTCTTTAGTTACTGAAAGTTATATGTGGTATGATTTCTAGAATATTTTCGTTGGTTAAATGAAAAGTATGTCACATAATAATGTGTGTTTTGATGTCAGGTATATTTTCTGGGGCTGTCCAAATTTAAACCCAGTAAATGTTGTTTTTGTCGGAATATTTTCTTTGTTAAATTGAAATTATGTTTTGATTTCCGTCATATATTGTGGATTCTGATATTGGTCAGATTTTCTACTTTTTTCGAAGGATGAGGAATACTATATCATCATTGTCTCCTCTGTTTATATGTATTTACTTGGCCAAAAAAGACAGTTTTAAATGTTACCAGTATTATTTAGGAGGAGATAAAGTTTTCTAAAAAAATTCCTTAGTACCTCAAAGTCCTGTTTTCATGACAAAATGATGACAATTTAGTAACTAATTTGATAAAATAGCCATTCATTGACCCAATTTGTCTGCTATTGACATGTTTGCTTTTTGCCTGTATTTATAAGGCATTTTACATTCCATTAGATTACTGATAACTGCTACATTTTCTACCATTTCCTCATTTGGGAATCAACTCAAGTGTTCAAAATGAGGGGTTGTCATGTTAAAGTTTATTAAAATAGCAGTTTTAGATTCAATGTAACTTTAACAAACCAGCTCTATCACAGGAAATGACGCATTCCACAAAAATACATACACAAGCATATCTGGGGGTTCCAATAAGAGTACAACAACTTATTTAAATCATCCAATTTGGTGTGGTCTTTATTAGTTGTAGTTAACTATACAAGCCGTTCAGTGGTCATGGTAACATGAACGATACAGTAAGTTTAGTAAAGAATGTTGGGGTACGCAAGCAGGAAACCAACAAATATAACTTTTACATAATTATCCAGAGGGACAAAGAAGAAACACCTGCTCCGGTTGTACCTATTCCTGTTGAATCTATCAAGACAAATGCTGTAGTAGCCAGAGAGAGTTAGACGATACTCGGAAACGAACAATGTTTCATTTGTCACCTTAAACAGAACGTTCCCCGACAATTGTTCAAACTCGTCATCACGAAGTTCAATTTGATCACATAAGAACAGTTCATTCAAATTCAATTCCGGTCTAGTTACTTGAATGTCTTCCGCGCGAGGAAAATATAGTTCCAATAGGTAATGGTCTAGACTGTTACCCGAAATACGCGTATTCATATATACGTAATCCTCTTCGATGTCAAGACCTTCCGCCATCAAACTTTGTTTAAGTATTTTCCCATAATGTCCATACCGGTCAAATTGTACTTGAAGAGGAACTGAATTGGTTCCGACCACGAGCTGCCAAGTTTCCTCTAATGTACGACTCAGCATTGTCCGTAATCTAATAGGGTTTACACTCGAGCCCGGATAGGAAACTAAGGCGACCAGGTATTCTACATATCGTTTGTCATTTGATGGTTTATATAATGTTGCAATATTCCAATTTTTCATGGCGTTCCGTATTAGCCATTTTGCTTTTGTGTTGTACCTTAGCAAAGGATTCATATGTGTTAATATAGATATATCTATGTTTTGCGTCCCGACAAGTGGTGTTAGTTTTAAGACAGCAGTAAATGGTCCACCGATCCATTCAAGGCTGTAAAATCCACATTCACCTCCAAGTCTGAACTGTCCCCATGGACACAGTACAGGACGACACTCAGTCTGCGAAAAAACAAAAACATCAAATTATATATTAATTATTACTCTAGACATTTGACGATGTTATACCATGTATAACTTAGAAAGTATTGCATTTATATGTTTTGTCTCAATGTTCGTACATACCTTGATCTCGCAAACACACCGTATGAACAAAGTAGAACTAGATACAAAACATAGTTTGTTTAATCATAACATATACTGTGCCTTCATAATGTACAGGAATTAGGAAGGTTATGTTAGTTCCAACATAACTGAGTTTATAAGTATATCGCTGGCTTAGAATGAGAAGGTCGCAAGCACTACATGTACTTTCGAACTTATAAGCCTGATACATAATTAAAATCAGCGTTAGAAGGCACTCCTTATGAGCATATTTTCATGACAATTTGAACTTATCGTGCTGACCGAACCGAAGTTGAAACTGCTTGAACAATTATATTTCGGACAGTTTTTATTTGTTTGGGACAAATAAATACTGTTAGCATGATTCTCACGTCTATGCCCTCTAACTTCAGTCTCCAGAAGTAGTCCGTCATTTGCCAGGCGCAATAATTTTCAACAGCAGAATATTTTTTTTCTCAAATTGCCTCTTCGGATGTAAACCGTCATTTGGCAGGCGCAATAATTTTCAAGCGAAGAAACGTCCGTACAAAGGGACTCTACAGTCCTATCGATCTCGCTGACTTTCCTTGCAACCGAGGAAAACTCCTGCAAACTTTTCTCTAATGTGTCGAGTCTAACTGTGTCGGGGCGCCAGTAGGGCATTCCGTTACGCCTTTTTCTGCCTGCAAGTCAAGAATACTTTAAAAGTAATGCGATTCACGCAAAATATAGTAAAACTATATGAATTTTCCGTCTGTAATGTACAGCCGTTTATTGGGGCAGTTTATCATTTTATATATACAAAATCATTTAATTTCGTTGGGACGAACTTTCGTGGTTTTGTTAAAAAAAACAATTTCGTTGGCACTTGAATTCGTGGATTTTGCATTTCAGGTAACACAACAAGGGTCAAAATCAATGTTCGTTGGGATTAAAGTTCGTGGTTGAAGTGAACCACGAAATCCACGAAATTTAATCCCCAACGAAAATTAATGATTTTACAGTATCTTAAATTTGTTTCATAAACACTGCACCTTAGTGCGCCCCTCCGTATTTCAATTATAGGTTTTACCGAGTTATAAATACCTATGTAAATCATTTATAGTTATGCGCCGTCGCTGTAACTATAAAGCTCAGTGGGGCCCCGAAATGGATAAGTAAAACTTCGGGGCGCTTTGTTATTTTTAGTGTAAACCCCGCACGCGTGGCTAGAAGCGTGATAACAGACTCTTTGTTTGTAAACAAACATGTGGAATAAAATACGTGTACTACAAAATGCTATTCAAGCAAACATGTAAGCCTTCAAGCGTAAACCGAACTAAATTTCGCACTTTTAGCGTGCTACCAATTGTTCTATCCAGGTTAAAGTACATATATCCACATCAATCGGATAATAAATCCCTCAATAAGTTCAATGTACATGTACCGCTAATTAACGTGGTACAATTTTATCTTACATCATAATACATGGATCGGGGTTTCAACCCTACATGTGTCATTCAGACAGTGTTTTAAATAACATATTTGACACTCATCGTGTCGGAGTTCATCCATGCATATTGCCATTCAGGCTTGGTTTGCCATTCAGGCTTGTATACTAATGCGTATACTGACCATCGTTTCTCGGAACAAAGATCCGAATAGAAATCACGATTTAGGATTCATACGATTAGTCAAGTTGATTCAATTTTCCATCGAATCAAACTTATATAAATCTGAAAAATAAATTATAATAAAATAATCAAATCTTACCATAATTAGCGTCAGATGAATCGAAATTTTAAAATTATTTATAAGAATTCCCAAATAACCGTTTGTTGTAGCTGCTGATAAGCATTGTTCTGATTTGTTTGGCTGTGGTAGCTGCGTTATCTCTCCATGGCTAAGTGGTTAGAATCGCTGACTTGAGATCACTTGCCCTTTACCACTGTGAGTTCTAATCCCCGTCGGTGACATAAAATCTTTATGTGATGTAGCCATCCAACTGGTCGGTGGTACTACCCAGGTGCCCGCTCGGGCCTGAATTATGTCTGAAGGGGCACCTGGGTTCTTCCTCCACCACTAGAGCTGGAAAGTCGCCTTATGACATACACTGTGTCGATGTTACGTAAAACCCAACAAAACAAACAAACATTATACTTGGGGTAGACAATTATACAGATATATCTACAGATGGATATATCTTATTGAAAAAATGCATTCCTTTTCATATATTTTAAATATTGTAATTTTCATAGTATGGTAATGAAGACAGTGCAGTGTCCAAGTACTTTAACTTTCTTTTGGCAATTTTTCATAATTATGTCTCCCGAAATATTGATTTTGCCCATGATGTCTGTCCGTTAATAAAATCTTGTCAGTTCCAAATCTTATATACGCCTGGTCCAATTTTAATGAAACTTTCCAGGAATAATTAGTATGAAGTTTAAATGTGTATACTATTATTTTGGTTTGCTCGGATGATTGTTGACGGAGTTATGGCCCTTTAATGGTTATTTTAGAGAAAGTTTGTCTGCATATCTCCTGATCAGTATGAGGTCCAGTTGTGCATATTGTCTTTTTGTTCCGCTTTGATAATTTTTTATTAGTTAATTAGTTATGGCCCTTTTGTCCACAAAATCTTGTCCGCTCCAAATCTTATATACCCGTGGTCCAATTTTAATGAAAGTTTGCTGGAATGATCAGTGTGAAGTCTAGATGTGCATATTATCATTTTGTTCCTATCGATTGATTTTCCATGAAATTGTGGCCCTCTAATAGTCATTTTAGAAAAAAATTGTCATGAGCGTTCTTCTTGTTTGTCCTTTGTTTATCTCAAAAGGTTCTGGAGGTATCATACTGAAAATTCACACTACATTTTTAGATAGATAAAATTAATCTGTGAAATGGAGGGGCAGCTGATTTTCAGACCCAAACAAATTCAGTGCCTTCAGCGCTTTGATTTTTTCTTGTTTTCTCAAAATATCTTTTTTGTACAAAATGTACTTACGTCATTCTCATTCAAAGCCAGCGATTTGTATATTCATTGAAACCTTCATTTTTTCTGTTGAAGTTACATACGCAGATTTGAAAGCGTTTTATAAAATAATATGAATACTTAAGGAAATCAGTATTACGATTGGCAGAACTAATTTAGTGTTCTCATTTTCATTGATTAATAACTTATTTTTGTTATAGATAGTAATGTGCCAAAATTTCTCAAGTAAAGTTTATACATGACAGTCAAAATAATCCATGTCAAAAACTGGACATATGTCACGTGGTTTGTTTGATCCGATATGCACGTGCATTTTTTCATTTTTCTGCTTCCACGTAGTTATACGTGCATGTTATGTGTTCCAAATACTTCCAAATTATGTCCAAATGCTCATCACGTTTAAAAAATATTTGAAAATCTATTACACTATCACAGTTATGCCTCAGCTGATGTCAGAAAAAATATAACGTGACGTCTGCACGGTGCATACTGATTTTTTCTGCCGACTTGTAATAATAATTACCAAACACATCACTGTTGATTGATTTTTAATGTAAACATGTTTATAAAAATATAATGAAAACTTAAAGTGTTGTTTGTCAGATTTACAATTGTGGTTGCGAGAGCGTTTGGTATTGAAGTGACGTTATGATAGAAAATCGCGCTATTCTTGAGGCCTGTCTGTAATTAGCGTTCATGCATTATTAATCATTAAGTCGATATATTCAATAATGCTTTCGACACGTGTCAATGACCGCAAGTGGAAAATTCGGATGACATGGTGGTCATCAAAGATATCAAAATATGTATTTGTGACTTTACCTCACTTGACTGGTGTAAAAATTGTTTTAATTTTGTAAATGCATACCAAACTAACCATTTTTACAACGCACGTTGTAAACTGATGATTGACTCGTATTATGGCCAAATTCCATGGAGATATAAACATGGTTGACAAAGTTATCTACGAAAATATAAGTGAGGACTTAGAAAAGTTGCTAAGTATATTTAGTATATTACATGTACTATTCTTATTCATGAAAACTGACTTAACACAAAAACATACTATGTAAACATTTCTTAAAATATGTATATGTCTTTTCTGTTCATTATCTTTAACAGGGTCTTTTCTCATTATTATAAGAAATGGAAGGTGTGCTTCAGGAAATAAGTGTTTTTATGCGCGCAAAACTTAAACATACGGGTAGTGCACTTCATATGAACAAGTGTTTCTAGTTAAGTTTAAACATTAATGAAACGGTCTAGCTACAAGAATTAAACATATGCCACTGTTTGAAACTTGTTTTTGTAGTTAAAATATAGATTTAATATGAACTATACCTGGAAAGACTGTACCAAAGCTTCTGTTGGACCACATCCATCTTTATTGATAGTCTGTCTTACAGCTTCCAGGTGTGCAAGGTTGATATTACCGTTTAACATTGAAGTGAACGGACCACTGCTCGGGTACTTGAAATCGCTATTGCTGCATATTTGTTTGTTCTTAAAACTTGCATCCTTGTTGCACATGTAGCAAAATACGTTTCCGTAAACCATATTAATGTTTATCGAATACGTAGCATTAAACATTGGACAGTAATCCCAGTATGGCTCTCACTTCATTGCACGGCCGGTGACATTACATTCTCGAATTACATCAATCACGCATTCTCGTGACGCAAGACCAGTATGCTTTGGTGGTATATACGACAGATGGCAGCCCATTGCGCCGACATTTTCCCCGAGTAACAGTTTCCGGATATATAAGGAGTGATCGTCGTTGCCCATTGGACATTCAAGTGCCATCTTCCAGTGAACATAATCATATACTCCGTTGCAAAACGCACATTCGTCATTTGCAAATATATCTCCAGTTTTTGTTGATGTTACTGGGGCAAATGAGTTAAAATCGCTAACGTTCACTTTACACATCGTGTACCAATCATTTTGATGTCGAGTTTGAGAACATGAATGTATCATGATATAACGTGTAGCCGGAACTTTTGTTTGTGATATTACTGGAGATGTACACTTCCTCAATACTTCAGAGTTATCGAGATCAAAACAACAATTGTCATATATTTCACATCCTGGTTTACAAGAACATGAGCTACAACATGCACGACTTGTGTCATTTCCGAGAAAATTAAACGTAGAATTAACCTCACAAAACGAGGTATATGGACACAACTCTTGCAGCTGTGGTAGAAATGTCACATTCTGTCCCGAAGGAAATCGTAATCCACTACAGAGCAATGATAGAATGAAAATTACCTTGGTTTGCATTGTTCATCAACATGGACTGCTACATAAACTGTCACTGAGTTAACTGTAGGCAGCATATCTTGAATGTGCAAGTTTTCGTATTTTATATAAGTATATTAATGACGTAAATTGACAACCCACGAAACTATACCGAGAATTTTTATGATTAAGGATGTTAAGGGGCTGATAAAAGAGTAACTAGTAAAATTACTACCGTTCATCAACAGTATTGTATCGCTAATTTGATGTTACTGTATTGCCCAATTACATCTACCATAATAGTTAATATTTGAGACTCAAGGGCAGAAAAGGCAACATTTATTATCTTCACCAGCCGAATACAAAAGTCTTAACAAGCTAATCACAGAAACCATAAACAAATAAATAGCATTTAATACGCTGAACATAGTCCACACATAGCCGGACGATCAATGCTCAATTCCATTCTGTCTAAAAGCGTAAATTTGTTAACTCTAGTGACTTAACTTTTTTTATTTGACATTGTCACCTTGTTTGTGACTCTGATGGACCTTATGATAATTGTTCACATTGATTTAACTCTAACCCTAATCAACCCCCCTTTATGGCTAATAATGCACAACATTCGAAGACCACAGTGTGTCATTCATTGCGGAGTAAGCATATAAGGCTCGCTTTGAGCATCATTTTTTTGGGGATGTGGATGGCTTGTACTATGTCTGACTCTTGCGTGTGTGGCTAGGGACTGCCGCCGTACCTTTTTGGCTTTGGTTTGTGCCCTACTTTCTGTCTGTGTAAATGTTTTCTACACATTATAAAGATGGCTATACTTCAAGAACACCCCAGAGTTTTAGTGGTGCATAGTTTCCAATTATTAACACGAATCGAGCGGAATTAATTTTCATCTTTTGTCGAACCATATGGGTTCCAAATATTAATAAAGGTGTCTTTTTATCTTATTACTTATGATTGATATAAATTGTTTATTATCACAGGTGTGTCGTTAACACGCGCCAGGCGGAAATATCATTCGGGAACCACAAACCATGTGCTAAAATTTCAATTAGCCAAATCACTACTTTTCATACAAAATGTTGCTATACTGCGCTACAATGATATTTGGAAACTTATACCTGTGCGGACTTCTGTTTAATAGTATTTAGATTGTTTTATAAAAATTGTCATAATTTGAATACGAGGGACGTTCAAAAAGTACTAGGACTGGAGCCCTCTCACGGATACAGTTTTAAAAATTATACAAATATTAATACATAATATTAAATCGGAATTCAGTTGCGAAAAAGTGATATCCAATTTATCGCGCAATTCTGTCATATCCGTCCGTAATCGTCCATTTTGAAACCATAGTAACGCGCACCCGGCGCAGCCCATCAATAACCACTGATGTGGACTACGTGATGAGCTATATCTTCACTACTATTCCTATCGTTATATGTGAAACATCGCCAAAACATAACTTGTTGTATGTTGGACTTTGTCTGCAAAAATGACGATATTTGAACTATAGATGCTGAAATAAAGAGAAGTTGAACTCTATGAGGGACAACTTCGGAACGCAAAAGTGACGTCATCGGAACGTAAGGAAAAACTGACAAATAACAGGTTCTGTTAACAGTAAAATTATATGCGTTCGAAATAGTATGCAAAGTATCGTAACTACAATAGGACATATTTCTCCAGTTATTTCTACAGTTTTAGAATGTCACATAAGTATTATGGATGGTTGTTCTAGCAAGAAAGACATGTAAGTAATAGTAATTGGGAATTTGTTCAACAACAACACGTATTCTGTAGAATTATTATTATATGAACGTTTCGGCCGAGGCTTTCTTCGGAATAACAATAAAAATAAATAAATAACAATAAAATAACAAATTTTTTTATGTAAGTAATAGGAAATTTTTAAAAAATGATGACGTCAGGTACCGCGACATTTTCAATATAGCAACATTTTATTGCGCTGACTCTCGACCCGATATTCGATATAAAATTCGGAAAAATGCATGCGATATTCACAAACGATATACGTGTATATAGCTCTGTGTGTTACAAGCATGTATCCATCACCATTATCATTAAAAACAGCGTATTTCATAGCCCTATGAGTGACACTTACGACGTATAAAATATTGCTACGTTATTTTGTGCGCCGGGTAGGAGTACGTGTCTAAGTTTAAATACCTGCAACTATATAACTGCGTATTCATTTACCTTCATAATTGCACTGTGTGTAGAATAAGGTTTAAAATTTCATTTGATATAAAATTTGATTTTTTGTATTTAACAATGCAGGTTTTATGACAATAATCCTAGTACTTTTTGAACGTCCCACGTATAATGATGTTTGTGTAAAAATAATATCAATATCTTAAATGTTACTTACCTTGCATTTTATTGCCAAACGATAAGTAGAAACACGCACTACGGGTGTGCCAATGGGAGTAGTTTAGGTCTCTGTGTTGGCATTCCAGTTTTTCTGATGGAAAAGACCTTGTTTTGTTGCTACATGGTGAGGTCACCATTTGTTGGATAACATTTATGGTTGTATTATACATAGACATGTGTGATCAGTGTAGGTTACCATATTGTCGTTGACTCTACTGAGGTTTTTAACAGCGTAGTTCAGTAGGTAAGATAATGGAAGGAACTTTTAAATTGTTAGGTCACTGAAGCTGGTTTTGTGCCACGTGTTAATGATTAGGTTATACGGGCCATTGTTTTGTGGTTGGAATTCGCGGTTTTGGGCATTATGTTTATTAACAAGGTCAAAAAAGGTATAAGAAAAATCCGACAGCACTCAACCTAAGCAGCCGAGCACAGAAATCAGAAACACCACGTGGCAACTACCTTGAGCAATGCCCACAAACCCATGCTAAAACGGCGACCAAATGAGGCACAACAACCCCGGGGCGTGGCCTAGTTTAAAGCACTAAGGAAAGTGACCTAATAAGTCTCAGTAACACATCATTTGGTCCATTTCTGGTCACCGTTTTGGCATATAATTATGATAATGGTCGTCTCACACTTTTGTAGCGGGGACCTTGAGAGTTGGGTCATGTCTTGGCTGCGTTTCTTTCGGTCACATGGGACCACCTTTTTTCCTTGTGAAACTAGGTCATCCTTCTCTTTTACAACGAGGACTTTGACTTTATATTATTCCGATGGGTTATACATTTGTATGTGTACATTGCTCCGTGTAGTCGTGTAATGTAGTGTTGTTACTCTTTTTGTGCTCGCCTGGTTAAGTTGAGTGCTGCCTTCCCTGTCTGATTTCCTCATATCTTTTTTGCGGCATTCTTTTTAAAATACACAAAAATCTTATTTCATTTGTGTTTGTTATTGAACTTTAGTAGTTATCTCCGTTATGTATTAGCAGCAACCTTCTATTTGTAAATATCAACATGCAAGCGTGTTTTTGCAGAATCAACTTTTTTGACGAAGCCTTTTCCATAGTTCGTTCGAAGATTTGTTCACGGCAGGTAATGTGTTTCAACTCATTCAAACAAAACAGACCCAACACAATACTATCGTACACTACCTTTTGCATCTGGACAGGTTGTCAAAAATGGGGTTCAATTGTTGAGATTCCCACTTTGTTTGAAAGTAAAACTTTTATAAGTGTAAGGTAATATTTCAAATAAGAGTAAAACTTAAAACTTACAATAGGCAATACCTTTATTACATGTAGTTGTCTTTATAAGCTGTTCATCGTCATTGATGACAAATACCATACCTGTCAAGTTAAATTAAACATAGGAGAGATAAAGTGAAACATGTCACAAGATGCACTAAAATGTGATTTAAAAGTGATTTAAATGCTTAAACAAGGAATGCATTAAGTCTAGTGAGTGGTTATAAATATGGGACAGAAGATCATAAAATGAGCCAAATGTACTTTTGTGCAAGGCAAGTGAACTGGGAAAACAGAAATTTATCAACGAAAATAGGAGTAGCTCCACTTTAATAGGAGTACTTGGCAGTAAATAGAGAAACTCGGGTCCCTGTCCGGTGAGAACAATGTTATCAGGCGAGGTGATATCGTTCGGGTGGCGAGGTTTACCGAGCCGTTTCGGGCGATATCGCCAAGCCTGATAACATTGTTCTCACCGGACAGGGACCCGAGTTTCTATTTCTCATGAAACCAAAAACGGGGCACAATTTAGAGGCATATTTTTTTCATTTTTAACTGGAGTTGTCGATCGTCCTTAGACCGCCCGCCGATTAACACAACTTCATTTGCTTCATTACACAAAAGTTTTCAATTCTACGCTGTTCAATTAACAAAACATAAATAAGATCTATTTCAGTTTTTAGTCAAAACGAGAAATCTAAGCAAATTATAAGTATTACCAAAATAAAAACATCGTGTCGTAAAAATAGAATAAAATTCCGCTCATGAATTTTGATGTTTTTTTTCTTCTGGATGATGCATCAATGAAACGTCATCAATGACGTTGTGTGTGTGGAGAAGGTCGCTAATTATGTCAAACTTTCTTATGTTATGCTTCACACAATGAAAAATACGGGTTGATTTAAATACTGGATTGTGTGTGGCAACGGACAGTGCAAAATTGTATCCCGTGAAATGGAAATAACTTCAAGAATGAACAGTTTAGACATGCTTGTAGAACCGAGTGGGTGGAGAACAGTTTTCAACAAGATAGACAAGATCAACTTAATCACGACAGAATGCTGATGAAAACAGATGGAAATACACAAGGGTGAGTAAGACATTGGTTTGTTGAAGAGTCTATTAAAGTTTGTTCTATTTTTTGTATAAATTGTAGGGTTGTGTACTGAATGTAACAATGTTTTGACTCTAAAAAAAGCTCGGTGTTTCATGGTTCTCGTTTTGTAGGTCAACCTTCGCGAGTCGTGAAAATGAGATTAAAAATTCCTTTAGGCCAGAAAACTGGATATAGAGTCGATAGCTATGACTATTTTAATGTTTATTTATCTTAAAAGATGCTTAGCCAGTGTATTTATCTGTGTTTGTTGGTTTATTTCAGGGTCATTCATAACGATCGATCCGTGGGTGACCCGTATGAATTCAAGAAAAATTACAGTGGCGGAGCCCTACCTGGCGAAGACTTATTGCTAATTTGGAGTGTAAAACTAAACGTTGAATAAATAATAGCTATCACATGCATAATTCTGTTGTTTTGAATGATTTTTATGTCATTTTAAGATTGAATGACAAATTGAAAAATAGTCCGTTATTTGTGGGCGGAGCCAAAAAGTGTTACCAGGTCATTGACCTGAGAACACATACTTTTCTCAGGTCATGTGTTATCAGGCAGTTACCATGGTAGTTGCGTGAGAAAAAACTGTTGATGTACACTTGTACGAAACCAAAATATATAACTTTTAAATAGATACCAAGAGGTACAGAGAAGAAGCCCCTGCTCTGACTGACCATACGTTGGTTGAATCTATCCAGACAAACACTCGCTGTAGAACCCAGAGAGGGTTATACGATATTCAGCAACGTACAATGTTTCATTTGTCACCGTAAACTGAAGGTTTCCAGATCGACTGTCAAACTCGTCTTGACAAAGTTCAATTTGTTCACATAAGAACAGTTCATTCAAATTGAGTTCCGAGCTTGAGTGATACATTTTATCAAAACGTGGGTAGAGACTTCCAGTAGATACTCTTTTAGACTCTTTTCTCCTTTTTTGAAAGCATATTCATATACACGAAACCTTCGTCGATGTCAAGACCTTCCGCAATCAAGGCTTGTTTCGGTCGTTTCACATAATGTCCATATCGATCAAATCGTACTTGAAGGGGAAATTAATTGGTTCCGACTACGAGCTTCCAAGTTTCCTCTAGCGCATGACTCAGTATTGTCCTTAGTCTAACAGGGTTCACACTCGAGTCCGGATTAGAAACCATGGCGACCAGATATTCTACTGATCGTCTGTCATCTGAAGGTCTTTATAATGTTGCAGCATTCCAAGATTCCATCGAATTCCGCTTCAACCATTTTGCTTTTGTGTTATTCCTTAGCTCATGATCCATGTTTGTTAATATAAATATATCTATCAGTTGCGTCCAGGCAAGTGCTGTTAGTTTTAAGACAGCAGTAAATGGGCCACCTATCCATTCAAGGCTGTAAAATCCACATTCACTTCCAACTCGGAACTGTCCCCATGGATACAGTACAGGACGATATTCTGTCTGCAGAAATAACAACAACAAAAAGATCACTTTTTAGACAACAGACAATTGAATTGTTTTTTTAACTTTGTAGACATCGTAAGTATGTTTTTCATTTCTCGATATATGCTTAAAGTTCTTATATAAAAATATCAAAATCGTTTACAGAAGGGTTTATACCTTTCATCTAGAGAAATTAATTAAAATCGGATATTCGGCCAAAAACACCCCTTATAGTATTGGCTCCTTTCTTTTTTAAAATCTATATTAAGCAGGGTTAAGACCGACAACAACTTGACTCTCTTGTTTTGTGAGGTACAGCGAAGTTAACTGTATTTTGATGCACACGTTTTAGACTTTAGCCTGTATTTAATAGTGTTTGTGGCAAAACTATTAAACCTCCATTTTTGCAAGCTATTTCAGTTTAAATAGAGATACATGATCATTATTTCAGTTTAAATAGAGATACATGATCATTATTTCAGTTTAAATAGAGATACATGATCATACCTTAAATAACAGTATAATGATTTTGTAAAATATTGTTGCGCTGAAACATTTAATCAATAATCGATTCACATGCCCTTTGGAATCTCTATCATGTAAATATACTTTTTGTAGTTTGAATGATACCACTGTTTAGGCAAGTTGAATGTGTAATATTAAAGGTGTGTTTGACATAAAACATACCTTGAATGAATGTACCAAAGCTTCGGCTGGACCACAACCATCTTTCCAGTCCGTGTAACATCATCAATATGAGCAAGGTTGATACCACCATCAAACATTGAAGGGAACGGACCACTGCTCGGGTACTTGAAATCGCCATTGCTGCATAATTGTTCTTTCTTAGAATTGTCACTCTGGTTGTACATGTAGCAAAAGATGTTTCCGAAAATTTATCATAGGACAGTAATCCCAGTATGGCTCTCACTTTATTGCACGACGACCGGTGACATTACATTCTCGAATTACACCAATCACGCATTCTTGTTTTCAATTCTACGCTGTTCAATTAACAAAACATAAATAAGATCTATTTCAGTTTTTAGTCAAAACGAGAAATCTAAGCAAATTATAAGTATTACCAAAATAAAAACATCGTGTCGTAAAAATAGAATAAAATTCCGCTCATGAATTTTGATGTTTTTTTCTTCTGGATGATGCATCAATGAAACGTCATCAATGACGTTGTGTGTGTGGAGAAGGTCGCTAATTATGTCAAACTTTCTTATGTTATGCTTCACACAATGAAAAATACGGGTTGATTTAAATACTGGATTGTGTGTGGCAACGGACAGTGCAAAATTGTATCCCGTGAAATGGAAATAACTTCAAGAATGAACAGTTTAGACATGCTTGTAGAACCGAGTGGGTGGAGAACAGTTTTCAACAAGATAGACAAGATCAACTTGATCACGACAGAATGCTGATAAAAACAGATGGAAATACACAAGGGTGAGTAAGACATTGGTTTGTTGAAGAGTCTATTAAAGTTTGTTCTATTTTTTGTATAAATTGTAGGGTTGTGTACTGAATGTAACAATGTTTTGACTCTAAAAAGTGCTCGGTGTTTCATGGTTCTCGTTTTGTAGGTCAACCTTCGCGAGTCGTGAAAATGAGATTAAAAATTCCTTTAGGCCAGAAAACTGGATATAGAGTCGATAGCTATGACTATTTTAATGTTTATTTATCTTTAAAGATGCTTAGCCAGTGTATTTATCTGTGTTTGTTGGTTTATTTCAGGGTCTTTCAAAACGATCGATCCGTGGGTGACCCGTATGAATTCAAGAAAAAATACAGTGGCGGAGCCCTACCTGGCGAAGAATTATTGCTAATTTGGAGTGTAAAACTAAACGTTGAATAAATAATAGCTATCACATGCATAATTCTGTTGTTTTCAATGATTTTTATGTCATTTTAAGATTGAATGACAAATTGAAAAATAGTCCGTTATTTGTGGGCGGAGCCAAAAAGTGTTCCCAGGTCATTGACCTGAGAACACATACTTTTCTCAGGTCATGTGTTATCAGGCAGTTACCATGGTAGTTGCGTGAGAAAAAACTGTTGATGTACACTTGTACGAAACCAACAAATATAACTTTTAAATAGATACCAAGAGGTACAGAGAAGAAGCCCCTGCTCTGACTGACCATACGTTGGTTGAATTTATCCAGACAAATACGCGCTGTAGAACCCAGAGAGGGTTATACGATATTCAGCAACGTACAATGTTTCATTTGTCACCGTAAACTGAAGGTTTCCAGATCGACTGGCAAACTCGTCTTGACGAAGTTCAATTTGTTCACATAAGAACAGTTCATTCAAATTGAGTTCCGAGCTTGAGTGATACATTTTATCAAAACGTGGGTAGAGACTTCCAGTAGATACTCTTTTAGACTCTTTTCTCCTTTTTTGAAAGCATATTCATATACACGAAACCTTCGTCGATGTCAAGACCTTCCGCAATCAAGGCTTGTTTCGGTCGTTTCACATAATGTCCATATCGATCAAATCGTACTTGAAGGGGAAATTAATTGGTTCCGACTACGAGCTTCCAAGTTTCCTCTAGCGCATGACTCAGTATTGTCCTTAGTCTAACAGGGTTCACACTCGAGTCCGGATTAGAAACCATGGCGACCAGATATTCTACTAATCGTCTGTCATCTGAAGGTCTATATAATGTTGCAGCATTCCAAGATTCCATTGAATTCCGCTTCAACCATTTTGCTTTTGTGTTATTCCTTAGCTCATGATCCATGTTTGTTAATATAAATATATCTATCAGTTGCGTCCAGGCAAGTGCTGTTAGTTTTAAGACAGCAGTAAATGGGCCACCTATCCATTCAAGGCTGTAAAATCCACATTCACTTCCAACTCGGAACTGTCCCCATGGATACAGTACAGGACAATATTCTGTCTGCAGAAATAACAACAACAAAAAGATCACTTTTTAGACAACAGACAATTGAATTGTTTTTTAACTTTGTAGACATCGTAAGTATGTTTTTCATTTCTCGATATATGCTTAAAGTTCTTATATAAAATTATCAAAATCGTTTACAGAAGGGTTTATACCTTTCATCTAGAGAAATTAATTAAAATCGGATATTCGGCCAAAAACACCCCTTATAGTATTGGCTCCTTTCTTTTTTAAAATCTATATTAAGCAGGGTTAAGACCGACAACAACTTGACTCTCTTGTTTTGTGAGGTACAGCGAAGTTAACTGTATTTTGATGCACATGTTTTAGACTTTAGCCTGTATTTAATAGTGTTTGTGGCAAAACTATTGAACCTTCATTTTTGCAAGCTATTTCAGTTTAAATAGAGATACATGATCATTATTTCATTTTAAATAGAGATACATGATCATTATTTCTGTTTAAATAGAGATACATGATCATACCTTAAATAACAGTATAATGACTTTGTAAAATATTGTTGCGCTGAAACATTTAATCAATAATCGATTCACATGCCCTTTGGAATCTCTATCATGTAAATATACTTTTTGTAGTTTGAATGATACCACTGTTTAGGCAAGTTGAATGTGTAATATTAAAGGTGTGTTTGACATAAAACATACCTTGAATGAATGTACCAAAGCTTCGGCTGGACCACAACCATCTTTCCAGTCCGTGTAACATCATCAATATGAGCAAGGTTGATACCACCATCAAACATTGAAGGGAACGGACCACTGCTCGGGTACTTGAAATCGCCAGTGCTGCATAATTGTTCTTTCTTAGAATTGTCACTCTGGTTGTACATGTAGCAAAAGATGTTTCCGAAAATTTATCATAGGACAGTAATCCCAGTATGGCTCTCACTTCATTGCACGACGACCGGTGACATTACATTCTCGAATTACACCAATCACGCATTCTCTTGACGTAAGACCAGTATGCTTTGGTGGTATATACGACAGATCGATTGCGCCGACATTTTCCCCGAGTAACAGTTTCCGGATATATAATGAGTGATCGTCGTTGCCCATTGGACATTCAAGTGCCATCTTCCAGTGAACATAATCATATACTCCGTTGCAAAACGCACATTCGTCATTTGCAAATATATCTCCAGTTTTCGTTGATGTTACTGGGGCAAAATATTTAATATTGGTTACGTTCACTTTGCACATTGTGTACCAATCATTTTGATGTCGATTATTTTCTGAACATGAATGTATCATGACATAATTTGTAACAGGATCTGTCGTTCGAGATACTGTAAACCTAGAAACTTTCGCGTTTTGCCGATTGTCTGCATATTCGCGGCTACAAACTTTCGCGGTTTTAAGTCTCCCGCGAACTCCGCGAACACTAAGTCGCATAGTGACAAAATTATTGATATTATAACCTGTCACATATATTGCTCGGTTCGTATATAATTGCTTCTTAATTATAGTTCTCACCTTCGTTAAACCCTGTCAAACTCTTTTTGATGTAGATAGTTACCTATTGTATTGTTTACACAAATTGCAAACTACGTTGGTAATGTTTTCACAGTTTTATTGACACTATCAGTCATTTTGTATTATGACATACCCGGTAATAAACAGCGCTATTAACACGCATGTTCATATATTGATTGTATTGTTAAACACGTTTTCAAGATTTTTTTTCAAAGAGTTTTCATTATTGTACCGTGATCATAAAAGGCTTTATTCAAGTATTAAGTACATACACTTAACATTCCATATTTTGACAAAATAGCACTTATAATACGGTCTTATAAACGTCGTACCAAAATGATGAGTTTCCTTCAAAAACGAGAAACTTTCGCGTTTTTCTTGTCCTGGACATGTTCGCGGCTATTTACTTTAGCGAATTTTTACTAACCGCGAACACCGCGAACTTAAATTGCACGAAATAATTTCTAGGTTTACAGTAATACTGGCGACGTGCAATTCCTCCATACTTCAGTTTTAACGTGATCGAAACAACAATTATCATATACTTCACATCCTTGTTTACCAGAACATGAGCTACAACATGGACGACTTGTGTCATTTCCAAAAAAAATATACGTAGCATTAACTTCACAAAATGACGAATATGGGCACAAAAAGGTATGGGAAAATACGACAGGGAAGGTAGCACTCAACCCAACCAGCCGAGCACAAAAATCAAAAACACCACGACACAACTACCCTGAGCAGTGCCCACAGAAAACCAAGCCAAAACGACGACCAAATGAGGCACAACAACCCCGGGGCGTGACTTAGTTTAAAAAGAACTAAGGAAAGTGACCTTACGTTATGCGACCTAAACACAACTACGACTTTACCTTGTTAAAATAATGGGTAAGGTAGAAATGGGGTGGGTAATAATATAACATTTTCCTTTCTACATATTCTCAGGGTAGTTGTATCCTGGTATTTCTGATTTCTGTGCTCGGCGGGTTGGGTTGAGTGCGACCTTGTAGTCTTGCAGTTGTGGTAGAATTATTTGATCTTCATTGTTAATCATCATTGACTGCGACATATACTGTCACTTAGTTGATCGTAACGTAAACAATCTAGCTGATATAAGCAATATTTCTAATATATTTATGATTAAGAATATTAAGGGGTTGTTGAAACAAACGATCACTACACCTTTAGGTCATCCCAGCGTTCTAGGTGTTTTATATTATTTAATTATTAACACAAATATTATGCAATTGATTTTCATGTTTTGTTGCACCATATGGGTTTCAAATAATAATGAATGTGTTTTCATTATACTATTTGTTTTAATTCCTCAATTAATCGTGGATATCAGTCTAACATTTGGCCTTCACCGAAAACAATAATTAAAGGAAAAGCACAGAGACGACACCAAGAAATCCCACGATTAAGGATATTAGGGGGTTTTATGAAACAGTAGCGAGTGATATTAAATTATACTGAATGTGCTTTTATTATACTATTTTTAGTAATTCATCAATTAATCGTGGATGCCAGTCTAACATTTGGCCTTCATCGAAAACAATATCACATAATTTGCAGCAAGTTCAATAATGAATGTTTTAACGCGATCGTTTAATGAAAATAATGAACACTATCACAATGTTCCATGCGGACATCAAAACAGAAGAAGATGGCAAACTTAACAAATGGAATAGGGTTGCCAAGTCATATTAACTTATATGAATAATGCAAATGTTGTATTTATATATAAACATGACTTAATGATTCCAAAACAAACTATGATACAAAGACAGGATGCAGACGATTTACAATATTGTAAATGTAATATCTAAAAAGAGCTTATTTAAAAATAAATTACCAAATTTTGAGGGATGTGTTCAGGTAATCAGCCGTTCATACATCCTTCTGAAACTATTTCTCGTCCTTTGGTGTGGCAATCAACATCGATCTGCGGCGCCAAGGAGTAGATACTGACCTAACATGTACCTATTTACACTTTCAACTTTGGTGTATTGGAGTATGTTGGCTATTCTTGCTCAGAGAAATTAACGAGTGGTCCAGATGGGGTGAAAGCGCGTACCCTACCTTTAGGCTACTGCTCCCCTCAATGCGTCTAGCTTATAATTGAAATTCCCAGTCTGGAAACTTCCATCTTTTATACATTCTTTTGAGATGTTTTAAAGAGCTTGCATGCTGTCATTATATAAAAAGACATTTTTTACAAATTTCTTTGTATTAGTTTCAATAGTAGTTCAATATGGGACCTACCGATGCCAGAAGTCTATTATGTGTAACTTAGAATAGTTCATATAATACCTACTGATGTCAGATGTATATTGCGAAGCATACATTCCATTTGATCAGAATGCACACAATCCATTTAACTTATGACCTCGTAAATAATAGGTTTCAGATGCACAAATAATAAGTGTCCTTGTTCATATTTGTCTGACATTAAATGTCAACTATTAGATTATAATTGCTTTCGTTGAAATACGTCACCTGATCATCTTGCAGTACTGATTAAAACATGCGCTGTTCATTCTACGTACTTTATGAAAAATAAAGCAATTTCAGAAAATTAAAATAGACTGATGCCGTGAAATTAAAAAAGATATTCGAAGGTTTGTTCTGTATGTGATGTGTATCATAGTTTAATCGATGACTTGGTTGATATGCCACACCCGATGCAGTAATACAGTTTGTACACATTTTCCTTGTGAATTGACCAACATATATCATGCGCTGCTAAACCCACTCACTTTATGAAAAAATAAAGTAATTTCAGAATATTAAAATTGATTCATACCAATAAATTAAAAAGACACTGAAGCTTCGAAAGAATGTTTTTTTTATGTAAGATTTGACATTTATTTGTAATGCTGAAGGTTTTACACAAATTGATTTGTTTAAAGTATAGCAAATATTTCGTCATTATGTTCAGCACATCAGACACAAAACTTTATTGATAAGTATTCATTAAAGTGGCATTCCCTATAACTTTGATCGTTTAACTCGATTCAGGAATATTATACATTAAATGAGAACCATTATTGCTTAAACTCCTCAAATTTTCAACAAAAAGCTCCCACTTATTACCGAGAAAAGAATGAAAACATATTTCCGTAACGAGCCGAGTTGTTTCCCTTTGACCACATAATAATAAATCGCTGAAAGCGATAAATTATTAATGGTGATTTAAATTTATTTTTGACATTATAGAGACATATTTGCGCACACTTTCTTTTGACAAATTATTATTATTGATAGTGCTTTGTACATTTAGCTCATTAAATGTAATAGTAGTATGCCTCTTTAACATACATTACAAAAGGATATCAAATTATTGTGCACTGACGCTGTCATTTGTTCATTTTGACATACCGTACCATAATTTGTTTATTCGTGTACATAAAAAGGTATAAGGAAATCAGAAACCTTTGATTAAATCCCTAGTTCATTTAACCCTTAACTTATATAGATCCTCATATCCGTCTAGGTGTGCACATCTATATTAGGGATATGAATGACTCGTTTTATGTTTGAATCTTTTGTTGATGGCTACGCAACCAGAAATACACTAATCACAAGATTGACAATGAACGGTTTGTATAGACAACTTAATTAAAATAAAGATTTTACCGATTGGTGGTTTTGGTTGTTTAGCTTGTTAAATATCCGATAAGGACATCCTCGCCACGCTGATGCCATAACGTCGACCACCCATTACCTATCCATACTAGTACTACTAATTGTGTGATACATTTAGATTATGGTATCGATACTCACTACGTTCATGTATAGTAGTAGTCATTGAGTATTCTGGTGTGAAAAGGTCAACATCTTAATTACTGTCCATTTGAATAATTTCATTTGTTATCGATAATCATTCACATATTTATATACAATCATGAAAAGTTCGGCAATAAAATTAGATATTAAAGACACCGGCATGAATAAAGGGATTGTACATTTAAAATGTGCCATAACAAATCCGCCTAAATGTTACTGGTCATATTTGTAGCGTAGCACATGAGTTGTAGAAGTCACAATGGGAATCCATTTGTGATTTGTTTGATTTGTTAACTTAGGCCGCCGTAGTGCATTTCGGGTTTCTACCTTTATCCATTTCCAATGTCCAAAGACCTTCGGTCTCGATGGAAACAATAGTATTTGTGATAATGTATTAACAACAAACTTCTTAAGTACATTCACTATATTTGATATGACTTTTCGGTGCAACGACATGTCAATGTCAATCACATCGATGACAACAATGCATCAAACCATATTTTATACAATTGATTTATAATCCGGAAATGTCTTTATGTGTTTATGATTTAATTACTAGTTCTGAAGAAAACATTATTGAAGATTATTGAAGCGACATACATCTACCCATCTTCGCAATAAAATTTCAATTTAATTAGCAGCTCATGCGAATATATTATGTTGTTAGAATGAAAATTGGTTTAAATGTATGTGTTTTCTTCTATGAGAACAGAGGACATATTGCATGAGCCTGGTGTACATGCGTTCTATGTTCCGTCGACTGCGGTGGAAGTAATACCGATCCATGTTCAATATTTGGCACTTGAAACGCTATAACATATACATTAAAAGTACAATTGTAAACAAAGTAATCGGTTTTATGAGTTGAAAGGCGAGGTTTTTATTCCAACATTTCACCACCAGAAACATTCGATAATCTTTAAGTGTACAATCACTGGCAGTAGCAATCATGAAGACTAAATGTATATGGTGCAATATCGTTTTTCATTATAAAACGTCTTGGTAACTTCACAACTATCGTAATTCTCCATTACATTTATAACAAAATTGTTTTATAACAGAACCTTTCAACATACCATACTGCAAGATGAATTTAAATTTGGTAAATGTATTCTTAACAATTTCCTTTCCCAGATTATCTGGAGGATAGATGAACGATTGGGCGATCTAAAAACTAGTTCAAATACTTAAAGCTATACATAAAGTGGAACTTGAACCGTAATTGTTAAGCAAACATACCAGGCTACAGAAACAACTCGTATTAATCTAACTACGTCATAGCACACCAGTTAAATTCATATTTCCATACTTTACTCAGTGGAATATATTTGCATAACGATTATGACAGCACGAATCAAAGTGAATATGTTTTAAAGAATTCCCTGTGGTGTTGAAGTCGTATGACGGTGATGCTGTTGCTTTAGTTTTATAAAGCGATTATTTAACTGTCACGGTGGTATCGCATATTTAAACAAATTAGACAGGGAAATGAACACACGAAAGGACCAGCAGTATACAAAATATCCAAATCGAACCGCGTGCAGATTGCAAGCTCTATATCAAAGATGTTACATATGAAATGGTATATTATTATTAGTATTATTATTATTATTAGCTAATGATCTTTGATTGTTTAAATTTAGGAATTAATATCCTTGACGGTTTTGGATGGTAAAATCTGAGCAAGCACCATTTTATTGTATTTTCTTGGAATGGGAAACTATGTGATTAGAAATCGAAACGATTTTGTTTCAGTTTCAGTGAATTAAGTTACACTTGAAAGTTACATTGATCAAAGGTATTCAATACAATAATCCACTTTTAGAATACGTTGCTATTACACAGTATAATAATTTGTTTTGAGTAGAATTGTCACACAAGAAAACCTCCCTTCAACTTCAGGTGTGTCGATAGTTTATATCGTTAGTTACAACTACAGTCTAAGACACAAGGGTCATATCTTATTTTCAAAATCATCTCTAGAGCTATTTCTTGTGAGTTTATAGACTCTATTGTAATTCATTTGAATGTCAGTTTGCATTTGCAATATCTTATAGATGCTGTCTTCAATTACCGTTCTGAGCCTGAGAAGCAGTAAATATAATTATATAATTCACTTACGTGTCACAGTCATCGTCGTTAATGATACCTTATATAAGTTGTTCACATTACGACATTATGCCTGCAGGACAGAGAGTGTGACTATCACTGCATAAGCAATGTCCAGAAACAAATTAACAAGCTCTCCAGCAATGCGAGTGTTGAACAGAAATAACATTCGAGAGAATCACTTCTGTATACAAAACAATTGCAATGGAAGCTGGTTTTGTTTCCAAAGATCAACAACCTTTACAAAATCAATGCAGAAGTAAATATGCATTAATGCAAAAACAATTTAATAGAAATATAATAAATAGTAGGCATAGATTACAAAAGGCAAGCGGATTCTGAAGTAAGTATCCCACAGACACTTGCATGTGGGAATGTTAATATCATCTACATTAAAGTAAAAACTACAAAACGTGAGGCAATACATGATGTCTCAATAACTATGTGACATTATTGACTTGGCGATGAGAGATATGCTCATTTGGAACGTATTGTGTTCGTTATTGGATTGTCTTATTGCACAGACAAACAATGTTTTTCTTATAATACATGTACTAGCCTTGTCATTGCATGGCAAAAAGCAGCTGCGAATTATTAGGGGGGATATATACTTTATATATGACTACGGTGTTTCCTTTTTTGTGAATGATATGAAAGAACGACAACATTGGGGCCATATGTTGACTCAAATAATGGTTTCTCCTTTTGTAACAGATTGCCTCAGAAAAGTGTTGGTAACATACGTATAATATATATTACGAATGAATCGGTTATGCGTCTAACCACAAGACGACAGAACATATGTCTCCGTACAAATAAACTTTTAATGATATAATTATTGATCATATTACCATTAACGGAGATTTTAAAGCTGTTATCATAACGATCATAATCAATCCATTAAGTAGTTCATTTTCAGATTATACGTCAATTGAAATTATACGAGCGGATTAACTACGATCACTTGCACCTAACTCGTATGTGTCTGTTTACATTTGTTATTCTTATAACAGGTTCATCCAAGTTAAGCCTATTTCAGTCGGAATTACTAAATTACATTTGATGGTCGATACAGATATAACCATTGTACGAGACGAGAAATGTGAAGCCGTAAACCATATGTTTTGGTTTAATCGGCCAATGGCTTTGGTGTTTATTAGTTAGCCAAGTACCTAAAATTGTTCATCGAATACTCTGCATACAACAAATGTACCTTATTGAACGTAAATATTATGCTATCCTTTCGGAGCTAAAATGTACCTGACCCGTGAATCATGAGAAAAACGTGTTGTTTCGCAGACCGATATAAATTTCTTTGTTCAATACAAACACGTATATATAACAAAGTTTGCGTATTCATACATTTGACGTTGCCAATGAATGGAACTTGACTTACTTTTGTATTGTATGACCTGAACATATGATAGGTTGCCATAGTATAAATAAAGCATTTTTGGGTCAAAATATTATCAACGAAATATTTGCGTAACGTAAATTGTATACGTTTGCCATGCCGATGGATACATGTAACTGTCAAAATACAAAGCTCATCAATTATAAAAAAAATATACATTCGTAAAGATTTAGAACCGAGAGGAAAGGTTTCGTTCACAAAGATATTACCCCAAATAAAAATAGATTTCCTATCCTGGGAATCCATCCCATTGTTAGTAAATTCAATGTCGATGACATTTTATCCTATCAATTGGCATACGGAAAACGAATGTTAAACACATCACTTCCATGTCACATTCAGGAACAGAACTCTGAGACCTCATCGAATATCTGACGAAAGAAATGTCTTCAGCATGGAATTGAACTGTCAGAGTGTAAATAACATTGCCCTGTGTCCCACCTTTGTCATTGTGCGAGCGACATTGCTGCGACATTGCTGCGACAACGCTTAAATATGAAACGGAATATTGAATTTGAGATGACAACAGCTGTGTCTGTCTCACATGAACATATCAAGATGCTTAAATACATGGAAAGGAAGCTCTGTACAATGTTTGTTAATATCGGCACACATATAAACTGTAGCATAGAATCAGCTCTGTTGGTTTGTATAAAATGATGATATGGTTCAAATGTACGGTTAACGTTGAAATGGTTTATACGTGCATCCTACCGTATGATATCTCATTTATTTCTGTCAGAGCTTAATGTTTGGTACTGTGATTGACATATGTTTATTCCATCGGTGTATACTTCTTTGATCTGGAATTTAATCGTTGTCAATGTTTTGCCAGATCAAAAAGACGCTATAGAATGCATACCCTGGAAAGAAATGGTCTATACATGACGATACGTTCTTTTTATCGATCAGAATCGCATCAAACGAGGTCATTTACATTCAATCATATCATTCTTGTTTTGTTCGTTTGTGCGTGTTGCACCATTGTACTTTTAACTGGCCGATTTCTGCCATAGTTAATACTTTGCCAAACAAAATATGAATCACATAATCACATCAGCGGCAAATGACATTTCTCGTTCAGTTGTAAGTAGGTTGCATTATGGTTAATGGTGCTGTATACGTTTTCTGTGCTAGGCTACAGTCATTGTCCGAATCATGACAACCGTTTTCATAAACAGATAACAAGTTTGTAGTGAGTGAAGTCTTACCAAACATCGTATAAGTCAATCATCCGCAGTAGATAAATACCTATGCTTCACGGCGTAATACAACAAAAACAAACATCGTATAAGTCAAACATCCACAGTAGATAAATTCCTATGCTTCACGGCGTAATACAGCAACAACAAACAACCTACCTGCTAATTCATTCACAATATCATTATATCCGAGAATAACATAAGTAACGTGTGCTCTAATTCAAGCGTAGAATATACAAGGTGATGTTAATGATATGTAACATCATCATAACTTTTTTGACATTCAATTGCCTCATTCCTATTGCGATTTAATGGAATATGATATGACAGGGTAAAATGCGCATTATTTTCGTCCTGATATCTTGGAAAAAACAATTTTACATATAATAATAAAATGAGACAAGAGCAGCTATCATTTTCCGAAACAATTTCTGAAATATTTTGACAAACAAACTAGCATGTCATTAATTTTCGAATCGATCATCATTTATTCTGAAGTTGTGCCTCTGATCCAATCTATAGACGTTATCAGTCTAGAGTTTATAACGTTTAATACCTACAAGTGTAACTATTATTAACAGTTTTATTAGAAGTTATACTAGTAGAGGTAGTAGTTATATACACTTTCATTAATGAAATTGTGAAAACAAATCAGCCACAATATATGACACTTAATATTTATTACATGTTTCGAAAACATAACGTTTTCTTCTTCAGTGGGAAATATTGTAAGATGTTGATGACGCGCCATAGTCATATTGGTATCATCGACATTTTCAACATTATAAAGACAAAGATGAGTGTATCAGTGCATTACATATTGTTTTTTATATGAGTTTAACTGATTGCTGATAACCATGAAATTCGGAATTTGTGATGATCAACGATATAATTCGGATCAATCTAGCAGAAAAGTATGATGCAATTCAAACACAGTTAAATTTACAATAAACTATTCATCATGATCAATGAAATTTTATATGGTAGTAAAACAAATTGTATGTTATATCTCCTCAGGACTAGACCTCATAAGCATAACGTGAAACAGTATATAATAGCGCACGTTTTTAGAGTCACAAAAGTGTTACCAGAAAAATATGAAACTGGCTACTCTTGAGAAACATTGAACATATAAACGCAAATGGGTAAAGCTGTAAATAAATAAATGTTATTTTGGCGTGATAGTTTATCCTTATTCATCATAACATTTCATGAACACGCAATCATTGATAGAACATAATAAGACAATACTTCCACCATGAAATTAAGTGAAAAAGGTATGAGAAAATCCGACAGGGAAGGTAGCACCCAACCTAACCAGCCGAGCACAGAAGTCAGAACACCACGACACAACTACCCTGAGTAATGCCCACACAAACCCGCTTGGAGTTCAACTGTCGAAATAAGTAAAACGATTATTTACATTATACAACAAATAAAACTAAGAATATAAGAAGCACCATTTAGATGAATACGCCAAGAAATATACAGATATAGTATGGTGTGAATGGCATATGTATTAATATGATAGTTATCTAAAGTAATTATTACATAACATCTAGGTATTGTTAAAGTTGTCAGAATAGTCCATTAATAGATAGTAACTCAAGTTGTTGTAATTTACATTACGCTAGTAAACGTTGTTGTAGTGCCTTTGCGACTAGCCAGGACCCCACAATACTTTAATATCTAAAACAAGTACATTAAGTTATGGAGAAAGTCCAAGTAACTGTCCATTCCTGAGAAATATTGGAGACGAGGCCCAGAAGGGGCCGAGTATTCATTATTTCTCAGGAATGGACAGATACGCGGATTTTCTCTGACTTAAAATACTGTAAAATCATTAATTTTCGTGGGGGATTAAATTTCGTGGATTTCATGGTTCACTTTAACCACGAACTTTAGTCCCAACGAACATTGATTTTGACCCTTGTGTTGTTACCTAAAATGCAAAATCCACGAATTCAAGTACCAACGAAATTGTCTTTTTTACCAAAACCACGAATTTTCGTCCCAACGAAATTAAATGATTTTACTGTACACCAATACTGTCAAATGTAAATTTGATGTTCTGTAAAGATGCTGTAAATGTCAAAATTGAAAGAAAATGCATTTTTTTCAAAAAGGTTTCCCCTGATGTACAAATAAAAGATTACAAATATGAACATGTCTGAGCGAGAAGATCATGCTTTTTCATGAAACCAGTGGACTAATACAATAACTCTCCATTACTTCAATAATGGTGTGTAGTCCATGAGCTATGTGTAACACGATCAAGCAATGGTCATTTACCCAGTGTCACTTGATGTTATAACACGGTGGACATTATAAAGACTGATGTTTCAGTCAGAGGATATATTCCCGTGCATAAATTATACATGGATATTTGTAATTGATATGCAACTTGATGTACATAACTACAATGTTTTTTAACAAGTTTTCATTAAGCCTAGAGCTGTGTCTGCATTTTGTAATGCACCAGTCAGTTGCATCAACGGCCCAGCCCTCCTGGTATGGCTGCGGTTTTTTACCTTCCAGCTTCCTCGGCACTGCCGGGGAAAAGGTTGGGAATTTTTGCACCGAACCAATACCTTTGGGGCTATATTGAATTGTCAGCTGTCCCCTGCATGGGCCGTGGACGGGAGGGGGTTTTCAAAAACCAAATGTAAATTTGCCGACCAATCACTGGGGATGGTGGGCTATAAATGCAACTGACTGGCGCATAATCAGATAATATAGACAGTATTTACAATAATTCTCCATTACCTGTTAACACATTTAATAAAAATAACTCCCCATTTTTGGTTAACACTACATATGTGTGTTATGTTTTTCAGGCATGGCGAGTTTTCTTAACAATAACTCTCCATTATTTTACATACACATTGCATTAAATGTGTATTCAAAATAATGGAGAGTTATTGTTAAAACAACTCTCCATTCCTGAAAATAATGGAGAGTTAATGAATGAGTTAATCCCCTGGATGCATTTTAAAGGTTAAATCTAACTTTGGTAAATCTTAATGAATCCTACAAATTCTTATACTTGTATGTCATATTTGTGCAATTGGATGCGCAAATGCTCAAAAGTATAAACATGCTGCATTGGAAAGTGGTGCAAAATAAGACATATGGATAAAGAATAAATATTCGTACAATGTCTCGTCAAGGTCAATTAAGTCGATAAAAACTATGTATAATTATATTCAATCAATATGCAATCTGGAAGTTATTTTATGTCTTAATGATATTATTCGTAGCTCTACCGGAAATATTATTGAAGTAACATCCGCCTACCCATCCTCGCTACAGTTAACATTGAAATCGAAAATACAATTACATTTTCATGAATTGCTAATGTGGAGTTATTATGTTCTTTGAATGAAATGAATTAACTGTGTGTTCTTTAATGACATGAGATGAATTAACACCAGAGCATGGTATAATGTGTTCAATATTCCGTCGACTGAAAAAACACTGATGCATAAATTTGCAATATTTCGCACCTTAAACATATAGTTCACAAATGAAGTAGTAAATGAGTATATTGTAATTACTTCTTTTCCGCAAACAGAATCATTCTCTATAAAATAATTTACCGTGAGCAATGAAATAGACTGTATTTATGCAGTGTAATATTTTAATTCATCGTAAAAAGGTCTTTGCACATTTGCAACTTCGACTCTATTGTCATTCGCCATTAAATTTATCAAATTTATCAAATTTAACAGCAACCTTTCCTAACATTATCTGGAGGAAACATGTTATGTTTGGTGCATCATAAATACTTACAATTATAGCATATTTTATAACTTTACGTTTCGTGGGGTTCGAAACCATGTAAGGTGTTATAAACAGCGAATCGGGAATCGAAGCAACCCATAAAAAGTTACGGAAACAACACTTCAACTGCGTCACACCAGACATATCTAAAAACAACTTTCTTCTGTACTCAAAGGAATATAATGACAACTCAAGTGATTATGCATTAAAGAACTGTCCCTGGTGCTGAAATCGGCGTGGTGACGCTGTTATCTTTGTTTGTAAAGCCATTGTTTAACAGCCTTGGTGGAATTGCATTTTTTCAGAATAAGATTAAGATGACAGAAGGAACATTGTTTACGATTATTCAGTAGCTGCTTTCTTCCGTAAATTGACGGCATAACACGATGAAAGATACTGACAAACCAGATAGGACAGCAAGCGCACAACACCATCAGCAGAATACAAAATATCCAAATCGAACCGCGTGCAGAATGCTAACTCTATATATAAGTGGCTCCATACGAAAGGGCGTATTATTAAATTTGATTGTTAAAATATAGGAATTGATATCTTTGACGGTTTTGGATGTTAAAATCTGAGCTAGCACTATTTTCTTGTATTTTCTCGGAATGGGAAACTGCGTGGTCAAAAATGGAAACGATTATGTTTCAGTTACATTGAATAATATAACAATATGAGAAGGGATTCGGGAGGTTCTGTGCGCAAGAAAAATAGGTGTCTCATAAGTCAAATTGGCTGGCCCTTTCAATAGGGGTGACACTATAATAAACAAACACTTTACCTTTACCTTTTACATTGAATGCCAAGTTGCACTTAAATATTATATTTGGTCGAAGGGTTTCATAACAAGAATTTTAGAATACGTTGCTATTACAGTGTGTAATTATCTATTTTGAGTAGCATTGTCACACATGAGAATAATCATTTAACTTCTGTTATGCCAATAGTGTGTATCGTTAAGTTAGTACTACAATCTAACACATAAGGGTCAAAACATATTTTTCAAGCCATCACTAGAGGTACTTTTAAAAACAATGACCATAATGTTATAACATATGAATATCAGTTTGCATTTGTATACGTCGTATGTTGTATACAGTTACCCGCCTGAACCTGAGAAGCAGTAAATATAATTAAATTATTCCCTTACCGGTCATTGTCATTGTTAATGATACACTGTTCATTTAAAGACATTGTGCGTGCAGGAGATAGAGTGTGAATATCACTGAATAATCAATGACAATAAACAAATTAACAAGCTCTCGAGCAATGCAGATATTGCGTGACCAAAGAATAATTCGTACACATCACAGTAGCAATGAAATTGTTGTAAATTTCATAGCATTACATAACATAAGTTTATTCGGCAAAAGATCAGCAACCTTTACAAGATCAAAACAAAATCAGAACAAAATTGTATAAAAAAATGCAAATACAATTTAATAGAAATAGACAAAAAAGTAGAACACATTGTTCCTACTTGTAATTTTCGTAAACATATTTTAAACTTAGTATACAATATAATCTCCACTAGTATACAAAAACTATACATGTATTTATATCATCTACGTTACAGTAAAAACTATTAAACGAAAGGAAACACATCACTATATTGGCTCTGGTATCTCTATAAAACTCTATGTGACATTATCGATTTGGCGACGAGAGATATGCTCATTTAGAACGTCTTGTATTTGTAATTGCATTGTTGTATTTCAACAGACAAACAGTGTTTTCTCATGGTACAAGTCAAGTCACCGCGCAGCAAAGGCGCTGCTACAAATGCATATGGGAATAGTGTAATTAACATGACTACGGCGTTTCCTCCTTTCTTTCTTTTGTGAATGATATGACAGGACGATAACATGGGAACAATATTGCTCACATAATGTTTTCTCCTTGTGTGTACAGTTTCCGCCAGACAGTTGCTCGTTAACATACGTATAATTTATATCGATATTTCATACCACTGATTTACATAAATGTTCACTAGACGGAAAGTTGTTGTTTCTACATGTTTTACTTAAGTGACATTTCGGTGTGAACTTCACCAATGTATATGTATCTGAAATGCTTCTAACCTCAAGTCGATAGAATTTCAAATGAACAGTGTACTTGTATGTTTCTATACATATCAAACCCTGTTTTGATACAATTATAGATCATTTTACTCTAAGAGTTGATTTTAAAACTGTTATCCTAACGATCATAGTGAAAATGATTGGTTCGTGGGTGTAAGTTCTGTAATCCGCCGGAAAACCTCGGGATTATTCCATTAAGTTGTACATTTACAGATTGTATGAATACCAATTGAAACGATACATACTTTTGATCGGGTGGATTAACCACGATTACTTGCACTTAAACAAGTGTGTGTACCTGATCACAACATACATTTGTTTAATCTTATACCAGGTTCATCCAAGTTTAGCCTATTTCAGTCGGTATTACAAAAATTACATTCGATGGTCGAAATACATTTTACCACTGTACGAGACTCAGCAGGATTATATGTAATTAACCTGAACATTCTCCAATGAATTGTGAAACAATAAACCATATGTTTTGGTTCAATCTGCCAATGGCTGCGGTGTTTATTATTTAACCGCATAAAAAATACACTGACACATCTGTGCAGAGTTCTAAATACAGTATCCAAAATATTTCTTGTTCATCAAATCATACCTTAATGAATGAAATATTACACTATCCTTTCGGAGCTAAAATATTCCTGACCTGAATATAACGAGGAAAGCATGTTATATATATATAACAGAGTTTGCGTATTTAAACATGTGACGTAACAAATGATTGAAACTTGACTTACTTATGTATTGTATGACCTGAACATATGTAAGGTTACCATAGTATAAATAAAGCATTTCTGGGTCAAAGTATTAACAACGTAATATTTGCGTAACGTAAATTGTATACGTTTACCATTCCGATGGATAAATGTAACAGTCAAAATATAAAGCTCATCAAATATTAAGTGTGTATTCATTTGTTATGATTTATAACCGAGGGGAAAGTTTCGTTCACTCAGATATGGATGATGTACTTACCTCAACAAAATGAGTTTCCTATCCAGAGCATATATCTATTTGTTAGTAACTTCAAGGTCGTTAGAATTTGATCCAATCTATAGATATACGTCAACTAAATGTTAACAATATTACTATTATGCCACTTACATGGCACAAACTCTGTAACCTCATCAATTATCCGCCGAAGGAATATCTTCAGATCTTTGGATAATTGGACTGTCAAATTGCAAAGACCATTGCCCTGTGTTCCAACCTGTGTCATTGTGCGAGCGACAATGCTTATATGAGAAATGGAATACTGAATTTTGAGATATGTCAACAACCCTGTGTGTCCCTGGTGAACATGTCCAGATGCTACAATACGTATCACATTGAAATGGAAAGGAAACTCTGGACAGTGTTGGTTAATATCGCCACAAATAGATACTGTATCTTAGAATCCGCTCTGATTTGTATAAAATGATGATATGGTTCAAATGTACGATTAAAGTTCAAATATTTTATACGCGCACCCAACCGCATGTCCTCTCATCTGTTCCTGTCAGAGTTCATCCTTTGATACTTTGATGAACATATGTTTTTTTCCATCGGTATATATTTCTATGATCTGGCATTAAATCATTGTCAATGTTTTGCGAGATCCCAAACACGTTATCAAATACATACCTTAGAATGCAATGGTCTATGAATGATATGTCCGTTTGATCTATCGTATAAGATTTTAATCTTACGAGGTCATTTACCTTCAGCCCATAGTACTTTTGTTAAGTTTGTTACCGCGTGCTGTACCCACCGTTCTTCTAATTCGCCAAATCCTGTTTGATTCTTTGAGTCAATTATTAACACTTTGATTTCCAGTGGTAGATCACATTTTCTCCTTCAGTTGTATATTGGGCATTGTGTCGTGTAAGTGTAGTATGTGATATGTTGTGGCCGGGTAATAAAGTTTAGAACAGCCTTCATTGTCCGAATCTTGACAATCGTGTGCATACACGAAAAACACGTTGGTAGTTGTATGGTGTCATAACAAACATTGTATAAGTCAATAAACCGCAAAAGATAACACACCTATGCAGTACAACCACACGAAGATCGTTTAAGTCAGTCGTCTCATCCACAGTACATAAATACAGTTGCAATACGGCGTAATACAGCAACAACAAACATCGTATATAGACTAAATTAATAAGTCAATCATCCGCAGTAGCTAAATTTCTATGCGATACGGCGTAATACAACAACAACAAACAATCTACCTACCTGCTTATTCATTCACAATATCATTATATCCGAGGATAACATAAAGTAACGTATGTTGTAAATCATGTGTATAATTTACAAGGTGATGCTAATGATCTGTAACTTCATCATATCATTTGAGTGTGTTTATGTGATTCGGTTATTTATTTGGCAATAAATCTGAAATACTGGATTCACGTTGGATATTAGTATATGATCTTTGTCGGCATTGTTTGATATTCCCATAATGTACGGTGTTTTGCTACTGTTTGTTTATAGAAGAAAACGGCAAACATTTTCTTTGAAAAATCAACTTTGACAAACTTGCCTTTCCTCAGGTCACTGACATTGAAGACAGAATCAGCAAACACGAAAGAAACTGTTAAAATGGGACATTATTTACTTTCAATGATAATTTGCTATGCTACCTGTTTCTGTTGACAACCAGCAAATATCATGCAATCCTATGCAGTGCGAGCGTTATTCCATTTACAATTACATCGATTTTAAATTTGAATATATCAACAACTGATATGTCGGATTACATGAAATTTTGAATCCGTGGTTACAATGATAGCGTTTTCAATATTTCGATGTTTTTACACCCCGATCACGTGATTGCTGCGCATGAAAGCATTATGGTACAAAATCAGTTGTTGTGCATGTGCTACACAGTATTTGGCGGGAAATTGATTACACGCGGTGAATTACTTCTCAGACGTATGTCCGTTCGAAAAAAAACACACTGCCCCGTATATCGATTCACAATAGGGTTAGAGCTGTGGGTCTTGTTCAGAAAGGACAATCACGGGTCCCGAGGTACTTGAAATAAGTGTGCATTATTAGGACACTTTTTTACTAAAAACGACTGATTTTGTGTGTTATACAAACTTTGAAGTCTCTTACTTGTCAGCCCATCGTTGTTTTCAGGTCGTAAGAATAATATACGTACAAAAATGAGGTATGACAAGTCTGATAGCCAAATTCAGACGAACATGAAGTTGGACTGGGCACATATGCAGCCCCGACAGAAAGTCACAACTGCGAGACAAGATTGATTTAGTTAGCTGCTCAACCGGTGATGCACCGCAGTTGAAACGACAGAAGCATACGTTGGACTTCATTGAGTGTAAACGTTTACATGCAGCTTGTCGTGGTGGAATATGTATACGCAGACCATTTTGTGGACTGTCACTAACTGTTCGACATCGTAGAGCACGTCTTCTTTGGGTTCGTCGCCATCAAGAGGATAAAAGTATTGAAATATACATCGATCGAAGTCACCAGACCTGAATCCGATTGGGAATGAGTATGCTGAACTTGTACGGGTGGTGTAGCGAGACCGACCTAACAATTTGCAACAACTAAACGTTAAAATCATCGCAGAATGGAACGGACTTCCTCGGGGGTTCTTTAGAAACTTCATTTGACCAATGCAACAGCGATGCGAGACAGTATCGAGAGCCAATGGAAGATACATTCGTTATTGACAACTTAGTAACTGTTGATTTTAACCCCTACCATGATAAAATATGATTATTTTACTATGCCACGTGATAATTGTCATTTGACAGAATAAAATCAATGAAATATGGTGTATCTTTTTATATATATTTTAGTAAATTAGTACACGTATATTTCTAATATATAAAAAGTACAATTATACCATCGGTGTAGTAAGAACATTGGGTAAGTGTAGTAGAACTTGTCTATATTTTTCGACAATCCCTTATTCTGTTGAGTGCTGCCTTACCTGCCCGATACGTAATCATCTGTTAATACAGTTTAATGCTTGCTATACAATAAGGTGAAGGTGTAAACAAGTGTAATTTTATTAAATAATAATACACATGCAAATACAAAATATCAACAAATTATAAAATATCATTCCTAAAATACATGGTAATAAGAATCGTGTTTAACACAAAACGATACACACTGAGTTTGAACATAGTCAATTGTAACAATAGTAACTATGGTTGAAATTATATTTACTTGAACATTAACAAGAAAGTCTATTCTACAATAATGAATAAGAATGCATTCAATAAACGCTTATGTCCCGTAAAAGTTAGATTAGTCAACCAGGAGCCATACTCCTGTTGATATAGTGCGAAAGTGCTGAATGGTTTTGAAAATGTAAGGTGTCAAATGATGGTAAACAAGTATTCCAAGTTCGAATGTAATGCAGTATTGATGGACTTAAAATATTTGAATTTCAACAACTTGAAAGTTTTGGTTAACATTTACCGACGGACGGACAGGACAATCACTGTATACCTCCTACATCAGTTAATGCTAGGGCATAAACAAATTCTTAACAACAGATTTTGTAAATTGGTAATGTGATGAAAGTTGAGCACATATCTTGTAAATTAATGGATATCCCCTCGGTCCGGACTCCAGAATATATACACACACCAATATATTAGATTAAATGTACAAAATGCAAGTGGAAATGCGGCTCGTGAAATACGATCAAGTGTTCTGGCTTTATCTTCATTCGGTAGGAACATATTAAACACTGCTTTACGTGGTTCTTCAAGCTCCTGAAATGAAATATGTATAAGAAAGGAGTAATCACAAAGGTAATAAGATAAACGAAATGGCAACAATTAATCACTATGATTGACACAAGTCACACAAAAATAATCAGAATAAAATGGTACATTGACCAAAGAACCAGACTGTCCTTACCGATCCCGGACTCGCGTTACAAGATGGATAATGCAAATTAAAACTAGTATTTCCCGAATATGAATCTTGTTTGGCGTTCACTTTTTCAAACATGCATAGTCTAAATTAATTCGAACTTTGAATGCAATAATGCAATACATGTTTGAATGAACAAATTATACAGATATGTATTTATGTAACATTGCTTGTAATATATGTTCATGGGAAATATTGCCTTGCAATAAACTATATATAATGTATGTATCATACAGTTTTAACATTTGACATACATACCAGAAACACTTAAGGTTACAAATATTGAATGTATGTTTGTTTACTTATAATACAAAATTAATATATGACATTATATATAAATAAATGCATGTTATGAGAATTAATGAATATATTACCACATCAACATCCTTGGTTTTTGGAGCATCACTAAGTGGCTCAGTCTTTTCTCCTGGTTCGTTTTTGTATCGCTTTTGAACTCTAGACAACACATTAACGTAAGCATACTCAATGAGCGCAGCAAAGACGAATATCAGACATGCTGCCATCCATACATCTATACCTAAAACGATTGAACAATAGGAATAATGATTGAAATCACTAAAAGCTAGCACTCGAGTTTCATTTAATTGATTCGCTTCTGTGATTGCTTTATATATAAGCTAATTAACATTGGATCGTTACTAAGACCTGTAATAAGTAGGAGTTAGAATGATTACGACTAAGAGCACAAATCGTTAAAAAATAATGATGCAAATGAAAATGAATATCACATAGTAACAGAATTAGTAGGGTAATTACATTGAGAAAACGTCTGCTCCGATCAAAAATATTTAGAAAAGATAAAAGCACAACTAGTGTAAGTGCATGTGTAAATCTTGTTCAATACAAGCCTTTATTATTCAATATAGTAAGAGTGTGAACTGTTATCAAAATTGCCTTGACTTACTCATAGAGTCACGTACGAGTTGTTTCCCGTTATCTAGTACACAGACACTTCACAAAATATGTAATTTTCAGACACTATATCTCTCTTGTTAAATTAAGAATATTCCTGAAGTATTTTTCTATCCTGCGTTTGTGACTTGAAAGCTTAAGAAAACTCAGTTCATATCCCCTTATAAAGAAATAGTTACACCATCGAAGTTTTAAGTTTACTAGCAAATGAATGTAGACGAGGTTACCGCTGATGAAAACCTACCTTTTGCATATGACACTTTGGGTAATGATGACCTCGCTCCCGCACTTTGTGTGGTCATAGTTAGAACAGTCAGTAACCCGAGTGATATTCGTGCAGGTACCGCGTCCTTATCTAACCAGAATGATAACCAGGAGAGTATGACAATCAGGATACTTGGTAGATACACTTGTGTCATGTAGTATCCTAGACTTCTCATCAACTCAAAACGTAGCTCTATACATGTATAATTCACTGAAATATATTTATATTACTTACATAGTACATATTTATAATTATTGTCTTTCTTGTCTGCGCAAACCATATACTAGTACATGCACAAGTGGTAAAGGAATCCACTTTTGGAGCGAGAGGTCGAATATTTTAATTTCGACGTTGGTTCGTTATGATGAGATCGTTAGGTGAGCCATTGACTTTTTGAATAATGTTCACCATATGTCTGGTGCCTCACTTTGAATGATATGAATCGGTAGGTAGTGTGAACATAAGTGTATTGTTAACCGTATTGTAAAGTTATTAACCGACTGACACTGTGATAAACAAAAACCCATTACTGTTTCCTATCGAAACACAGAACAGAGGCAAAAGTGGCAAGTAGTAAATTAATTTGATGATAAATATTTACTCACTTAATGCATAGTACCATTTTAAATGAATACACAAGTAGTTCCCTTGAATGGCATGGTGAACTAAACAATCTAACTGTCAAGAGTTTGAGTCAATCAAATAGATTGTTAAATACTGAATAGACAAAGACATGCAAAATTTCATTATGTTATTCTCCAATGAAATAAGGCACGGAGGGTTTTATCAAATATGCCATAACCTTGTTAATTGAACATGAAATAAAGGTGTCATATTTTATATTCAATTGTATTTGAATTGTTTTAGTATAACATAATGCCAAGCATAAATGTTAGTGTTCTTGCTGCTGTACATGTATATACGTCTATTCAATTTAAGTGAAGCTCTGTACTCGACAAAACACGTCGAACATCAAGTACGTTTGTTATATATCAGAGTAAATCTAGACTTATTGGGTCGACCATTCCAATTAGTTGCAACCTTGATCGATGGGGCCAATCGATTAGATGACTTCATAGAATATCACGATTATAAACATATCGCTGGTTCAGAATGAGAAGGTCGTAACTAATACTACGACCTTATAAGAATGATACATGTTTGAAATTTGCATCAAAAGTCGCTTCTTATGAGGCTACTTTCAAGATAACCGGAACTTGTCATGTTGACCAAAATGAAGTTGTCAAAGCTTGTTCTACCATAAGTAAAGGTTAATTTCAGACATATTTTATTCTTTTCTCAAATTATCGATTTTGTACAACCTTCTCATTCTAAGCCAGCAATATATAGTAACATTTAGAAGGCATCCAAATGTCATCTAGTCAGAGTTGGGTGGTCAGTGGTGCATACTCACATTCCTGGTACTGCTTGTCACATCGTAATGTATGGAATTCCTCTAAGTAAAACTGTGGTAAACTCAACATAGGATCTTTGATAACGGGTACCGCATGCCAGTTGAAATCTAAGTTATCCCTACTGTAACCATCTGTATACAATAAAACGCAATGGTGTATGTGTTATTATAATTACATATATGTCAATTGTGTTAACCTTCAGATACAGAAGGTGAATATCATTGCATACCCGGAAGTATCGACGGATGCTCAGATGTGCATTGATAACGGGGTTTTACGCAAAGCTCCCTGTTACAAAAGTACATTCAGCAGTTGATGCATACATGTATCATATATGAATATTTTATTCGTTCAAAATTATCCTAATTAAGGTATTAGAATGTAAGTTTGGTTCACCATAAGCAGAAAGATAATAACCAATAGAAAAAGATAACATGTATAAAAGAGCAAGAAAAGTATAAACAGAACAGTTGACAAATTGCAAATGACGTAAAATGAGATTCTATGACTTTTGGCTGATAAGCTATTAGTGTTTACGGTTTATAGATTGGAATCAGACCAAGCACATTGTCTTGTTATTTATTTTGAAATGCGAAATTTAGGGATTAAAGCCGTTTACTTACAACTTTCTATGTATACGGAACATTCTTGTGTATCTAGAGGATATTTCCGTAAGTCCATGTTACACTTCAAAGTTGCTGATATCCTAAAGGGGAAACGTCTAAATATTGATAAAGATACCAAACACATCGATTCAGTTTCGATCATAGAGTGATATTTATTAAATTGGATTTAATTCCGTGTCTTAAAAATTCGCTTAAATAATCGTATGGCTGCCGAATTGTCCTGGATTGTATCCAAACCAGTACTAACTGGTCCTGCCACAAGAAACCAGCAACTTCTCCACATATTGATGGCAAGCGACACTATGAACATATAAATGTGAAAGTTTTTTTCCAATCTGTTTTCATTGTTATGTCTACTCAACGTAACTTATTGTTTATTCTGAGGACTTTTTACATGTAGGTAAAATTCGCCGTTGGCTTCAGCAATCGAAGTTCGTGTCATATCATTAATGCCATACGAAAAATGTCAATAGGATGTAAAAGTGACAGTCATTAAAGTCATTACGCCAACCGAGAAGAGGACATTGAAGGCATGTCTCATTAATGGATATTGTTTGATGAACTCTCTCGCACCGACATACGTTCTATTGATTAATTATAAGTACATGAAATGTAAATTACGAACTGTTCGAACTGTTAAAAGCTGAAATGTATTGTCTAGCAATCGATCATTTTTAAATCCCACAGTGTTGATTTCACTTACGATAAGCCTCGTTATCAAGATGTAATTATTGTGCCAATATTGCGTGTATCCATAAAATACTGCAGATACAGTGTCAAGACTATTTTAAAAGCTATTGGTAATATTCACACTGAATGCAAGCGCACATGGCACGTTCAGATACTAGTATCAGAAAACTGAATGCCAATTTGAATCTCGGTAGGTATACGTTCTGAACTGACATGTTGGTTACAATTAATGACTATTGTTACCATGTGTCATAAGATGACACTATTATAAACATATTATATATAAACGTTTATACTATTATAATTATTTGTTCAATATATAATCTCACAAAAAATTTTCAGCTGGGATGCCAAGGAATTAATTGCACTAATATTGTACATTTACCTGACGCTGTAAAGTATTGTTCCATCCGGATAAATATGCATCAGTTTGTTTGGAACCGTCACTGTGTGGAAATGGGCTGATTTCTCATTGGCTATAAACAAATCGGGTACCCAAACTTTGTCCATGAATTTCGAGTCCAGTTCTAGTGAGCGAAGTCTTGGTAGAGGCGTGTATTCCAACCTGTCATCATGCCAGGTCTGACGGATGTACACATCCATTGTGTATTCCTGTATAACAAAACATGATCATGTTTTCAAGTTAAATTATACTGTATTGATTTGTGAGTATTCGATAATGTACGGGGATATTTTGTTAGGCTTGCCAGGTTTGTGAATATCAAATCCGGCATGGAAATTCAGCGGTTATGTTCGCTTTGTCGTTCAGCCCTGCGTTCAAGGTAGAATAACGCTTTGAAACGTTCGTAACGTTACAAAAAGTTTTAAACGTAGGGCTGCTGTATGCTTGGCATTTACAATGTTTTTCATGCAATACCCAACACATAACTGAACGATAAAACAAACATAGACGCTGAACATCCAAGTTCCCGCAGCCAAACATCTGACATACCTGGTATCAAATATTGAAAGTTTGAATTACCTAATGTTATTGTTTTCCTTTAGTGCTAACTTCACACAAGCAATATAACGTATAAATTAAGCTGTATGTTCTGAACATTATGTTCTTTTTTTGTAATCCTCATTTACCCAGTGGCACTAATTGAAGCAAGACGATCATACAAAAAGGCTTCATACCACACGTACGCGTACTGGGTAATTAGAAGAAAATATAATAAAACGTATCTTCAGTGCGGTAAATTGCCATACAAATTAAGCAAAAAAAGGTTTATATGAGACTTACAGTGCTACATATCTGGATTACCAATATAGTATGAGTATATTCAACTGCTTTCAGTACTACATGCTTAAGTCATGAGTTCCTTTCCCGCTGATGTGTTGATGTTTTCTCAAATAAGTGCAACTGGCTTGTAAAGATCTCGAAAAAAAACTTAATATATACACGAATTAGCTTCTGGTTGCTAATGATAATCACAATGTAGTAAACAGAATGTTTAATACTCTTATTGACCATTCTTCAAAACATAGCCATCGTTTGCATACCAATTATTTGCCGGGGTTTCAATTTCGTGGTTGAAGTGAACCATGCTATCCACAAAATTAAATCCCTGACGAATATTATTGCTTTGATATGATATACGGTTTTATGGGTAAGTGCTTTTCAATGAATTATTTATAAAAAGTAATGCATAGCATTTATGAACTTAGTAACTAATTTACACGCTCACATTTGAATTATAAATACCGATATTTATTATGGGATATGATTGATGCGAATCTATCTGACACAATATTGATCATTGCTGGGGGGAATAAAGGACATGGTGGTAAATATTTAACATGTAGTTTTCATACGTTTCTACTATCGTCAGAAATCTGGTTTTAGATTTATGCAAATTGTAAATGCTATGTATTAAAACATGAGGTTGATAAGCCATTGAAACCTGGTTTTTGAAATTCTACGAAATCTCGTATTGACAAAAATGAAAATTTTCTGTCAAGGTTGTGACGTTATATGTTGTGTCTGCGGAAAAAGTTGAGTAATGAAAACAGTGACTGAATGTTTTGTACTTATCGGGTGTCAACTGCATACAAGATAATCAAACTGGCAAATCAAAATTTACCATATTCGTTTCACTTATACTGTCAATGTTGGTAATATGAAGTTGGACAACAACCTGTACAGGAAAATCTGCAAGAAAAAACAAACACATAAAAATTGTATTTCACGATCTTAACGTGTTGATTACATATAATAATGACACATTTTAGTCCAGTCATTTTAACTTTTAACCTCAAACTAATTGCAAAACAAACAGTTTTGTGTTTATATGGTGCGTAAAGCTATCCTTAGCAATGTACAAAATGTCCTAATTGAATATTTGTGGGACTTTGTGAGATATTTACAAATATATTCAATTGTCACATGTTTTCGCGATATTTGTCACTTTTGATGTAAATAAATCTTGACTTGTACCAGTAACTTATTTTGACATCGTGCTTAGAGGTCGCAATTTTGGTCTGATTTTTATGAAACTTGGCAGCAATGATCATCGTAAGCTAATCTAGGTAAAATAATTTTTTTAGTTAACCGGAGCCAAAATCTAGGTCACTAGGTCAAAACATAGAAAAAACAAGATATAGTCACCAGGGGTCGCAATTTCGACCTTACACTTGTGAAGTTTAGTCACAATGATCACCTTACAAAAATCAAGGTCATGTATGAAATTGGATTAACCTGAGTTAAAAACTAGGTCACTAGGCCAAATTATAGAACAAATCTTTAGAATGCACCCTTTTTACCTAATCTTTCTGAAACTGTGTCACATGGATCATGAAGACAAAATGTAGGTCAAATTCAATATTTACTTATCATGAGTTAAAACTAGGTCACTAGGTGAAATAATAGAAAAACCTTCATGTGCCAAAAAGTCGCATCAATTATTTTAACCTATTGACCTCATTTTGACCCAAAAAACTCAATAACATACTTGTCATAGATGTTCTGATATGAGCATTGTGACCAAGTTGCATAAATATTAGACCAAAATTGTGAATTTTGTACCTACACAACGTTTACCTTTGATTTTAACTAGCGACCTACTTTTTGACCCCGGATGACCCAATTTATAACTTTGACCTATATTTTGTTGATATTATTATTTCGACCAAGTTTCATAAATTATGGGTCAACATTATGACCTCTAGCGACTACACAAGGTTTTGCAACAATTTGACCTAGTGACCTAGTTTTTTACCCTTGATCATCCATTTTCTACCTTGGCCTTAATTTTGTTCAGATGATCACTCTGACCAAGTTTCCTAATCATAGAGTCAAAATTGTGAATACAAATGCAATTGTGGACGAACAGACAAAGAGAACAGTCACTATTTTTCCAGAATCGATAGATTCGTGTACATTTTGTATATTGTCTGTATTGTATACTGTCCAAACACAAATATTCTTTTTCCATAAGACAGACATGTATACAACACATATTATGTGTAAATTTTAAACAAATTGGATTAATATTAAAGAAATGAATAAAACTTTTGTTTCCCCTTCCAAGTGCTATTTTGAGTCATTTTGTCGACATTTGAATGGGTAGTATACCAACACGTAGACTGGCATATAAATGAAAAGTTAATTGTCTGATGATAAAATCAATATTTGTATTCGATAGAAGAAGGTTGTATCTTTCAGAAAATATAAGCTTTAAGGTGCAGTTAGTAAATATTTAACGACTTACACGGGAATTATTAGAACTTAAAATTCCCCATGTAGTATGAAATAAGGAAAATGCTGAAATTGCTACCAAAAGTGACCTTTAACATGTCGATTTTTTTGTATTTTCCCCACTGAACTCGCATATTTGACGTTTTGTCTGTAGTCGATAATAGCCTGTAGATGATGAAAATGCAAAGAAACTCTGTTTTGCAATTTGTTTGAGGTTGACCATATTTTTTAGCTTCAATGACTGGACTATTTGACGCTTTTGGCGAAATGAGTCTTGATTCCAATGCAACAAATGTATTTGAACAGTATTCAAAGTGCAAATAGAAAATATCAAATAATTAAGTGAGTGTCAATATTCATCTGGTAGAGTAAACATGACACAGACATGTTATGTAAATATTCACTATTACGAGAAAGCCACCTGTTTTAATTAGTCGGTAGTTTTAATAATAGTATTATATCATTATATCAAATAATGGCATTCTTACTATTCTAGTTTAGGTGGATTGTGAAACAAGTTCCTTCAACTTATGTTAATCACTACCGACACCCGATTCCTGATGTTATTACTTGCCATGAGGATATAAGTGACAAAGAGTGCCAGGTTCGCCGGTAATAGGTAATTCCTTACACTTCGTAAATAACAAGAAAGGTGACATCATGACTTACAACTATTGAATGATATGATGTCAACTATTGATCTCTATGTATAACAATAGATACGACTAAGTGCCTGCCAGTCTTGTACAGTTTGTCATGATGTATCATTCAGCTGGGGATAATGGTCGTTAATTACGTCCTTGCATTAACTGGAGTACATGTTGATATATCATCCATGTATACAGATGTTTCCCACACTTTACTATTACACCAACATAGGATTTATCCACCTCCTCGACAGAATAGCGTCCGTTTCGAATATGTGTGGCGTAGGTTCGATCCATGAAGACGGAATAAAAATGGTATCAGTAATTCACTTGCTAGACGCTATGGCTTTTTTCAAATCCTCGTGGCGATGCACAACGTTAGGAATTAAAAGGTGAAAGAGATTAATATATATTCGAATAGATCGTTTCACCACGCATTGACCTAAACAAATTATTATAAACTATATGATTTATTCATTTAAGTATTTTTTCAAACAAACATGATATGCATATTGAAGTGATATGTGATTTTTATAAAGGTCCCTAGGAAGTGTAAAATAATTTAATATGTTAATGTGAACCGTATAACTTCGGTCCACCTTAACTAGGCTACCGACTAAACAATCATTTTACAAACTTAATAAAAAAGATTAACATCATTAAGTGATGCTAGATTTGAAACCACGATCAAACTTTTAGTATATGGTATCGTTGCAGATTACAAGCGAGTGAAATAATTGCCACGAATATGACAGACTGTACAATATACAACACAATGTCATATGCATAAGAAGCATTTTAGCAATTAAGAGAAATATTTATTTATAACGCATGTGCACGTGTGATACTTAATCATCATACGTACATGTATTCTATAACGTGGATATGTAATGTTCATGACCTCTTTGATAGTATATCATAAAGATATAGTTAACCCTTTGCTGCTATCATTATCCTTTCTTATTTTCTGTAATATATTAATTAATGTTGTAATAAACGAAATAATTACCTATAGGTAGGAATACCAGCATGATGTAAAACATCATAATTATATGATGTTTATCTATATGTATATACCTGTAGAAACGCGTAAATATGTATTAATTAATACTAACACACATCATAGCAAACGATTCTATTGAGAAATACATCGGTATGCTTACATGTGCCAGAGTACTTTTCGTTAGAAATAGTACTCAATTCCAACATGAAAATAGTTCTTGTGATTAAAGCAGACAAATATGTGCACCGCAATGTACCAGGCGTTAATGCAACGAACTTATCAAGAGATAAAGTCAGAGTTAGTGTAAAATAATAGTTTTGTGTTTGTCTTGTTGAATTGTACTTATGTAATATTTTATTTTAAGTCTTTCGGGCTTCGATGTTTCTGTGCTGCTTTCCCTTTGTATCTCTGATATTTGTAAACGTTTCTTCTTCTGAAATGATAATTTTAATAAATTGATATGAACATAACTGTGTTTTTAGATTTATTAAGACTGATCAATACGTAAGCAACGTTCGTATATGCATTACTTTTATATTGGTAGCACCTGGTAACGATGTGTACGATACCACTGTGAACACTTCATTTTATAGTGGTTTCTTTTTCTTTTTTCTTTACTTGAATGATCCTGTTTTACACCCTTTGCTGTATCATGTTTTGCATCACAAATTTATACCTGTTGTTAAAACTTCATTTTATCTCGTTTAATTCCTTTGTTATTATTATAGTGTTCTACCACATATGCTGTACGTTTTGTTTCCACACGCGAACGTGTACACCCTCTTCTAAACGTAAGATGCTGAAGTGGTTATATTTACAAAAGATATCAGAAGCACTGTGTACCTGCTAGAGCATTGTACAATAAAACACATTGTTTGTGCATATAACTAGCGTATAAACAATGGTTTTATATACCACAATGCTTTTTATTGGAATGACAAACGATCTTGCTAATTTCAAACCCGCATGCAGATAAGAAGTTATCATGTTTATTACCTTTGTTTTATACAGTTAGCTAATTGTATGATTTGGTAATGTAATCATGGCAGACTGGTTTTGCTTGTTTACAATCTTGATACTTTGACACATGCTTATATATTATTGGCATTTGTTTGTATAGCATGCTGATTCGTCTGATTATATTCGCACACCATTCTGTTCTCGTTTATTTACATGAATCATTAATTATTTAAACAATTTTCAGACCGTTATTATTCGTCCGATTAGAGATATATGAAGTGTAAAACCCTTGATCAGTTTGTAAAACTCAGTATTGGGATTCAAATACGTTAAAATGGGTTCCGAGGCAGCAAAAAGTGAATTTGGATCAGATAGATGAGCTTCGAGTTGAACCAGCAATATTTTACTTCTTGTTTTGGGGACGAGAAATCAATCATTTTAATTGACATTAATTAATTGTTTAGCCTACTATACGACAGTTGACTTCGGTTTGTAAACTTCACATGATTATGCAAAAAGATCCAACTGTGTTACAAAGTATTAAGTATTGACGATTTCAAAGTTGTTTCATTTATATATTTTTGGAAAACTAGTAATTTGAGCAGTTTTTTCCAATTAATTGATAAGACTACCGGTAGTACAAATCAGAGATATTTTCTGAAATACTACCATTGTGATACCATCACATTACATTATACATCTTGATATACGTAAAACAAGTACATGTAGTAATACTTATTAGGCAGTATGGTATTTGTTTAAAGCTTACCGTCTTCATAGTTTGGTGGAATTCTTGAATCATAATGACTAAGCAAATTATCGAGCAGCCTTTGTCTGAAAGGAACAAACAAGAACATGTTCTGTACAGACGCATAAAACTGTATTCTGGCATTAAACAATTTAGTGTAAACATGAAATCTATATGCATAAACGTTTTACAGGTTTTTTAGTTAAGCACTGCATATTATGCATTTTGGATGTTTATCAAACATCAAAGCAGCACCAGTATGAATGCACACTAGTCTTGTTAGATTATGCTTTCCCAAGAAGGTACAAATTTCTCATATTGAGTGTTGTTTAAGTGGTGCTTGTACTCGAATGTTTCTTCATAATGCATAGTGCTTTGAATACTTGAAAAAAGATAATACAAATTGGATAGAGAAGTTGAGCACAAAGTGAACAAGAAAACATATGATATCGACAAAAAGCAAATTGCAAGTACAATTGCAAACTACAACAATGCACAAGAAGAAATGTAACTAAGCAGCTAGAAAACACGTCAACCCTACTCCAACAACGACTTAAGAGCCAATCACGTCGTTAGTCGCAGGGGCACATAAATTTCACGTGAATAATTAGTCGTTCTATGTTTTATCTTCCCTGTTAGGCTACGGCAACAACTCTTTAAAATGTTATACAGCCATAGTTTCGTCTGTCAGTGTAACATCCCTTACCAATAAACGAAAGGGTTGTCTATGCTGCTCCAGACGGACATTTCCACCATTGTCTTTGTCGCCATGTCAACAAGCGTTCCTATGAACTAATGCATTAATAGGTAATGACGGGATATACAAAGTCCGGATATTTCCGTAGCATCTTTTTCTTAGATTTGGTTTTCCATCTGTAGATCTATTTGCAAGAGCATCTGGTGCTTACAATGTATTTAGAAATTGTTTCAGTGTAATTTAAGCATCGGGATGGAATAGATAAGTGGGAAAGTTTGACCTTTTCTGGCAGCTTAATTGCACTTTGTCAGTAATGACATCTATAAGGTGAAAGTTGGTAAGCTGATTGTGGCCAAAATATGTGTGTGTTTTTTTGTCTTGAGTTGATCGTTTCAACAGCATTGAAACGTACTTGTGCAGGAAGACATTTCGTCACGCCGATCATTATGATCATTAATCAACATATCATTTTTGCATTAAAAACAAACCAAACAAAAATGACGAAAGACATATAAAGAAGTAAAAAAATCAACTTCTGAGATTATACTGATCGTATTTGCAGGCGATCGTACTAGGAGAAATAACTTTGTTTCGTAACAAAACCACATACACGATAAAAAAAATATATAGATGCAAGACCTCTTCTATATCAACTTATGGCGTTTATGCATGTTACAGAAGCCAGGTTCTCACTATTTCAAACAAACGTCCTGGGGATTACAAAACATAGAACGTTGTGATGCTCGATTAAACATTTGATTGATGAAAATGGTTTGATGTTGTTCACATTTGCAGACATAGACACAGAGGGCGAACGGAGACGGAGGTGACACCCCAAGACAAAGTGAATATAAATATATGGACAGAAAACTTGAAAGCTACTGCACAATGTAGAAGCAGAGTTATTGCCTCACTCCACATTGAGCCATGACTACTACTTCAGGATTAAACTAAGAAAAGACAGATACTAACTTTAATACTTTTATACTATTGACAAAGGAATGCCACTCCATATACGAGGTTCATTCAATACATTCATGGACTGGACTCATCATTTTAATACACATTGACCCAGAGAAAAACTAAGTATATCACACTAAACCACAGCCTTTCTTACACAAGTGCAGAACATTTCGTACTATACATTGTATATACATATGTTTGCAAATGCAAATACTCCCCAAATACAAGAATCACTTGTACAATGGATTAATAGTATAACATAGGGATAATGGATTCTATCATTTAGAAAATTAATTGAAAACAGATTGAATAAACGGTCGTACCTTGCAGATTTTGTTATTTTCCTAGTTACTCCTGTAAGGTCGTTCGGTGGTAAAGTTGAATTCTCTGGCGCCGCAGTTATTGCTCTTACACAAATTGCACACACTATGACAAAACATGGTGTCCATTCCATGGCTACCGTCTGCCTGTAATACCAAACAAAACTATAAATTGTTAGTTGCAAATGAATCGAAGATCAATGGTCTGCTACATGAAGCATAGTCACGAATGTAGATCTGAACCCGTGAAAAAAACTTCTAAGTAAGTTTTTGTTTAAGAAAAACTCATTTTCTATGTTTGCTAAATATATTAATAATATCTGACAAAGGGTTATTTTTGTAAATGGATTTAACAGTCCGATGGAACAGTTGAGACTCCATTTCTTTTTTACCTATAAGAACAAGTATTCTTATTGTATTGTGTAAAACTTTCACACTTAACAAGAAGTATGTATGACCTTGTATAATATTCCATTTCGTAGGAAAAGGAATGTGCATTTATTTTCGTACACGCATGATAAAAAGTGCATGTCATGTTAACCGTTATACCAAAACATAAACAACTGATATAATAGTAAACCTAATTTGCACGCTGCTGGGCTAGTGTAGTTTAATGTGAATCAACATCTGCATAGACAGCGTAAATATCTGTGTGGAAAAGACTTACTTGTATCTGTATATAATAAGAAACATATGAATTTGATTAACCGTTTTTGCACTTTAATGACGGATTCCGTTGAACAGAAGACTATTTGTTTTATGTCATCAAACAAAACTAAAATCGAGTGCCATTAATTGAAAATGACAAGTTAAGAGCATTTCGTTACGATACGGAATTTGTAGCATATTTATGCATTCGATTGATAGGTGTTTTTCTCATTCATACAATTGATCGGATACGTAAAAGCTGTTATTGAGCATTGTTCGCGCACCAGCTCATTCATCAAAGACAAATTGATCACTGTATGTTTACTACTTATCCTAATCAGTTATGATGTATAACTCCAAGATGCTATTTTTTAAATTAAATAAAAGAGTACTTTCTTTTTACATACACCGACATAAATGGAATATTAGATACTTTCGTTTGGAGTTTATCGGTATAAGTCATATCTGCCTAACTGGGAGAATTTACTTTAGTTTTACAAAGTGTGCTTGGTCGAGAACTTGTTGCCGCTTGTGCTGTAATTGCAGACCTTCAATGTTCGGTCTTATTTCTTTTTATTCACTACAATTTTTTCATCTAGATCTACATCAAGCATCATATACTGAAGGAAAGAAAGTGTGCCCTTGGCTATAGGGAAATTTAATAGTACTAAAGACAATACTGGCACAATAAGTATCGCAATTCCACAAAACGCTTTTACGACTGGTTCACTTTTACCAGTACGTGAATAATGACTTTCTTCAGGCTGGTATAAAAAATGTTACTCTATACCTTGTAATAGAAAAGTTCTCCTTTAAGCTATATGGTTGCAATACTTTATGTACAAAATATAAAGGGTTTGTTGCATATTAAAGATTCTTTTTATACTACATATTGAAAGCCATAAAACCCTGTTTTGTAGCGTTAACAGTGATTTGATGTGCAATATTATTATATTATAAAATAACATGTTAACCTGTTAGGAACTATTGATTGGTTTGTAGTTTGCAGTTGATAGCAACCTAAAAGAACTGCATCAGTATACTTTTTTGGAACGTCACATTGTCGACCCACCATACTAGGAGAAGATTACGATCCTGCAAAAACTGTTCGATTATACAACCGATCATTCTGATTTATATTATCATGAGAGAATAAAGAGCACATCAATCATCAGATGCTATCAAATTGATTATGCATTTCATTACATAACACAAAATGCGTAAAACAGAGGGAATATTGCTGGGGTCGAAATGTTCCATTTCTCTCAATAATTATTGTATTGATTGAACCTTTTAACTCGGTAAGGATAAAATCTTTGTGTGAGAAACATTATGTAGATAAATGGAAATATAACTTTCACTATTCACTGGGAAACAAATAACAAAAAAAGTCTCCGGCTCTATTTCACATCGTTTCCGTTTAAGTTAATGAATGTTTAATGTTAGTGCAAGCGACTTGGTAATTCCAAGAAAACGCTTGTCCATTCAACCTCTGACTGAACAGATATTTATTTCACACCGGACAAGGTACGTGTAGCACTCTTCAGAATGGTAGAACACGAGAGGCACAAACAAACAACCAAAGAAAATCACAGATTACATAAATAACTAAACAGCTAGCGCCTGAAAAGAAACATAAAAAAGAACACGGAGATTCATAAGGATATCTTGCTATTTTGTAAAAGGGAAATAAAGGAAAACGGATTCATCACAAGCAATAAGGGACATGAACATGTGCTGGTCCAGGAGTTTTGATATTATTTTACATGACACATCGGTTTAAAAGTAGAATAGAAGAATAATACTGCACAGACGCACATGCACGGTTCAGATACCGGTAAACGATCTCTCATATCGCATATATCCATCAACGTAATTGTACGATGCAAGATGGATTTATGATATCATTTTGAAGAGAAGGCTAATAAAAACTGATGCACAGAGATGCAAAGATACTGTCAATAAGAAAGCTGTAAGAAAACTATATCTATTGTTGTAAATGCACACATCGATATAAATTATTTGTTTTAATAATAAACCAAAGTTTGAAAAAAAAAACAGCCAAAACGGTAAAACAGTGCAAGTTGATTGTGTTACTGTTAATGTATTTATGGTTGTACAACTAGTAAGCAAGAATGTTGTTTGAATTATGAAACAAATAGCAAAACTAGAACTCCAGCTTATAATGCAAAGATATAAACTAGATAAAGATTTGCCATAATTATTACAGGCTAGTCGCTGGACTCGACTATGGACGAACTTAGTATGACAAATGATTGCGAAAACAACACATGGGTCATAATGTCACATAACCTTATACTGTTTCAGAGGCGATTTATTTGTATATTACTATATCATAAGCCAGAAAAGATTTAAACGCAGTATTGATATACAATATTATTGTGTAGAGTAAGCATGCATGCACTTTTTACCGAAGCTACGGAGAATATTTTGTAGACGCTGAAAAAGTTACTTCAAAATAATTAGTACACCTTATGCTCTATCATTTCAAAAACTTTGTTCCTATTTTGATAATTGATTTTAAAGATAGTTAATTGATTGTGCAGAAATGTTTGATTGAGTTGCGTCTCTGACTGAACTTAAATGATGCATACATCAAAACTAAAGGCAGAGGTATGGGGATTATTGCTAGAGCTTGTGGGTCTTAGGGAATGATCGTGGAACTGTAGGGAATATCTGATCGCTCACATTATCCCTTTTGAACATCAGTTCAACTTGTTGCACTGACGCTGCAATAATTATGTGAGTATTGACGTAACTAATTGGATTTTAGGAACGATTATTGAACCATGGAAAACACATCCTGTAGCATTTTCTGTGAAAACAACAGTGTACACATCGTTGCACCCAGCACTGATGGTAATGAATACTCTAAGACGAAATATACTGGAAGTTTCTTTCTTCAAAAACAATGTCAAGAACTCATTTGATAATAATAGTAATAATACGTAAGTTTTTTAAATGTGTGTTTCGAGAAAGGCTTATGCCGAAACGTTAAATAAATAAGAGTATGAACCATACAAGTGTTAAATAACTATTTCCTATGGAATTAAATCAGAAATAAAAATGTCGATAAGGTCAATTAGATTATAACAAATCTGACAGGGATGGTTGCACTCAACAGTTATAGTAGATCACAATATGCACAAGACAAGAAAATAAACAACGGTATCAGGGACAAGCCAAAAGTGTGCAAGTACAAAATAATTAAACAGCTCAAATAAAACCGCAACAAATTGTTTTAATCAGAAAATCACAAGCAACATATCACCATACACGACGATATAGAATTACATATTGTGAAATATTTGAGTTCTAAATTTAATGTAAACATTGAGAAGTAAGAAACAATGTCAGACCGTAAATGACGATAGTCCTACTTTGACTGGACAGTAGGTTTCATATGAATGTTTTCCTCACACTGATTTGTGTCCATAACTGACAATCAACCTTAGTTTTCTTAACCACATAGTGTTGTCTTACTTTAATATAACATTAATCAGAACCACAAAATGAAATGTAATGATAAAACATTTCAAGATTAAACTTGATTAGAAAAAACAAAGAAAGCAAATAAAATAATTACACTACATGGACAACTTTAAACGTGATGCCTTAGAAAGCCATATATTACTATTAGCCGGTTATTTTGGTATAGTGAAAGCCTTGTCCCGCCGATTGCAGCCACTTTAACTCTAGCCCCCACCCTGTAACATAAGGCATAACCTACAGTGAGGTATATTCGAAGGCATGTGTCTAAGAGAATTAACCAGTACTACAGTAAGAACAAAACTAGATTATACCATAGCGATACAGTACGAAACTATTCTTTAAGCCTATACACACCCAACTATCAATTTCATAGAATAGTATTACGTAAGTTATCCATATAAATTACACTAAATAAATTACTTACGTGTATATATAAATATATAAATCACTACTTTATAAATCCCGTCACCAAGCTACAACATATCCAGCTAGTCGTGTCATTATCATCACGTGTGTGATGTTTATATTGAGAAAACCGGTGTTTCTTTCACTTCTGTAGAACAAATATTCACTTATAAGTATTATCAGTTCAGCACGTGTATAGAACCCATGGTGAGCTCTGGTGTGTTATTGGATTCTTCCGAGGGAGAAGTGCATTCATAAGAAACACGTAGTTACTTATGCTCAGTTGTATAGAAGAAGAGTCTATTTCGTTAATATATACATATACAATACACATTTGAATTAGACCATTATGGTCCTTGTTCAAAACAAAACAGCATGCACTCATGCACTCACACACGTACACATACACGCACCTATACATAACACACACGCCCACACATGCACGTTCTCACGCATAAATAATCTGGTCATACGCACATGTAGTTATAAATCTCACAATGCATTACTACAACATAATTTCAGTAAGTATAAGCATGTTATTATGGTAACATTATCAAGAAGATATAAGACAATACAATTTCTTAGATTGATATTAGAATATAAAGTAAAATATATTGATTAAATCAAAACGGACATTTTCATAATTACAAAACCCTTTTCAACAAAAAATTTTTGAATATATTATCAATATTATATAATGCAATACAATTTCTTAGACTGGTGTCAATAATTAAAAAACAATTATTTTGATTAAATCAAAACAGACATTTTCATTATTTCAAACCCCTTTTCGACAAAAATTGCTAGATTACGAAGAAGTTTGCTATCAGAAGTAGTTATAAGTGATATGGTCTTATACATATTTGGTCTCATTCTGTAGTAAGGTGTAAGATATTTGGGTCTGATGGAGTCATATAGTTTACACTCGAATAGAAAATGGAATTTGTCCTCTAATTTGTTACATTCGGACCAGAGTCTAATTTCACGCGGTGTATTATTCCATCGGCCAGTCTATGCGAAGACAATCTCAATTTGGTAAAGGCAGTCCTGTAGGACTTTAAATTTAATATGTTTAAATACGGTTGCAATTGGAAATTACAAAAAGTTCTATAAAAAGTTGCCCTAGTAGAGTCATTTATCCTCGTATTCCATTCTTGAACAAATATATCGTTAATTCTTTGCTTAAATAAACTTACGAATGCATTAATATTTCCTACACCCTGTGCTTACCATACTGTATAAAAACCTAATCTACTTTATAAATCTTTAACAAGAGATGCCCAATTAGTTTTGCCCGGCTTTCGTGCAATATCATTCAACATTGTCTTATACATACACTGCACATACTTTCGTTCACTGGTGTTTACAATTTTCAACCGAAATTTGATAATATAAATAAAACGTTGTGTTTGACAGTTAGTACGTCCCAATTCTCCGTAAATACCTAAGTTGTATACAAATTAGTTCTTTTTGTAAGAACTTTAGATCAAATAGGTTTGTTGTGTGAATGTGGATTCCTGTACCTAGTGTACCACATATGTTTCGTGCGTGTCGTCTTTTTCATTAGTATTCGACACGTGCCAAGACGTAAGTTTTATAACGCAAAATATTTTGATATTGTACGGGCAATTATACCATAAAGCACTAGTTAGTCACATTAAAAAATATTATATGTAGTAAATGAATCAACTGAAATGGGTATCTTTTCTTTCTGTATTTAACAAATACATCATTACTGCAATTATTTTAGTTCGTTCGCTAGTCTTTAAACTCGCTCGACCTTACGACATTACACAACCAACTCGAGCTAAAACGAGCAAGCGGATAAACACGCTGTAGTCAATGTGTGTGGTGAGTGTAAATCAAACAAAACAGAAATCACAGAGCATGAACGCAAAACGTATATCAACAATATAAGATATGAAGCCATAGCCTAGAGCTATATTCTTTATGACTGTCTTGTTCCAGGTTGCTTTTCTAGATGTCTGGATAACACGCAACCAAATTATGTCAGTAACCGCTTGTAATTACTTGGTAATGGAAAATAGGAAATCGAAGTTGGATAAGTTAAACCTATAAACTGACAAAGTGTCTTGAAATTGATAAAGCGGGTAATATAGAACCGACAGACAGATTTATATTAGATTCAGAGGTTTTGGAGTGCTGTTATTATTCATATATGTCATTTATGAAGCTTAATAAACGGGTACATTTAACCTAAGTTCATCCCCTGTCGTATAAATCACATTGTATTGGCTCGGAAAGTATCAGGCAGACATGATGTATGCCTATTAGCTTTTAATGTCATTAAAAATTCTCTATACATGTATTATATTTATTTAAGAGTTTGAATATTCATCGGTTACCCAATAACTATCAAATTAATTTCCCATGCGAAATCGAGTCAAACATATTTTATCACTTTTTTGTCAAGACATGACAACTGACCATTATGTGCTAGCGTGTCAAATATCAGTACTACAAAATAACAGAAAGCTTAACTATGCTTTGACATTTCAGTTTAAAAGATAAGTACTGCGCAACAGTAACAACAACAAGCTCAGTCATTTTAAGAACAGTGTAACCTGATAGGTTGTTCACTTAGGCAATTACGTGTAGTTCCGAAAATCTAAAATCCGCTAATGAACGCATTGCTTGTGTCGTCTTAAGCTCCGTCTTGTTGTCAATGTAAGATAGAGAACTCCAAACACATCAAATCAATATGTGTGCAATTGTTAACATAAGTATAGTTTGATTTCAGCTGGTATTTGAAATGCTGACAACCCGATAGAACTGCAAGTGAAGACACAATCAATACGGATAAGATGTTAAGTGTCGCCAAAAAAGATCAATATCATGTATTGAATTATAATGGTGTTGCCAAATCACAGAATTAACAAATACATTTTTTATTTGAGTTCTGACAACATTTTGTTACAGATTACAATACCGTAAGGTCAAGGGTCCATGGGGTCGGGCATTGTCGACGTTTTCCCAATTGACCTGAAGTTAATTATTTACAGTGTAATACATTCCACAAATTGGAAGATGAGATGACTAAAGCCTGAGTTTATTGTTTGGTGTTTTATAGGTCGCGTTTGTAAACAAAGCAGGAATACATGTAGGGGTACATCGATAGATGGTGTCAACGTTATAAGATTGATACAAATGTCCTCCAAGTGGGCGGTAGTCCAGTACATATTATATAAGGTATAATTGCGGACAATATATCATAATGACACTTCCCTCATTCCATAAGTGGCAGACCGCGAATGCTAATTCCCATAGGTCTTTCTTCAGTAGTCCTCTCGATCGAAGTTCGAAACGTACTGAGCTTTCGTTTCAGTTGAAAGAGTAACCAACACTGGTACACAATTTGCATGAAAGATGTCCCTTTGAAAATTTGAGATTCATTTTAATTCAAAACAAATATCAATGATGGCGGTTTTAGAGTTTACAATCAGTTGTTGCGCCTTGTTCTAGGGAATTATGTTAAAAGCGAAACTAGAGTGCAAAGGGACGTATATCTACAAAGACAACGAATGACACACGTCAAGGAAAGACACCGACCATAAATTGATAAACATTTTATGAGCTGATTACGCAGATGAAATGTAAGCCATACCGAACAATTCTGTCAATCGATGGTAGATAGACCAAGTTCTAGATTGTTCAATGTACAGTCAAGTTTGCGGTAAGTCAAATGTCTTGACTATCATTTTACCATCTTCATATTGTGTACAATCATGTTTGAGCCTTTTGTGGATGAACAAATGCTTTGTTTATGTTTATGTGATGTTGCTTGTTATAAAATCGATCATTTCTTTCTTGCATTTATTTTGGCATCGGGGATCAGAAAATATGACAATAAACTACAAGATTTATGTGGTAAAACGTAATATAGTTGTGCTGCCGACCTTTGTGAGAGCATTGCTGGTATCTTTAAACGAACGGATCACGAATGATATCGGGCAACTTGATTTTTAATGTGCTCCTCCTTACACACGAGAGCAATGACATTGAAATCTCGGTATGGACATAATCACATGCCATGTTGAAGGAACTCTTTAATGGCAAACTGTAAATAACAGCATTTATATGTTTAAGCATGACTCACATGGCGGCTCAGACATAATAAATAACATATTGAGAAAGCTTTATGTAAGAGAAGCATGTTCGATCAACTGAGAAACTTACCTTCCTTGTGATTAGTGTGCCTACTGACGGTAAATATACGGCTCAAGTAAGTAGCCTTATAGCATACAAGAGTACCATTTGGGGTGCAATGTAAGTCGGTAGGTACACATTGTTTTTTCGTTGTAGTGCTCTATTATAGCTTTTTGACACTGGTATATTGTTTACGTAATTTGTATGTAATGAAATGGAAAGGAGATAGAGGTTAAAACGTTATAGCTAATAAATGTTTTTTGTTTCATTCTGGAACATTACACGGATCACTTTTCAATTGGCTGAATCTATTTGGAAGGTTTCGAACCGCGTTATAAGTACATTGTACTTGTAATGAATCATCAATTCCGATTTCTTTATAAGATACACTTACAATTATTATGTAATGCTAGATGGAGTTTGATATGAAGGTACATTAGAATAGAATGTATATTTTAGGCTTATTTCATTCATTTCGATTGTTTCTTGGCAACTTCGCGACTGTTTGCGATTCGCCGTCATAATGAAATAAATCTGGTACAAAATGATAGATAATGCAAAAACTGAAGGTTTATATTTATATTATCATGAGAAAATAAGAAGCACATCAATCATCTGTTGCTATCAAAATGAATAGGCATTTCATTATAGCAGAACACTAGATACGTAACACAGAGGGAATATTGCTGGGGTCAATTATATTGATTGAAGTTTGTCATTCGTTATTAGATGTGGACAAACCACAAACCCCCAAAAAACAACCACAAAAATGCACAAGAAAAAGATAACGAGAAGCTAGTGCCTAAACAGAAACACGCAAACCAACAACTGGATTAACCTTACCATAAAAACAACTATCTGCGAAAGGATTGATTTAGATCATGTTTAAAAGATAGTCATACTGCACACACGCAAACGTACGGTTTAGATATACCATATCTCATTATCTTAGACCTTCATCGACGTAAATGTAGGATGCAGGATGCATTTATGATAACATTTTGAAGAGGAAGCTAATAAATACTAATACATAGAGATTCCAAGATTTTGTCAATATGAAAGTTGCAAAAAAATTTTATCCTAGATACATTGTGGTAAATAAACATATCTATACAAACGGTCTGTTTTAATAATATCCACATCTTGATAAAACAGCCAAAAAACAGTAAAACAATGGTGTTACTAATGATATTTTATTTAAAAGCCTTGTCTTCACCGATTACAGCTGCTTTTGAATATACCCCTGTAGCAAAGTAAACGTACAATGAAGTGTATTCGGAAACAGTTGTTAGGTGTGACAAAACCCCTGCTAAATCAATGCGAAAATTAAAACTTAAAAACGAACATTTAGTAGAAATTATGAATTATTAAAGACATTGTAAAATTAAATATATATAGTCAAGTGCATTTAAACTGTCATATATGGACAATACACTCGTACATGACACAACACATGAATTAACCAGTAATCAATAAGTGCTGTCACTAACCCTGAACTATATGAACTATGTGTGAAAGTTTCGGACTAATGCATAAGAGCAACCAGAGAACTAAACATACATATAGTGAGAACAAAACGAGATTCGACCACAAAATAATGGATACAGCACGTAAAATATACTTTATTTATTAGCACATACTTGTACTTTCAGTATACCTCCAAAATTTATTACATCAGTTACCCTGAGAATGTGTCAATCACTAATTCGTAAATCCTGTCACCAAGTGACAACATAACCAGTTAGTCGTGTCCTTCTCAACACGCTAAAAACGTGTGTGATGTCTATATCGAGAAAACCAGAGTTTCATTTACTTTTCGTATGACACAATTATTCTCTCACGTATAAGTATTTTTCAGTTCAGTACTTGTATAGAAATCATGTGGTGAGCTCTGGTGTATTATTGGTTTCTTCAGAGGAGAAGTGCATTCATAAGAAACACGTTGTAAAACTGGTATAGTATTCTTATATTGGTGCTTATGATAAGTTAATATTTATTTATGCTAAGTTGTATACAAATAAAAATACTTCAGATCAAATATATTTTTTGTATGAATGTGGATTTCTGTACCTAGTATACCACACATGTTTCAAGTGTTTTGTCTTTTTCACTAGTTTTCGACACGTGCCAAGACGTATGTTTTATAACGCCAATTAAATATTTTACGACAGTGTTGTACTGGCAATTATACCGTAAAGCATAAGTTAGTCACATTAAAAAAGACCAGTCTCATATGTAATAAATGAATAAACTGAAATGGATATTTTTTCTTTCTGTATATAACAAATGTATCCTTACTACAATTGTTTTAGTTCGTCCGCTAGTCTTTAAACTCGCTTGACCTTACGATATTACACAACCAACTCGAGCTTATATCAGCAGGCGGATAAACACACTGTAGTCACTGTGTTTGGTATAGCCTGAACGACACTTTGTGTAAAAAGATCATAACAAATCAAACAAAAGAGAAATAGCAGAGCATGAAAGCAAAACTGATATCAACAATATAAGATATGAAGCCATAACCTAGAGCTATATTCTTAATGGCTGTCTTGTTCCAAATTGCTTTTCTAGACGTCTGGATAACACGCAAACAAATTATGTCAGTAACAGCCTGTGATTACTAGGTAATTGGAAAAAGGAAATCGAATGGGAAAAGTTAGACCGATAAAATATGTCTAGAAATTGATATAACGGGTTATATAGAACCGACAGATTTATGTTGGATCGCGAAGTGTTTGGGTGATGTAATTATTTGAATATGCAGTTTATTAGGCTTGATAAACGGGTACATTTAATCTGAGTTCAACCTGTTTAGTATAAATCACAATGTATTGGCTTGGAAATCATTAAGACAGGCATGGTGAATGCCTTTTAGCTTTAAGTGGCGTTACAAATTGTCTATATTACATTTGATGAACAAGTTTGAATATTCCCAATAACAATAAAATTAATGTCCCATGCAAAACACTGTTTCCCATATCATAGTTACCAACGCATTGTATTTCTAAACGCCGTTGAACGTTATAATTACGTATAACAAGTATGAAAAATTGCATCACTTATTTTTCCATACCTGTTGCAACTGTTTTAATATTATAATATTAGTTAATAGTTTATTCCAGAAGAATTGGTTAGGACAACTGAAAATTATGTGGGAGTATGACAAATATCAACACTACACAATAACCAGACTATCATCTACAGATTGCTCAACTGTTCCTTGATATAACAGTTTGAAATATGTTTGAGAACGCCAACAGCGAGTAAATGCATTGCTTGTGTCGTTTTTAGCTCCTTCTAGTGAAATGTTGTCAATGTAAGAATTTCAAACAAATCAGATCAATATGTGTGCAACTTATTAACATCCGTATCGTTTCATTTCAGCTGTGTTGGAAATTATGTAAACCCGATAGAACTACAAGTGGCAAGTGAAGAAACAGTTTACGTGAATAAGGAATAAGGTGTGATCAAAGAAGATCAATATCAATTTGAGTTCTGACAACATTTCATTACATATTACAATACCTTAAGGCCAAGGGTCCATGAGGTCGGCCTATGTCCACGTTATTCCCAATTGACATGAAGTTAATAATTCACAGTTAAATATATTCCACAAATTTGAAGATGCCGAGGGGTGCTCGCAAGACTGTAGTAAGTCCTTCTTTAATTATATGTAGTTACTACAGTCTTGCGGGCAAGCCTCGATGCGATGACTAAAGCCTGAGTTTATTGTTTGTTGTTTTAAATGTCGCGTTTGTAAACATAAGAGTAATACATGTAGGGTACATTGATACATGGTGTAAACGTTATGAGATTGATATACAAATGTCCTCCAAGTGGGTGGTAGTCCTGTACATATTATATAAGGTATAATTGCCAACTCTTCATCAAAATGACACCTCCCTCATTTCATAGGTAGCAGACCGCGAATCCTAAATACCATGGGTCTTTCTTCAGCAATGTTCCTGACCGAATTTAAAAATGTACGAGCTTTCGTAACAACCGACATTGGTAAATGATTTGCAAGAATATGCCCTTTGAAAGCAATGAGATTCGAAATTTGTTTTAATTTAAAAAAATATAAGTTTGCGATTTTAGAGTTTACCGTCAGTTGTAACGCATCAGTCTAGTAATGTATACTGCAAGCGAAACTAGAGTTCAAATGCACGCTGTTCTCAACAGGATCGGCACGACATAACATACATAAAAAGAGCACACGTTAATGAAAAACCAGCGATCTCAAATTCAATACTGCTCAGCTGGTGTGATAGAATGAACTCGTATAATTCAATATATTCGTAGACCATCGTTCTAATTTTGTTATATTTATGTCTAAATAATAATTTCTTATATCATTATAAACACTTACCTATTACCTACGGTAGATACAAATTTCTCTTTGATTATGCAACACAGTAGCATGTCATCAGCTGTTGTATCACCAGAGTAACGCGCTACCTCCCCCGACCGACGTAATGTAAAAAATGTACCCTTTTCACTAGTTCAACTAGTTATAAATTCTGAATTCATTAATTTACATCCCCATATGTTTGCCAGATTATTGCAAGATATCATCACAATATTTGGTGAAATTATTAAGTGGTTTAGACGTTTGAGTTTGAATTGAGAAGTATTTGATCTATGCCTGTCACGTTTTCATTTACGTCAAATGCAGATGAATTTACGCAAGGAAATTAATGCAACTATTAAATTGTGTACTTGTCTTGGAAATACGCAACAATCACACATAAGGTGATAATGAGGGCAAACGGAGAACATGAAGTATTCAGTGTCCCTGTATTTTAGTGACAACATCAAATTTCTGAAGAGCAGCATGGTATTTAAATTGATACAGTGATCAAACGAAATTTCAAACGTAGGGGCATTTGAAGCAACGCCAGTCAAAATGTGCGAGGCGTTTCAATGTAGTATACAAGCATTAAGTCCAGCTTAATCTTTAACTTTGAACACATAAAATGTTGTGGTAGATCTATTTAATAATGTACAACTTAAATAGTTGTGTTTAATTCCATATTAATGATAAATTCAATTTCGGGTTTACCATTAGAGAAATAGCAAAACGCCAATAACGTCTCTGACGTCAAAATATATTTGCGTTGTGAGGTGGTTGCAGTAAAGTGATAGTTTTGTTTTTGCCATGTTTTCTTTAAAAATTCATCGTTTCGTGCAAAGTTTTGCACTTGTGTCAGAAAGGCTGTAGTTTAATGTTATATAATTACAAGTTATGGTAGTTATTATCTGTGTCAATGTGTGTGAAAATGACGAGACTAGTCCACGAATTTATTGAATGACCCTCGTATGTACGTATACAGTATGATAAGAACCATATGAATTTTATTAACATTTTATGCACAGAATAACAGACTCGACTCCGTGTCACTGATATATAGATCTAGTTTCTTTTACATCATCAAACAAAACTAAAATCGAGTGATGTTCATTGAAAATGACAAATTAAGAACATACGTTACAATAATGAAATTTATTAGACGGTTTTATGCACTGTATTATTATTATTATTATTATTATACCATATTTATATAGCACTTTTTTTCATGTATACACACGTTCAAAAGTGCTGTACAATCATGGCTAATACATGGTTAAAACATGTACATAAAATATAAAGGTAGGACCTACTAAACCCAGTAGGCGGGGGCTCTACTTAACCCAGTAGACGGGGCTCTACTTATCCCAGTAGACGGGCATCTACTTAACCCAGTAGACGGGGCCCTACTTAACCTAGTAGTAGGGATCTATTGAAGACAGTTGACGGAGCTCTACTTAACCCAGTAGGCGGGGCTCTTCTTAACCCAGTAGACGGGGCACTACTAAACTTACTAAATAGTAGGGATCTACCAATAGGTGGATGGGGCTTATAGTCCTGGGAACATGTGGGTCGTTGGGCCTAATGATAGGGCGCCAAGTTAATGAGAATATACACACAGTCAGCATGAATAAGTTCTATTAAAATAGTGCGTTTTCAGCGCTTTCTTAAAGAACGGTAGTGTTTTACTGTCTCTGAGCGCTGTCGGCAGTGTATTCCAGAGTTTGGGTGCAGCAGCTGTGAAACATCGGTCACTGTAAGTCACAGTCCTCGTCCTTGGCACAACTAGAAGAACAGAATCATTTTGAGACCTTAGCTGTCTTTGTGGAGTGTATACTTCCAACATACTTCTGATATAGCCAGGGGATTTTCCATGCAGTGCTTTGAAAACATGAGTCAAGACCTTGTTCTCTACCCTGTACTGTACAGGCAGCCAGTGAAGATCCTTCAGCACAGGAGTGATGTGATTGTAACGCGGTGTCCGTGTGATGAGGCGGGCAGCTGTATTTTGAATAATTTGTAGTTTATTCAGAATGATTTTCAGGGTGCCACATAGTAATGAATTGCAGTAGTCCAGTCTCGATGTTACTAAAGAATTGATCAGGGATTTTGTTGCATCAACAGTTAAGTATTGTCTGATTTGACCTATTGGTCGGATCTACGTGAAACACGACCTTGAGACAGAGTTTACATGTTTGTCCATGTCCAAATGCGAATCCAACATGGCCCCGAGGTTTCTCACCATCGACGTTGGTCTGATCACAACATCACCAACTTTTACATTGAGATTGTCGACTGAACTGGCATTCCTTTTCGGTACAAACAGGATTACCTCTGTTTTTTCGGCGTTAAGTTTCAGCAAATTTTCTTTCATCCAGTGCAAGATATCCTTCAGACAAGCTTCAAATCGTTGCAGTGTTTCATCTCGCGAGACACAATCTTTTGGTTTGAATGCGATATACAATTGGGAGTCATCGGCATAGAAATGATGTTGCAATTGATGTTTTCTACAGATTGTACCTACTGGTTTTGTGTACATGACGTAGTTCTTCGGACCAAGCACAGAACCCTGTGGTACACTGTAGTTCGTTAGTACAGGTTTTGAAAGTTCTCCATCTATACAGACAGTCTGGTAGCGGTCACACAAATAGGATTTCACCCACTCTAGTGGCTTGCCTATTATACCGAAATGATTGTCAAGTCGGCGTAGTAGGGTGTTGTGATCTATGGTGTCAAAAGCTGCTGATAAATCCAGCATTACCAGAACCGTAGCTTTATTCTGATCTAGAGAGCAAAGGATGTCATTTTGCACACGAAGAAGAGCCGTTTCAGTTGAGTGGAATTTTCTGAATGCTGACTGACGTTCTTCGTGGAGATCGTCCAGTGTTAAATGCTCTTTCAGTCGAGCATCGACTACCTTTGGAAATGAAAGGTAGGTTTGACACAGGTCTATAATTTTTCAGTACATTTTGATCAAGGCCTGGCTGCTTTATCAGTGGTCTTATTCTGGAGCTTTTAAAAGCCTTGGGTACATAAGCACTTTTGAGTGATGCATTGAATATTCTTGTTAATAATGGCAGTAGTTCATTCAAGCAATCCTTTAACAGCCATGTTGGTATTGGATCAAGTTCACATGATTTACTAGGTGATTTATTTATTAGTTTTCGGATTTCATCCTCAGATGTTAGAGAAAATTCTGACAATTGCTCTTTTCCGAACGGAGTTTCGACTTTAACACTGTCGTTTTGTTGGTATGACTGAATAGTGGAGGCTATTTCAGTACGTAGTGCTTCAATTTTGTTAATGAAGAAATCACTGAAATCCTGTGCAAGCATTTTAGCAGGTTTACCAGTTGGCAACACTACTTCTTTTTCTTCACCCATCAGATGTTTAGTTATCTTGAATAACCTTTTCTGATCACGACCACAGGACTTTACCTTATCTGTGTAATAGGATACTTTGGATCGTTTCAACATTCTGTTGACTACCGATCATTGATTCCTATATATTTCATGGTCTATTGTCAATTTAGATTTTCGCCATTTTCGCTCCAATTTTCGTCTCAGATGTTTGGCGTCATGTAGTTCTTCAGTGAACCATGGACAGGAGGGTCTTAAAACTATTGTTTTTTATTTAAGGGGTGCATGCTTGTCAATTAGTGATGAAAGTCCATGGGTATATACCTCAACTAGTTCATCAACGTCTGATATGTGCAGCCCACTGCTCAAAAAATCTGAGGATTCAATGTCTTTTTTGAATTCATTGATATCAATAGATTTTAACATTCTTAGATTTACTGTTTTTCTTATAGGAGCAGGTTTAGCAGCGCAAGCTTTAAATACTACTGCAAAATGATCACGAGAGGTCTTTCCACTGTTGTCGGGTAGACTGGGATCAGATATTTCTACATGTGAGACAGAAGTGTCAGTGTCTCTTGTGATTACCACATCCAATGTGTGACCAGCCACGTGGGTTGCTTCAGTGACGTGCTGTCGCATGCCGCAAGATTCAAGAATACTTGTGAACTTCACAGTGTCTAAATTCAATAGATTGTCTAGGTGGATGTTCAAATCCCCAACAACTATGATGTTACTTTCCGTATTGATATTTTTTTCTCATTCATAGCATCAGTCGGATAAGACATATTAATGCCAATGAATATTTTACACACACCAGCCAATGCATAAAATATGAATGTATCACATTGTGTTTAGTACTGATCCTAAGTAGTTAATGATATACTAGTGTGGCTGAATTATATTATGTGTAACAGGTATATTAAGTCTAGATTGATCCTTTTTATATAAACTGACATCAATGCAACACTGAAGAAGCTGTTTTGTTTTTGTAGTATATTCTATTTCAAAACTGCCTAGTTGAATTAAATTCTGATGAGTTAATATGCGTTTTACTTAAAGTATCAAAACAAGACTATGTTGGAAAAGCAAAATAAGGAGAGTTTGTTATATTTAAGGAATTATGGGACACCCACCAGCAAGAAATTCAACATGATGCTATCTATTAAGAATCGTCATAAATATAAGATAGCGTCGCTTCGTCCCACTTCGATACAAAAAGAAGATACTGATCAGGCCAAACAAGACATATTATGCAACTGATGGTTCTGATTCATATCATCATGAGAAAATAAGTAGAACATCAATCATCTGATGCTATCAAATTGATTATGCATTTCATTACAGAACACAAAATACGTAAAACAGAGGAAATATTGCCGTGGTCGTAATGATCCGTTTCTCTCAATTATGATAATACTGATTGATGTTGTAACTCAGCATAAGATAAAATCTTCGTCAAGTATACATTCTACAGATAAATGGAAATAGAACTTACGATACCCTAGAAAACAAATAACAAAAAGACAACTGTTAAAGTTGACATAATTTCAATTTTACTGCAGCGACATAATAATCACAAGACAGGGCGTTTCCATAAAGACATTAATTTGGGCCGATGAAATCGGAAACGTCACAGGTCACAAAACAATTTCGTTACAATGACAATCATGAACGTTAACAATAAAAAAAACGCATGTCTTAACATCCAAGCCGTACATAGTACTTACAAGTACGAAGCCACAAAACTCAATGATAGAAATGCGCAATAAAACCCCAAATAGAGTAGCTAGTGCATAAACAGCAACAAACACACAATTACAGATTAGGAAGATGTGTCAGAAGACTACGCTATCGTTTGCAAACGGTGAATCAAACGAAAACGTACATGAACACGAGTTTTGATAGTGTTTAACATTATACACCGGTTTATTTATTAAAAGAAGAGTAAAAGAGTGATACTACATGCACGCGCACACATAGTTCAGATATACGATCACTCATATTTTAGATCTTCATCAACCTAAGTGTAGGATGCAAGATTCATTTAAGATAACAATTTGAAGAAAAAGTTATCAAAAACTGATTCATATAGATTCCAAGATAATGTCAATAAGAGAGTTGCAAGATGCAAGAAATCTATCCTATCAATTGTTGTAAATAATCATATCGAAACAATATTGTCGCTCCTAATAATAAGTCATAGTTGGATAATACAACTAAAACGGTGAACCCGTAAATGGTCTTATATATTTGTTCACTATTAAAGCTTTTTAATACCTACATAGTCAAAACCTATACTAGCAGACAGATGCTCAAACTTTGCTACAGGAGTGAACCTGGAACGGATATGAATTAGTTAATAATTTAGTCTTTATACAATATGGCAGGCTAGTCGGTGGGAACGTGTACGGGCAAACACAGTGTAATAGATGATTGAAGAACAAAATATGTGTCATTATGACACACGAAGCATCATTTACTCAGAGGGGATGTATTTGTGTATAATAATCTAAAAATATATTTATATAGTGTACTAATATATTTATATTTGTATCTAAGGAAAACATGCAAGCACTTTTTAACGAAGCTTCAGAGAATTGTGGTAGACGCTAAAAATACTAGGCATACCATTACTTCAAAATAATTACTACACCTTATGCTCTATCATTTCAGAAACTTTGTTCCTATCTCGATAATTGATTTTAAAGATAGTTAATTGATTGTGCAGAAATATATAATTGAGTTGTGTATCTGACTATGCTTTAATGATGCATACACCAAATATAAATGCAAAGGTACGGAGATTATCGACAGAGCTGATGGGACCTTAGAAATGATGATGATACTGCAAGGAACATCTCCTCGGTGGTCACAGATACCGCCAAAGCGTAATCATCTACCATGTTGCACTAATGCAGCATTAATGAGGTGGAGTACTGACCGAGCTAGTGGGACGAAAGCATCAGTGTTCACAATGTTGCACTAACGCAGCATTAATGACGTTGAGTATTGATGAAGCTCATTGAGAACACCGCGTGTGACATGATATGTGAAAACAAAAACGTACACCTCGTTGCACTTCCGCAGCATGAATTGTAAAGGATCACCTAATACGATTTATAATCTTATTACTTTTTTACTCCAAGAACAATGGTATGAACTGGTATCTTTACCGTACTTGTACACCTGTGACTTACCCTTGTAATCGTTGTTTTAGTGTGTATTTTGTGATCTGCTAATTCTGTTGAATACTACATTCCCTGACCGATTTGTTATTATCTATTAGACATTATCGACCTTATTAATGTCACATCGATCATCATATATTAACAGACACAGAATAACATACTGTAGAATGATTGTGTTCAAAGTTTAATGTACAGATGAAGATGCAAGAAATAATGTCAGATCGACTTAGTCCTTGTAAGTGTTAGTACGTTGAATGGATTAACTATGCTTTAAATGTTTTCGTCGTACTGAATTGTGTCTATAACTAAACCACAGAGTATTGTCTCGCTTTGATACGAATTTTATCTGAACCACAAATCAAATATAAAAACAGAACACATCAAAATATCAAATAATTACAAAATCCCGATGTTTCACAAGTTATATTTGATACCAGTGTGCTTTTTATGGGATATACAGGCATTTACAAAATTAAGTGAATAGTTGATAGTTTTATTTCATTTATGAACCACGAATGAAATATAATTATAAAACAAATCACGATTAAACGTAATTATACAAACAAAGAAAGCAAATACAATAACTACGCTATATGAACAACATTAAACGTGATGCCTTAGCACCAGTTAAACACATTGAGTAGAAATTATTAATTATTAAGAACTTTGAAGAATTATCGATATAGTCAAGCGCATTTAAACAGCCACAAATGGACAATGCACTCTTACATGGCATACCACATGAATTGATCAGTAATCACTAAGTGTGGTCACTGAACTTGAATATGTTGGGTGTAACATTTTACGGAACGTTTCGGACTAATGTATGTATATCTTAGATGCCGAGCATCAAAATAAATAAACAAATACAATGAGAAAAAAACTGGATTCGACCAAAAGGATACAGCACGTCAAATATACTTTATTAATTAGCTCATATATCGACGGTGCCAAACCAAAATCCCGTAACTGCAAAAAGACAAGTTTTCAGGAGACGACAAAAAACGTATTTATTCCGTTAAAATAATATCAACGATAACACCCTACCTGATCCTATTTGGAACCAAAATCAATTCCGACATGTACAAGATTATGTTGACTTGTACTAAATCAGAGTTTGTAATGTCATATACGGGATTTTCGACTAACCTTTTTAAATCCAATAAAAATACGTTATTTTGTCACCTGACTGTATTGAAGTAACGCGATTGGCTATTTAGATGGCGACTAGACAGAAATGCGCGGGAAATCTATCAGATGCGGATGCTGCAAAAAAGTTTCGGGCCAAAATTGAGTCGCGGGGTTTTGGTTTGGCACCGTCGATATGAACATTTTGTATACCTCCAACTATTAGATCTATTTGTACAGTTTATTATGTGAGTTATCCCTATACATTCTACCAGAGAAATTACTTACTTGAATGTGTCAATTAGCAATTTATAAATCCTGTCACTAAGTTACAATATAACCAGCTAGTCGCGTCATTCTCAGTACGTGTGTGATGTTTATATCGAGAAAACCTGTGATCATTCACTTCTATAACACAACCATTCTCTAACTTATAAGTATTTTTAGGTCAGCACTTGTATGTATATAACTCGTGGTGAGCTCTGATATGTTATTGGTTTCTTCTGAGGAGAAGTGTATCTGTACCAGACACGTCGTACAATTGGTATAATATTCTTATATTGGTGCTTATGGTTAAGTTAGTACTTATTTATGCTCAGTCGTATACCTACGTTATATACAAATACTGTTGTTTTTTACTGAAATTCAGATCAAATATGTTTGTTTTGTGAATGGAATTTCTGTATCTTGTGTACCACATGTGTTTCGAGTCTTTCATCTAGTTCACTAGTATTTGACAAGTGTCAAGACGTATGTTTTATGACGCAAATTAAATATTTTACGCCAGTGTTGTACTTGCAAGTATACCTTAAAGCGCTATGTAGTCACATTACAAGACGATCAGGCTTATGTGTAGTATATGAATCAACGGATATGGATATGTTTTTCGTTCTATAGATCTCGTAACAAATGTATGTTCGTTCGTTAATCCTTTAAAATCTCTCGACCTTACGGCATTACACAACAAACTCGAGCTAATATTAGCAAGCGGATTAACACACCGTAGTCAATGTGTGTTATAGCCTGAATAACAATTCGATTGTAAAAGATAAAAACAAATCCGACAAAACAGAAATAGCAGAGCATTTAAGCAAAATTTATATCAACAATATTACATATGAAGCCATTACCTAGAGCTATACTCTTAATGGCGGTCTTTGTTCAAAGTTGTTTTTCTAGACGTCTGGATAAGACCAGTGCCGTACCCAGACACGAATTTCAGCCGAGGCAGCCTTGGGACAGGACGTACATGCCGTAACCTGGATTTTTCCAAATGGAATTGATTGCCTGACGGGATATTTACAGGAGGGGACGTCCAAGTTCGTTCTGTATATATAGTGAATATTTTCAATGTATATGACGAGCGAAGCGAGTCAGAAAAAATGGACTATTTGTGGATGGTGACACAAATCTTTTCTCTACATGCTATTTATAATCGGATAATTATTGTAAAAAATGCACTGTCCGGGCACCTTGTCCGAGCCCACACAAATTATGGTATAACATGATATTATAGATGCTCATGGAATATTTGGCGAGCGCAGCGAGCCACAAAAATGCACTGTATGTATTTGTATCAACCCACACAATTCGTTCTCTACATGATATTGTGAATGGTGATAAATTATTTGGCAAGCGATGCGCGCCAGAAAAAAAACCTATTTGTACGAGCCCCCACGAAATTCGTTGTCTATATGATATAATAAATCGTTATGAGGTATTTGGCGAGCGAAGCGAGGCAGAAAAAATGCGATATTTGTCAGCACAAACTCGTGTGGTGTGATTAATCCTTTAAGATGCATGATTTGCCATAGCTCACACAAACTCGTTCTCTAAATGGTATGATTAAACCTCGCATTATTTACCCGAGCTGCATGCCACATAAATTCGGTCTCTACACGAACTTATGAAGCATTGATGTTATGTGACAAGCAAAGCGAGCCAGAGAAAATGCCACGTTTCCCCCAATTGAATGTCATACAAACTAGTTTTCTACATGATATTTCAAACAAGTAGTTATCTGGCAAGCGAAAAAATCAAGATTTCTCTGAGGTTCATGTAACACAAAGACATGTATTCTTAAATATGTGATAAATGTGGCGAGCGAACCGAGCCGAAATTATTTACAAATGTAAAAAAATGCACTCCCAGCAAAGACCACTTAAATCGGTGTACAAAAGGGGTACGTTTGCGCCCGATGCACCCCTTACTTATGACCAAGTAGTGATCCGGGGTACTAGGTTTTGCACTAGGTATATTACCATTGAGGTGCAAATCTAGTGCCTCAAGTTGCACTAGGTATATAACTATTAAGGTGAAAAACAAGTGCCTCAAGTTGCACTAGGTATACTACCATTAAGGTGAAAATCTAGTGCCTCAAGTTGCACTAGGTATACTACCATTAAGGTGAAAATCTAGTGCCTCAAGTTGCACTAGGTATACTACCATTAAGGTGAAAATCTAGTGCCTCAAGTTGCACTAGGTATACTACCATTAAGGTGAAAATCTAGTGCCTCAAGTTGCACTAGGTATACTACCATTAAGGTGAAAATCTAGTGCCTCAAGTTGCACTAGGTATACTACCATTAAGGTGAAAATCTAGTGCCTCAGGTTGCACTAGGTATACTACCATTAAGGTGAAAATCAAGTGCCTCGAGTTGCAATCTTTGTTAATAACTTGCGACAGCTTGTAATACGGTTTTGTTATTAAACATTTTATTATACATATAAGTTGAAGACAAATTTCCACCAAAAGGTAAGGTGTGCAAAGGCTGGTCTCAGTGTAGTTACGGCGCTGCATACGGTCGTGTAAATACTAGATAACCGTAGTGCCTCAGAATAAATTGCCTCATTGTTTATTACATGCGACAATTTGAGACATTTTATTTTAAATTATTCAGGGATATTTTGTTACATGTATATATTAATAACAAAAAAGAAATGTTTGGTCCGCAAATGTTAGGCGAGGCAGCTGCCTCGCCTGGCCTCAGTGTAGTTACGGCGCTGAAGACGCAATCAAATTATGTCAGTAACAACTTGTGATTACTGGGTAATGGGAAATAGGAAATCGAAGTCGGATAAGTTAGACCGATTAACTGACAAAGTGTCTAAAATTGATATAGCGGGTAATATAGAACCGACAGATAGATTAGATCGAGAAGTTTTGGAGTGCTGTTTTTATTTATTTATGTAATTTATCAGACTTGTTAACGGGTTCATTTAATATGAATTCACCCCCTCGTATCAATCAAATTTATTGGTTCGGATCGAATCAGACAGACATGAGGTATGCCTTTTAGCTTTTAGTGTCATTGAAAAAATTTATGTCACATTTTATTTACGAGTTTGAATATTCCTCGTTTACCCAATAACTATAACAAATTATGTCCCATTCGAAATCGAGTAAAAATTGTTTCCATTATCACAGAGATCAGCGAGTTTTATGTCAAAACGCCGAAGTACAATTATAATATGTCAATTTTTATCACTTATTTATAAAGTTTAAATGTTTTGATATCACCATACAAATTAATATTCTATTCTTTAAGAACCCGTAAGACCAACTGACCATCATGCCAAATATCAATTATACAAAATAACAAGGCTATCATCTAAAGAATGCTCAATTATTCCTTGATATAGCAGCTTGAAATATGTTTGCCGAACACGAGTGAACGCATTGCTTGTGTCGTCTTCAGCTCCTTCTTGTGAAATGTTGTCAATGTAAGATAGAGACTTTCAAACACATCAGATCAATATATGTACAACTTATTTACATCTGTATCGATTGATTTCACCTGGACATGTTACAAACTTACTGCAACCGCTTGTCGAGCAAAGACATTGCGAATGAAGTCATTATGAATAAGACATTTCATATCACTTAATCGAATCGATAACTTGTATCCAATTATGTAACGATGCAGCTAACTAACGGAATAAATGAAGAAATCATATTTTGTATTAGCAGTTTAAACAGCATTTGATTACAGATTCCAATACTGTGAGATCCTTGGTGTTGAGCCCCATGACCTAGTCGAGACAATATATTATGGTAAGAATCATTTGAATTTTATTAACATGGTGTTTTTACACTATAATAACAGACTCCGTGTCACCGAAATACAGATCTTGTTGTTTTACAACATCAAACAAAACTAAAATCGAGTAACTTTAATTTGAAATGACAAATGAAGAACATAAGTTGCAATTCTGAATACATGGTTTTTGTTGTAGTGCTAGTTTTCTTCTCATTCATAGCATCAGTCGGATAAGAAATATTGATGCCAATGAACATTTTACACACGCCAGACAATTCATCAAATATGAATTGATCACTTTGTGTTTATTACTGATCCTTAAGTCTAGATTGATCCAATCACTGTCATCTGGCATCAATGCAAAACTGAATAAACTTTTCTTTTTTTTTGTAGTTTTCTCTATTGCATAACTTTCTAATTGCTTCAATTTTGATGAGTTGGTTTGCGTTTTACTTAAAATACCAAAAAAAAGAATGTGTTGCTAAAGCAAAAAGGAGAGTTTGTTAACTTTTAAGTAATTATTAATTGGTTATAGTATACATGGGACACCCACCAGCAAGAAATTCACGTTGTGCTATTTATTTGGGACCGTCACAAATTAGACTGCGTGGCATCGTCCTGCTATGATTCAAAAACTAGATACCGATCAGACCAAGCTTGACATATTATGCAACTGATGGTTCTGATTTATATTATCATGAGAACATAAGAAGAGCATCAATCATCTGATGCTATCAAATAGAAGATGCATCTCATTACAGAACACAAAATATGTAACAAAATCTGATCATTGATATTAACGGATATCTTGCTATTTTGTGCAAGGGAAATCAAGGGAAACAGATTGACTAACATATTCATCACAATCAACCAAAGGGGATATGAATACGTGCAGGAGTTTTGGTATTATTTTACAGGATACACCGGTGGAAAAGATAAGTAGAAGAGTTAAACTGCATGCATGCACACGCATGGTTCAGATATACGATCGCTCATATCGAATATATCCATCTGCGTTAATGTACGATGCAAGATGCATTTATGATAACATTTTGAAGAGGTAACTTATAAAAACGGCTCCATAGAGATTCCAAGATAGTGTCACAAGAAAGTTGCAAGTTGCAAGAAGTATACGCTATCTATTGTTGTAAATAAACATTTTCGGCACAAACTGTCTGTTCCAATAATAAAATGAAATTTGATAAAATTGCGAGAAATGGTAAAGCGGTAAATAATCTTACTATACAGGACAGTCCACTAGTTAATGTTGTATAGTATACACTACCCACAAGTCCTAACCCGCCACCTTATATTTTTCGCCATAACTTTTTTATTAGAGTATGTACCCTCATGAAATTTGGCATACCAATACTTGAATACAAGATGCAGTTAATTATAAAATTATTTTGGACGGCCAATGGTTATGTTTGTTGTTACATGCGTGTTACGTAATGAAGTATTTTTTACAAATTCACAAAAACTGTTTATGAAATCGTGCATAATGCAGCGCGTGGTAAGCACGTTTTCATAAAACATTTTTGCATAACTGATCACTGCCCTCGACGACAAACATGTTACATGCCGTGAATGACTCCAGACAACTCGGCTGAAGGGTTACACTCTTCGAACAAAATAAGAAAAAATGCTTCGTCAAAAAAGTTGATTTTACAAATCACTCTTGTATGTCGATATCCACAGCCAAATGTTTGATGTAAATAAAAAAACGAGATAAAAACTAAGACTACAAAAACAAAACAAAAAGAACAAAAAATATTTTTGTGAAATTAAAAATAATAAGGGCCGCAACTCTACCCGAGCTCAAAACATTCCGACAGGTCTGTCGCGTTATTTGTGCGCCAAACTCAGGATGTTAAGTGTTATTCGCGTAGGAAATTTATCATTTTCATCAAAACCGTTCATGAGCACGTGATTTGCGCTGCGCATGTCTTACACGTGTAAACACGCTATATTACGTAATAGGTCTAACATGGTGATTTCAACTGCAAGTAGGTAAATAATCATCACATAATTGGCTTTAATGCATCTTTATAAGTATGTATGTGAATTTCCATGTTAATAAATGCGTTATCAAAAAATATATTTAACAAATCATATATTGACCCCTACGAATTGTGTTCCAGTGATTTTTCAAAATTCCGTAAATGTTCCACTTGAGTCAATTTCAGGATGTAAAGGCTTTTTCAAGATAAGCATTCATCAATAATGCCGAATTCATTCATGTTCACGTAAATTTTGGTGCACATGCAACGCACGTGCACAAAATGCTTCATTGTGCAATATGCCGAATGCACGGAGTTTAGCCAAAATACTACCAAAATAAATTAACGATCAGCTGCATCTACTAAACATGTATCGGTATGCGAAATTTCATATGAATATATCAATTTTGGAAACGTCAGGACTGAATTATATAAGTGGCGGGTTAGCACTTTTGGGTAGTGTAGTTGTATACTATAGTTATACAATAATTATACTAACAATTAAAAAGGTCGCTTTAATTTTGATAAAAGATCGAAAAAGGCAAATCCAGTTAATGGTCTTACAGTGGTGGTATCTAGTAAACGGTTTACAAAGAGTAATATGACCGTCGTTGGGATCGGATCTAGACAAACAGAATGACAGATTTACAAGCCGTATATGACTTTAAAACATATTATGGGACATAATGATACATTAAGTAATTGACTCAGAGACGATTTGTATTATGATCCGGAAATATATTTATAATAGATTGTACAGTAAATATGCTTACACTTCTTACCAAAACTACAGACGCTGACAAAAATTACTGTGCGTGCCATTTCTTAAAAATAATTAGTACACCTTATGCTCTATCATTTCAGAAACTTTGTTCCTATCTCGATAATTGATTTTAAAGATAGTTAATTGATTGTGCAGAATGTATAATTCGGTTGCGTATCTGACTGAAATGTAATGATGCATACATCAAATCTATATGCAGAGGTATGGGGCTTATTGACAGAGCTGATGGGACCTTAGGAATGATGATGATGATACTGCAAGGAACGTCTTCTCGGTCTTAGATCCCATCAAAGCGTTAACACCCACCTTTTTGCACTAAGACATCATTAATAATGTGGAATACTGACAGAGCTAGTGGGACTAAAGGAAATATTATTGAACTGCAGGAAACACCTACTCGCTCAGATCCGAAGAAAGCTTCAGCTAATTGAAAACACTGCATGTGACATGCTATGTGAAAACAAAAACGTACACCTCGTTGCACTTCCGCAGCATGAATTGTAATGACAATTTATAATCTTATAACTTTTTTTACTTTAAGAACAATTATATGAACTGGTGTAATGCAGTGCATTTATAAATTAATAAGGACGATAATTTCTAATAGATAATAACAAACCGGACAGAGAATGCAGCATTCAACAGAATCAGCAGATCACAAAAGGAACATAAACACAATGTTTACAAGGGTATGTCACAATTGAACAAGTAAAAATATAACTTAACACTAAACATCTACAAGAAACCCGATGGGTAAGAAATAATGACAGATCGACCAAGTTCTCGTAGATAATGGTAGGACTACCTTGTGCGGATGGTAATTTTCATATGAATGATTTCCTCACTCTGATTTGTGCCCATAACTGACACTCAACCTAAGTAAACTTAACCGTAGAATATTGTCTCAATTTGATATGAAATTTATCAGAACCACAAAAATACAATATAATGATCAAATAATTCGAGATTAAACGTGATTATTAAAACAAAAAAGCAAATGAAATCTCAAAGACGTTGTGCTTAATTAAAGCGAATTCAGTTGTACAGTATTTATGAATTATTAAAGATTTTGTAAAATTATCTATTTAGTAAAGCGCATTTAAACTGTCACACATTGTCAATGCATCCATACATGGTATATCGCATGAATTAATCAGTATAACTAAGTGTGGTCACTGACCATGAATTATGTAGCATGTAATTTTTTATGGAACGTTTCAGACTAGTGCGTGTATGTCTTAGATCCACATGTGAGTTATCCCTATAAATTATACTAGAGAAATTACTTGCGTGAAAGTGTAAAATTGTAAATCACTAATTTATAATTCCTGTCACCAAGCTCTAACATAACCAGCTAGTCGTGTCATTCTCAGCACGTGTGTGATGTTTATATCGAGAAAACCGGTGTTTCATTCACTTCTATAACACAAGCATTCTATAACTTATTCGTATATCGTAAGTATGTTTTAGTTCAGCACTTGTATAGAACCCGTGGTGAGCTCGGATATGTTATTGGTTTCTTCTGAGGAGTAGTGCATTCATAAGAAACACGTGGTAAAACTGGTATAGTGTACTTATATTGGTGCTTATGATTAAGTTAGTATTTATTTATGCTAAGTTGTATGCAAATAAAAATCCCTCAGATCAAATATATTTGTTGTGTGAATGTGGATTTATGCTCAGTTACATACAAATACTTTCTTTTTGTAAGAAATTTAGATCAAATATGCTTGATGTGTGAATGTGGATTCCTTTATCTCACATTATTCGAGTGTTTCGTCTTTTTCACTAGTATTTGACACGTATCATGACGTATCTTTTATGATGCAAATTAGATATTTTACGCCAGTGTTGTACTTGCACGATGTAGTCACATTATGGTCAGATAAGACGACCAGGCTTACGAGTATGTGTAGTAAATGAATCAACTGAATGGATACGTTTTCAAACAAATTTACAGTAATTGTTTAATAACCCTTTAAATTATCGACCTTACAGTATTACAGAACCAACTCAAGCTAAAATTATGAGCAAACGGATAAACACACTGCAGTCAATGTGTGTGGTATAGCCTGAACAACACCAAGTGTGAAATGAGCATAGCACAGCAGACAAAACAGAAATAGTAAGCAGAACTGATATCAACAACATCACATATGAAGCCTTTACCTAGAGCTATATTCTTAATGGCGGTCTTTGTTCAAAGTTGTTTTTCTAGACGTCTGGAAATGACGCAAACAAATTTTGCCAGTAACAGCTTGTTATTACTGGGTAATGGAAAATAGGAAATCGAAGTTGGATAAGTTAAACCGATAAACTGACAAAGTGTCTTGAAATTGATAAAGCGGGTAATATAGAACAGACAGACAGATTTATATTAGATCCAGCAGTTTTGGAGTGCTGTTATTATTTATTTATGTCATTTGTGAGGCTTGATAAACGGGTACATTTAATCTAAGTTCACCCCCTGTCATATAAATCACATTGTATTGGCTCGGAAAGTATCACGCAAACATGATGTATGCCTTTTAGCTTTGAATGTCAATAAGAATTCTCTATATTACATTTATTTAAGAGTTTGAATATACCTCGGTTACCAAATAACTATCAAATTAATGTCCCATGCGAAATCGAGTCAAACATATTTTATCACTTATTTATCAAGACATGACAACTGACCATAATGTGCTAGCGTGTCAAATATCAATACTACAAAATAACAGAAAGCTTAACTATGCTTTGACATAATAGTTTAAAAGATAAGTAGTGCGCAACAGTAACAACAACAAGCTCAGTCATTTTAAGAACAGTGTTACCTGATTGGTTGTACAGTAAGACAAATACGAGTAGTTCCAAAAATCTAAAGTCCGCTAATGAACGGTTTGTTTGTGTCGTCTTAAGCTCCTTCTTGTTGTCAATGTAAGAGAACTTCAAACACATCAGACCAATATGTGTGCAACTTATTTACATCTGTATCGTTTTATTTCGTGATATTGGACATGCTGACAACCCAATAGAACTGCAAGTGAAGAAACAGTCTATATGGATAAGATGTAAAGTGTCGCCAAACAAGATCAATATCATGTATGGAATTATAATGGGGTTGCCAAACCACAGAATAGACGAAACAATAATAAATTTGAGTACAGATTACAAGATTACAATACCTTTAGGTTAAGGGTCCATGGGGTCGGCCAATGTCCACGTATTTCCCAATTGGTCTGAAGTTAATTATTTTACAGTCTAAAATATTCCACAATTTGGAAGATGAGATGACTAAAGTCTGAGTTAATTGTTTGTTGTTTTATATGTCGCGTTTGTAAACATTAGAGTAATGCATGTAGGGTACATCGATAGATGGTGTCAACGTTATACGATTGCTATACAAATGTCCTCCAAGTGGTCGGTAATCATGTACTAGGTATGTAAAGTATAATTGCGGACAATTTATCATCATGACACCTCCCTCATTCCGTAAGTGCCACACCGCGAATCCTAAATCCCATAGGCATTTCTCAGTAGTCCTCTTAACCGAATTTCAAAATGTTCTTAACTATGGTTTCAGTAGAAATAGTAACCGACACTATTAAACAATTTGCATGACGATTGCCCCTTTAAAAATGACAAACATTGATAGTTGACATTTATTTAACTTTAAAAAAACAAATGTTAGCGGTTTAAGAGTTTACCATCAGTTATAGCGCCTCGGTCAAGTAATTTTATGAAAGCGAAACTAGAGAACGAACGGATGCTGCTTTCAGCGGATCGGCGCGACAAAATAGTTACAAAAGAGCACACCTTAAGGAAAATGCACCGACTTCAAATGCATATACCTTCCATTTAATGATTACACATATAAAAGGTATAACCTATACCGAACAATTCTGTCAATCGATGCTGGATAGACCAAGTTCTAGCTTTACCAAGGTACAGACAAGTGTATGGTAAGTCAAATGATTTTAGTATCAACTTACCATAGTCCTATTGTTTGTCTGTACACACATGTCTGAACCATTTGTGGGAGGGAAAATGATTTGTCTGTGTTTATGTGATTGTTCTTGTTATAAAATCAATCAATTTCTTTCTTGCATTTATTTTGGCATGTTAGATAAGAAAACATGTCAATAATTTACAAATGTTGCGTGGTAAAAAGTAATATAGTTGCTATGCCGACCTTTGGGATAGTGTAACTAGTAACGAACAAATTACGAATAATATCATGCAATGTGCTGTCTAATTTGCGCTTCCTTAACACATAAGAGCCCTGAAATTGAAATATCGGTATGACCATAATCGCCGGTCATGTTCAAGAAACTCATTAACGTCAAACTGTAAATAATATTGTTATAACGTTCAAGCATGACAAGACGACTCAGACGTCATAAATAATAATGATTTATGTTTATGTAGTATATATAATAGAAGCATGATCGTTCCATCGAGAAATGTACCACCCTTGTGATTATGGTTTCTACTCACGGTAAATTATGTTTATAAATTAAATTATGATATTAAATTATATTATAACTATTTCATTCGATTAGATGGTCTCTTGGCAACTTCGCTACCGTCTGCGATTAGCCGTCGTAATGAAAGAGATGCTTGGTATCTTCTTGTAAATATTTATTACAATGGTCATATATAGTAAGTAAACATTTTACTTTTTTAATTATAGCAGTTCAACAATAAGCTTAAAACAACCGTTATTCTTCGACCGACTTAACTATAAATCCTCGATGCCAAGTACTATCCATGCCAAACTGCTCGTAACAGATCAAATCAAAGCGCGGATGGCACTGGAAGAACAGGGTTTGTTCAAAAATATTTTTCCAGTCACAAAGCATATGAGGGCATATGCCACCCCAACGCCGTATGTATGTGCCAGCATCTAGTTAATACATTATTTTCACTACTGCTATACTACTCGCAGTATTTAAACGTTGAGCGTTTATCACTGACCGGATGGTAACCTAGCTTACATAACATAATACAATCGCTGTCTCGATATATTTTCCAAGCTTCCTGTAGTAAAGTGCTAAGTCATCATGCAACATTATAAACACTGTCTCGGCTAAAGATTAGGCGATAAAGTCCGAAGTCATCCCGCGGAATGCGCAATAGGATCTATATTTAGCTCGCAATCTTCTTCAGTATATTTTTAACGCTTACACTGACCAGGTCGCAAGCTCCCTGTTCAAAAACCATACATGTTAACATTAGAAGGAACTATTCAATGGTTTGTAGCATGCATTTGATAACAACCAAAACGAACTTATCATTATGCTATTTCTTTTTGAGTGTCACATTGTCGACCCACAATGATGCAATGAGAAGATAACGATCTTGTAGAAACTGTTCAATTATGCAACCGAAGGTTCTGATTAATCATCGTGAGAAAATAAGAAAAACATCTGTTGATACTATCAAATTGAATATGCATTTAATTAAAGAACACAAAATACGTAAAACATAGAGAATATTGACAGGGTCGTAATGTTCCGATTTACCCTGTAATGATTATATTGATTGAAGCTCTGCAACTGGATTTTAGATAAAATCTACGTCTGTGACATATTATCTAGAAAATGGAAACACAACTCACGACTCTCTGGGAAACAAACACAAAAAACATACAGACACTAAACATAGAAAACATCACAGATAACGTCTTCAATATCGATAAACCATGAAAGATTTAAACACGAAACAACATTGTTACTTTACGCACATCTCGTCAAATTTTACCAGCAGTCAATTGTAATTAAAGCTAAAAGGTTACAAGGACAAACACAAACTTGCACAAGAAAACAACCGAATAGCTAGTGCCTAAAACACAGCACAATATACCAGAATACGAAGATGAATCAGGAGAACACTTTTGTAAAAGGGGATCAAAGAAAACAGGTTGGCGAACTTATCCATCACGAACAACGTGCAAAAACATGAGTTTTTATATTGTTTTGTTTACACCGGATTAAAAGGAGAGTAGAAGATTAAGTAATAATGCATACACGAGCACATATACGGTTCAGATATACGCTCTCTCATATAATCTATCTCTATCTACGTTAATGCACGATGCCAGATGCATTTATGATAACTTTATGAAGAGGAAGCTTATCAAAACGGATTCATAAAATAGAGATTCCAAGATAGTGTCACAAGAAAGTCGAAAGTTGCGAGAAATATATCCTATCTAATGTCGACACAAACTGTCTGTTTCAATACTAAAACGAACATTGATAAAATTGCGAGAAATGGTAAAGTGGTAAATGATCTTACTATACAGGTATGTCCACTAGTTAATGCTGTACACTATAGTTGTATAATATTGTACTAGCAATTAAGAAGGTCGATTTAGTTTTTATGAAATATCGGAAAAGGGAAATCCAATTAATGGCCTTATAGAGGTTGTATCTAGGTAATGGTTTACTAAGAGCAATGTGACATTCGCTGGAATCGGATGTAGACAATCAGACTGAGATATTCAAGAGCCGTATACTTTAAACATTATGGTATATAAATTACAATATACTCAGAGGCGATCCATACAGAATTCATACACTTATTAACGAACCTGCAGACGCTGATAAAAGTACAGTGTGTATCATTACGTCAAAATAATTAGTACACCTTATGCTCTCTCATTTCAGAAACTTTGTTCCTATCTCGATAATTGATTTTAAAGATAGTTAATTGATTGTGCAGAATGTGTAATTGAGTTGCGTATCTGACTGAAATGTAATGATGCATACATCAAATCTATATGCAGAGGTATGGGGTTTATTGACAGAGCTGATGGGACCTTAGGAATGATGATACTGCAAGAAACACCTCCCGGCTGACAGATGCCGCCAACGCAACATTAATCACCTTGTTGCATTAATGAACCATCTAGGAAGTTGATTATCGACTGTGCAAGTGGGACATATGGAAATATTATTAAACTGCAGGAACACCAATTCGCTCAGAACCCTCGAAAGCATCAGTGTTCACAATGTTGCACTAACACAGCATTAGTGACGTTGAATATTGATGAAGCTAACTGTGAATACCGCCGGTAACACATTGTGTGAAAACAAAAACGTACACCTCATTGCACTTCCGCAGCATGAATTGTAATGTATCACCAAAGACGATTAATAATCTAATAACCTTTTTTATATTAAGAACAATGGTATGAACTGGTAAAAACCGATTCGTTAAAACATAATAAGGTCGATAAGGTCTAATACATAATAACAAATCACACTGGGTACCGAATCAGCAGATCACAAAATATACATCAAAACAACGATTGAAAGGGTAAGTCACATGTGTGCAAGTAAATTATAACTAAATAGTTACAAAAAACGCAACAAATTATTTCTAATTAGAAGATATTACAAGCAACACATCATCATACAAGACACGGAATAACATACTGTAGAATAGTTTTGTTCAAACTTGAAATTAACAATGGATAAGTAAGAAACTATTTCAGTTCGACCAAGTCCTCATAAGTGATAGAACTTTATCTGGATAGCAATTTGCATATGAATGGTTTCGTCGTTTTAGAAATGTGTCAATATAACTGAGACTCTACCTAAATATTGTCTTACTTTGATATGGTATTGATCAGAATGAAATATAATGATCATACAAATGAAGATTAAATATGCTTTATAATATAAAAAAGAAGCAAATAAGATAATTACGTTACATGAACAACCTTCGGACTAGTTAAGCAAACCATATATTAGTATAAGCCGGTTATTATAGTGAAGCGAAAGCCTTGTCCCTCCGATTACAGCTTATTGTTTATATAGCCCGCCGTAGAAAGAGGACAACCATACAATGGAGGTATTTTCGAAGGCAGTTGTACAGTGTACCAAAGCATCTGCTTAATAAATGCGAAAATAAAAACTGAAAAGCGCTGTACTACATTTTTACGGATTTAGCAGAAATTATTAATTATTCGAGACTTTGTAAATTAACGATATAATCAATAATCACTAAGTGTGGTCACTGGCAATCGATTATGTAGTATGTGATCATGGCCGTTTAAGAAACGCGTTGGTCTAATATAGCTAAGAGATCTGAACTGTATAATAGTAAAAACAAAACTAGATTCTACCATAGGGATATAAGCTTATACATCCAAAACTAATTATTTCACAGTATAATGCTACACGAGTTTATCCCAATAAATTCTTCTAGAGAAATTACTTACGTAAACTAGTATGTGTAAATTACTAATGTATACATCCTGTCACCAAATTACAACATAGCCAGTTAGTCGTGTCATTCTCAACACGCTGAACACGTGTGCGATGTTTATATCGAGTTTCAACCACTTCTATAACACAATCATTCTCTCACTTATAAGTATGTATCAGTTCAGCACGTGTATAGAATGGTGAGTCCTGGTGTGTTATTGGTTTCTTCGAAGGAAAAGTGCATTAATAAGAAACACGTAGTAAAACTCGAGTGGTCTTCTTAAATTGGTGCTTATGATTAAGTTAGTATTTATTTATGCTAAGTTGCGTACCTAGGTTGTACATAAATAACTTCTTTTTTAGAAATTCAGATCAAATATGTTGTGTGAATGCGAATTCCTGTATCTAGTGTACCACACATGCTACGTGTGTTTCGTCTTTTTCACTAGTTTTTTACACGTGTCAAGACGTATGATTTATGACGCAAATTTAATATTTTACGCCAGTGTTGTACTTGCAAGTATACCATAAAGTACTATTTAGTCACATTGCAAGACGATTAGGCTTATATGTAGTATATAAATCAACTACAAGAGGGCCATGATGGCCCTATATCGCTCACCTGATTATAAATGAAGCCCTGCACAATTTAGACTAACAAAGGTGGAGCGTAAATATAGAAACTGGTGACCCCCGGGGCGGGGTCAATTTTGACCTCAGGGGCATAATTTGAACAATCTTGGTAGGGGACCACTAGATGATGCTACATACCATATATCAAAGCTCTAGGCATTGTAGTTATAGAGAAGAAGATTTTTATATGTTTTCCCTATATAAGTCTATGTAAAACGGTGACCCCCGGGGCGGGGCCAATTTTGACCTCAGGGGCATAATATGAACAATCTTTGTAGGGGACCACTAGATGATGCTACATACCAAATATCAAAGCTCTAGGCATTGTAGTGTTAGAGAAGAAGATTTTTATATGTTTTCCCTATATAAGTCTATGTAAAACGGTAACCCCCGGGGCGGGGCCAATTTTGACCTCAGGGGCATAATATGAACCATCTTGGTAGGGGACCACTAGATGATGCTACATACCAAATATCAAAGCTCTAGGCATTGTAGTATTAGAGTAGAAGATTTTTATATGTATTCCCTATATAAGTCTTTGTAAAACGGTGACCCCCGGGGCGGGGCCAATTTTGACCCCAGGGGCATAATATGAACAATCTTGGTAGGGGACCACTAGATGATGCTACATATCAAATATCAAAGCTCTAGGCATTGTAGTTTTAGAGAAGTAGATTTTTATATGTTTTCCCTATATAAGTCTATGTAAAACGGTGACCCCCGGGCCGGGGCCAATTTTGACCCCAGGGCCATAATTTGAGCAATCTTGGTAGGGGACCACTAGATGATGCTACATACCAAATATCAAAGCTGTAGGCATTGTAGTTTTAGAGGAGAAGATTTTTATATGTTTTCCCTATATTAGTCTATGTAAAACGGTGACCCCCGGGGCGGGGCCAATTTTGACCCCAGAGCCATAATTTGAACAATCTTGGTAGGGGACCACTAGATGATGCTACAAACCAAATATCAAAGCTCTAGGCATTGTAGTTTTAGAGAAGAAGATTTTTATATGTTTTCCCTATATAAGTCTATGTAAAACGATTAGTAAGGTTGCATAAGACTATAATTACAGCTTAATAATTGTTTAATAGTTTGAAAACATACAATCACTGTAAACGATGATAACCCAAATATCCACATTCTGCATTTAATTTAAATTAAAGCCTCAAAGCTGCTAACAAGTACACATTTCGTAGTTCTACAACTAAACTATAGTAAGAGAGACAACTCTTACATGATCACAACCAGTATAATTACAGAGTACACTCCCTTTGATAAAATGACAAACAAGGTTTTTCTATTACTTGACCTAGTAGCCTAATTTTTGACCTCAGATGACCCAATATCGAACTTGACCTAGATTTTGTTAAGATGATCATTGTGACCAAGTTTCATAAAGATTAGGCCAAAATTGTGACCGCTAGAGAGGACACAACCCAATTGTTGACGGACAGACGGACGGACGGACGGACGGACGACGGACGAAGAGTGATCACAAAAGCTCACTCTGTCACTTTGTGACAGGTGAGCTAAAAATGGGCACTGTTCTTTCTGTAGATAACAAATTTATCATTACTTCAATTGTTTTAGTTCGTTCGATGTTCTTTACAATCGTTTGTCTTTACGGCAATACAGAACCAACGCAAGCTAATATGAGCAAGTGTAGTCAATATGTGTGGTATAGTCTGAACAAAACCATGTGTAAAATATCATAACAAATCAGACAAAAGAGAAATAGCAGAGCATGAAATATATATATACTAAACTGATATCAACAACATTACACATGAAGCCATTACCAAGAGTTATGTTCTTAATGGCGGTCGTTTACGGAGTTGGTTTGATAGACGTCTGGATAGGACGCAAACAAAGTATGTCAGTAACAGCCTGTGATTACTGGGTAATGGGGAATAGGAAATCGAAGTTGGAAAATTTAGAAAGATAAACTAACAAAGTGTCTAAAAATTAATAAAGCGGGTAATATAGAACCGACAGACGGATTTATGTAGGATCAGGAAGTGTTGGTGATCATTTATTTATGTAATTATTTAGGCTTGATAAACGGGTAATTTAATTTGAGTTCATCCCCTCTCGTATAAATTACAATGTATTGGCTCGGATAGTATCAGGCAGACATGATGTATACCCTTTAGCTTTTAGTGTAATTACAAATTCTCTAAATCACATTTTATGAACAAGTTTGAATATTCCCAATAACTATTAAAATAATGTCCCATGCCAAATGAGGTTGTTTCCTATATCAACGTGATCGACGCGTTGTTTTTCTAAACGCCATGGTACGGTACAATGATTACATGTAAAAGTTGTATCACTTATGTTTGAAGACATGTTTCAACTGTTTTGATATAGAATCTAACCTAACCCGTTAATATTTTGTTCTAGAAGAACTGGTTAAGACAACCGACCATTATATGCGAACATGACAAATATCAGTACATGTACTACACTAGGCTATCATCTACAAATCATTCAACTGTTCCTTGATATTACGGTTTGAAATACGTTTGCCGAACGCCAACAGCGAATGAACGTCTTAAGCTGCTTGTTGTGAAATGCTGTCAATGTAAGATAGAGAATTTCAAACACATCAGATCAATATTTGTGCAACTTGTTAACATGCGTGTCGTTTGATTTCAGCTGGTAGTGGACATGCTGACAACCTGATAGAACTGCAAGTAAAGAAACGGTCTATATGAATAAGACATTAAGTGTCGCCAAACAAGATCAATATCATGTATTGAATTATAATGGTGCTGCCAAATTACAGAAGAAACGAAGCTGTTTTCAATTTGAGTTCTGACAACATTGCATTACATATTACAATACCTTTAGGTTATGGGTCGATGGGGTCGGCAAATGTCCAGGTATTTCCCAATTGACATGAAGTTCATTATTTACAGTATAATATATTCCACAAAATGGAAGATGACAATACTAAAGCCTGAGTTCATTGCTTGTTGTTTATAGGTCGTATTTGTAAACAAAAAAGGAATGCATGTATAGTTCGCCCAGGATAACAAGAAACGCGGGGGAAAATGGATTGATCCACATGGTTGGAAAACCAAGCGTGCACGATTTATCAGTGTTATTATAGTATAATTATAATTGACCGTAGATGTTTATTTAAGTATAGATAAACCATGTTTTTGAGCCGTGACGGAAGGTTACACTTCTTAGTCATAGTATGTGAATATACCTGGTTATACATGTAATCTCTTTGGGCCATGGATTGGTTACTGTCATTGGTCACATGTATTGCTCTAGCCTAAATACATATCCTATATCTATCTTTTGAGGGCAAATCAACCTTCCTGCATAAATTAGTCACGGCTCAAAAACTTTTGCAATTTTGCAACGGTAGACCAATCCGATCAATGTTTGTAAACATCACATTATCCTGGGCGTACGATACCGTTAACATAGGTATACATAGTTACACTATATTCACATAGTTTACTTGAAAGTCGATTCGATGTTGACAAGCAATTCTCTTTTGACTTTGAAAGAGCTGTAGGGTACATCGATGGATGGTGCAAGTGTTATTAGATTGGTGTATAGATGTCCTCCAAGTGGACGGTAGTCCTGTACATATTATATTAGGTTTAATTACACACTATTTATCATAACGACATCTCTCTCATTTCCTAAATGGCAGATGGCGAATCCTAAATCCCATACGGTCTTTCAGTAGTCCTCCTCTTGACCGAATTTCGAAACGTACTAAACCTTCGTTTCAGTAGAAACATTAAGCGACACTAATATAAAAATATTTGAAAATGACAAACAGTGAGATTTGAAATTTATTTTTATTTTTAAAGATACCAACGATGGCGGTTTTAGATGGTGTCAATTGTAGCGCCTCATTCTAGTATTTTATGTTGAAAGCGAAGTGCGCTGGTCTCAGCAGGTTCGGTACGACAAAAAAAGACACAAAAAGAGCAAATGTTAATGAAAAGGCACCGACCGTAAATTCATTAAACTTCCATGTATTGATTACGCAGATAAAATGTAACCCAAACAATTCTGCCAATCGATGGAGCTGGCTTTTCAATGTATATTACAAGTGAACCGTTAGTAGAATTACTTTGCTATCAGTTTCCCATAAAAAAAGTTTATATCTATTGTTTGTCAGTATACTCATGTTTCAGCCCTATGTTGGTTGACAAATATCTTGTTTATGTTGCTTGTTATAAAATCAATCATTTCTTACTTGAATTCATTTTCGGCATCTGGGAAAACAAAACAGTATCTTTCAACGAACAGATCACGAATGATAGCGTGCACATTGGTCTCTAATTTGTACGTCCCAAACAGACAAGATCAATGAACTTGAAATCTCAGTATGGATATAATCACATGCCATGATCAAGAAACTCTTTAACGGCAAACTGTAAATAAAAGCATTAATATATTTAAGCGTGACTCACATGTCGGCTCAGACATAATAAATACTAAAATGATCATGTCTTAAATATTTGATTTATGTAGTGAATGTAATAGAAGCATGTTCTTGCCAACGAAAAACATACCACCATTGTGATTATTGTGTCTACTCACGGTGAATATAGATAAAACACAAGCAACTAGACAATTGCTACAATGCTTACTTACTTACTTACTTGCTACAATGGTTATAATGTGTTTGTTGCAACATTGAATATTTACACTCATATAGCATTTAATGGTACCATTCGAGGTACATCAAAATTTGGTAAAATATGTATGTCACTTGCAACATCGATAATGCTGTTTTGTTTGGACATTGGTTTGTCAATGCACTGTTCTATTATTGCGTTTTGACACTGGTATATCGCGTAAAATTGTCCATGTACTGAAACGGAAAAGAGATAGAGGTTAAAAAGTTATAGACAATATTTAACGGATTTCTTTCATTTTGGAACATTATACGGATCGTTTTTTCAATTCCCTTAATATACATGGAAGCTTTAGGATCGTGTTATACGTACTTGTAATGGAACGTCAATCCCGATGTTTTTTTATCAAAGACACTTATATATTATAGTTGTATTTCCAGATGGCGTCTGGTCGAAAGGAAAGTTAGGTATTTCATTACGTTTTGTGTAGTTCAATGTTTAGTCGCTTGGCAAGGAATTTTTGAAAGAAATACTAGGTAGATAAACTTAAGTATATTAATATAAGTTAGTTATATTATATATATGGCAACAGCTTCGTCATTGGACATTCAATTACATTTATTTATATGACTGATTGTTGTAGAACAAAGATCCGGCTTCGATTCTCATATTAACTCGTTAAGTAATAAAACACTGGCATCACACTTGTAATTACTGAGGGAAGTTACTCAACAGTATATGTCCATCATTTGATATTTGAGTTATCTCATATATCGAGATAGTAATCCAGAAAAGGCTTTGACGTCAAACTCTGGGTACAACTATCACGGACTGGGCTTATGTGAGGTAAATACATCCACTGAATGTGTACATTGTTTTTCATTCTGTAGATGTATGACAAATATATCATGAATTCAATTGTGTAACTTCGTTGGGGTGTATAATCATTGACAATTGTTTGAGATGAGCAGTATCTAGCTGCACATTATGGCGTTACACAACCAACTCAAGGTAACACCGGCAAGCTTGAACAACAATATATATAAAAGAATCATAACAAAAAAAGCAGAGCATGAAAGCAAACCTGATATCAACAACATAACATATGAAGCCATTACCTAGAGCTATATTCTTAATGGTGGTCTTTGTTCCAAGCTGTTTTTCTAGACGTCTAGATAAGACACAAACAAATTATGTCACTAACAGCAAATAGTTACTGGTTAATGGGAAATGGGATATCGAAGACTAATTAACTGACAAAGTGTCTAGAAATTGATATAACGGGACATATGGAGCCGACATCAGGATTTATGTTAGATCAATAAAATCGAACGTGCTGTAATTACTTATTTACGTATTCCATTGGTTTGATAAACATGTGCATGAGTTCATCCCCTTCCGTATAAATAATATGCTAAAGGTTCAGGAAGTATCAGACAAATATGTTGCAAGCAATTTAGCTTTTTCCTACCAAATACATGTTAATGCACATATGAAAATATATATCTAGTTACTAGTTATATAAATAAACGTACAATACAAAATCGATGCGTAAAGAAATAGTGATGCACACAAATCGGACGAGTCAGAATTAGCAATAGTAAATAAAAACAATGATGACCTTCATATCGAAATAACCTGAACAGTTGGTAGGCATGCTAATGCTTCATTCATTTCTTAACGATTCAGCCTAACAATTGTGTATCTGACATAATATATGCCGGTTCAAATCGTTTTAGAGTCGCTGATTTTCTATTTCATTTTATTATCACAGTTAAATTATAAAATATAAAACGATGATTGTCATGCAGTATATACACATGATATGTTTAGTCTTCTCAATTAAATACTGCTGAACTGCCTGATGCGCAGCGTTAAACTGATGTATGATGGAAAGCAAATCCATGCAGTATGATATTGATGTTCTTAACATTTTAGCACTGCATTAACTGACTACGTGTCACAGAAATATAGTTGTTTTTACATCATCAAACACAACTAAAATAAAGTTAATGTTAAATTAAAGAACAAAGGTTGCAATACTGAATGAATGTTTTTGTGCATTGTTTTGATGGTTTTCTTCTCATTCACAGCATTAGTCGGATCAGTTATATTGGTGCCAATGAATATTTAACACCATAGAAAATTTATCAAATACGAATTGATTGCTTTGTGTTCAGTACTAATCCTAAGTAGTTAATGAGATACACTTGACGAATGTTCTAAAAGTATGGCTGCTATATGTTATTTCTTACATTTAGTCTAGATTGATTTATGTTTGCACAAAGAGACATCGATGCAAATACTATAGATCCTTTTCACTGTTACTAAAAATAGCCCTCTGCATATCATAATCTTGACCACATGTTCAGCTTGACGCAAAACATTGACTGGTAAGCCATATTATACCTATGTAGTTTGTATGAGAAGATCTATATTTTGTCTTGATTATTTTAGTTTAATATGGCAGACTCAATTGGTGTTGAGGCTTTTAAACTTGTTGATCTTTATGCAAGGAAGATACCTAAAATCACTCGATCTTACGACATTACACAACCAACTCGAGCTAAAACGAACAAACGGATCAGCACACTGTAGTCAATGTGTGTCGTATAGCCTGAACAACACCATGTGTAAAACGATCATAACTTATCAGACAAAACAGACATACCAGAGCATGAAGGCAAAACTTATATCAACATCATTACATCTGAAGTCACAACCTATAACTATTTTTCTTAATGTCGGCCTTTGTTCCAAGTTGATTTTCTAGACGTCTGGAGAACACGCAAACAAATTATGTCAGTAAAAGTTTGTGATTACTGGGTAATGGTTAATGGGAAATCGAAGTTGGACAATTTAGACAGATAAACTGACAAGAAATTGATATAGTGGGTAATATAGCACCGACAGACAGTTATGTTGGATGGGGAAGTTTTGGCGTGCTGTGATAATTTACTTGTGTAATTATTAATGCCTGATAATCGGGTACAGTTAATATGAGTTCACCCCTCTCGTATAAATCACAATATATTGGCTCGGATAATATCTGTCAGATATGGTGTATGCCTTTTAGCTTTTACTGCCATTAACAACTTGCTGTATCACATTTTATTTAAGAGATTGAATATAACTCTTTTACCCAATAGCTATAAAAAATAATTTCCCATGCCACATTGAATCAAAATGGAGTGGTGTCCAATATCACAGTTACCAGGGCGTGTTATGCCTAAACGCCGTTGTAGAAGCATAATCTGTCAACTTTGTATCACTTATTTATCAAGACATGTTTCAACTGTTTTGATATTACCACACAAGCTATAAAATATTTTATTCTTAAAGAAATGGTAAGGACAACTTACCATTATGTGTGAGCATGAGAACTATCAATACTACAAAAATAGCATAGCTACCATCTACAGAATGCTAAACTGTTCCTTGATATTATAGTTTGAAAAATGTTGCCGAACGCCAAGAGTTAATGAAGGCATTGCTTGTGTCGTCTTAATTAAGCTCCTTTTGTGAAACGTTGTCAATGTACAGGGTGATCATTAATATATGGTAACTTAAATAACTTTAATCACTTTTTAAGATAATATTTGTATACGAGAGAGAATTTCAAACACATCAGATCAATATGTGTGCAACTTATTAACATCAGTATCGTTTTATTTCAGCTGGTATTGGAAATGCTGTCAACCTCATATTACTGCAAGTGCAGAAACAGTCTACGTGAATACGAAATTATGTGCCGTCAAACAATATCAATATCGTGTATTTATTTATAAACACATTGCCAAATCACATAATGAATAAATCAATCTTCAATTTTAGTTCTGACAACATTGTATTACAGATTTTAATACCTTTAGGCCGGGGTACACGGGGAAACATGGTACCTGTATTGTATTTCCGTTCAAAATACTCATACTTATAATATAATAAAAGGTTCATGTATAATTGCACACAATTCATCATAACGACACCTCCTCATTTCATATGTGGCAGACCGCGAATCCTTAATTCCATGGGTCTTTCTTAAATAGTCCTCATGTCCGATTTTCGTAAGGGACTGGACTTTCTGGTGACCGACACTGGTAAACGATATGCGTGAAAGATGCTCCTTGACAAACAATGAGATTTGAGATTTATTTAAATTTAAAACATATGATTGTTGACGGTTTAAGAGTTTACAATCAGTTGAAGCGCCTCGTTCTTATATAGTAAATGATGAAAGCGAAACAGTAGTACAAAGGGGTACTGCTCCCAGCAGCATGGGCACGACAAATAGACACAAAAAGAGCACACGCTTATGAAAAGGCACGAACCGAAATGCATTTCGCTGATAAAATGTAACACAAACCGAACATTTCTGACAATCGATGGTGGACAGACCATGTACCGTTATTTTCAAGGTACAGACAAGCGCACGGTAAGTCAAATGACTTAACTATCAACTAAGCATAGTCCTATCATTGTCTGCACGATCATCTTTGAGCCCTTTGTAAATGGACGAATGCTTTCTTTGTGTGGTGGTTCTTTTTATAAAATCAATCATTTCTTGCTTGCATTTATTTTGGCATGTGGGATTAGAAAACATTGCTATAGACTACAAACTTTGCGTGGTAAAACGTAATAAAGTTGTGTTGTCGACCGTTGGGTGAGCATAACTAGTATCTTTGAAAGTATGAATCACGAATAATATCGTGCGATGTGCTGTCTAAGTTTCGCTTCTTAAACACAAAAGGGCAATGAAATCGTAATCTCAGCATGGACGTAATCGCATGCCATGTTCAAGAAACTCTTTAACGGCAAACTGTAAACAATATTTTTATAATGGATAAGCATCAGCCACACGACGTCTCAGACTGTAAATAACAGTAATTTATATATGTTTAATATGTTTACGCGTGACTTACATGGCGGCTAAGACATTATAATTATAATTATCATGTCGAAAACTTTTGGTTTATGGAGTGCATGTAACAGCAGCATGTTCCTTCCACTTAGAAACATAATGTGTGCAACTAATAAACATCTGTATCGTTTTGGAAATGTGACAACGCGATAAAACTGCAAGTGTCGACAAACATGATCAATATCATGCATTGAATTATAATGGCGTTGCCAAACCACACCATTAACGAAGCCATTTTCAATTTGAGTTCTGACAACATTTCATTACATTTTCCGATACCTTCAGGTCAAGGGTCCATTGGATCGGCCAATGTCAAATTTTTCCCAATTAACCTGAACTACATTATTTACAGTCTAATACGAGAGGTGCCCCACTTATATTTGAACAGTATTGCATATCAAATAGTTCGATGCTTACTATATATAATCAAACTATTTCTATATCATCGTGCAAAATAACGTGTTATGAAACACATACAAATATTGAATATTAATTTATTTCTTAGTTTGCACTCAAATCTACAATTTTGTAGAGGGTATGGTGTTTGGCTTTTTGAAGACCGAATAATCCGATCGATGCTGTTTGCATTTCCCGCCTGTAATAAACGCAGCAATATTCCATAGGCTAAAGGGTTTGTGGGTATATGTTCATTAGACTTTGGCCTTTACTAATATTGCGTAATATACTTCAAATGTGAGTTCTTAAAGTACAAAATGGTGTTTTTGTGGAGGGAGTTCAAGCTCCGTGTTGACAAAACACCATGCTTCCCATATGGTCTCCAGAAAAGTTGTTTTGCAAACATTTTGACCAAATATGGTTTGGAACCTAATGTACACAGCAATGTGCATTCACCTTTGACTTTTTAGTTAAACATATGTGTTCCATTAAGCCAGTATAGTAAAAAACAGCATACGTTATGCAAACGTTTGGAAACATATGAAGCTTAACGAATGTCAACTTATGGGTAGCCTTATCAACATTTATCATATAGTAGGCTGTCCGTTCATGGTATATTTCTCAACGATAAAGCATTGTCTCTACAGAGGTGGCAAAGTTGTGGCATTTACGATTCCGTTGAAGTATAAACAGCGTTAAAGACATTTGTCTCCCTTATGTTGTTTTTATGGTATTGAACATGTGAACACCGATTTTATCCCGAGTCCGGCATGTATAATTCTCTAAATGAACAAATCGAAAGTTCCAATGGGTACTCTTAACGTCGCTGAAGTCCCTATTTTGGTTTTTTGGATATGCCTTACTTATCAAATAACCATAGTTAAAGATTTTGGTAGGTATCATCACTTTTTGTCAGTTTTTAATATTTCGTAAAAAACAACAACAAAACGCAAAACATCCTTCCTGTGACAAAAATTGCATATTTTCTTCACAAAAATGGAATATCCATGCTCAACCAACAACTTTTAAGGGCTTTTATGGCAGTGGCTGACCTTCAAAACGCAAAACACCATACCCTCTACAAAAGTGTTGTTTTTAGTTCATTCTATTTATCAAACAAACCAACCAGTTAGTGTAAATGTTACCTAACACATATGTTTACACAGTACAAAAGAAATATTTGATTTATACCATATTTCCATGAAAATATGTCATGTTCAACACTGTTCAAATATAAGTGGGGCACCTCTCGTATATTCAACAAATTGGAAGTTGCGATGACTATAGCCTGATTTCATTGTTTGTTTTTTTTAAAGGTCGTGTTTGTTAAGATAAGAGTAATGTATGTAGGGTACATCGATAGACAGCGTTAGATTGATGTACAAAAGAATCCCTTGTGGGCGGTAGTCCTGTACATATTATATAAGGTATAATTGCACATAATTCATTATAACGACACATCCCTAATTTTATAAGTGGCATACCGAGAATCATAAATCACATGAGTCTTTCTTCAGTAGTCCTCTTGATCGAATTTCAAAATGTACTGAACTTTCGTTTCAGTAGAAACAATAACCGACACGGGTTAACTATAAGTGTGAAAGATTACCCCTTTAAAAAACGATGAGATTTGAGATTTGTTTTAATTTTTAAAAGAAATACCAATGTTGGCGGTTTTAGAGTTTACAATCAATTGTAGCACCTCGTTCTATATTAATGTTTGTTGAAAGTGAAACTAGAGAACCAAAGGACGCTGCTCACAGCAGGATCGGCAAAATAATAAAGATACAAAAGAGCCCATATAAAAGAAAGATCAACTTAAATTCATAAACCTTCCAAGTACGGATAAGGCTAATGCAATGTTACACACACCGAATAATCCTGTCAATCGATGGGGAAAGAGCAAGTTAAGGTACAAACAAGTCTTCGAATCAAATGACTTGACTATCAACTTACCATTATATTCCTTTGTTTGTCTGTACATCCATGTTTGAACCCTTTATGGGAGGGCATTTGTCGTGTATACGTATGTGTATGTGCTGTTAAATGTTATAAAACCAATCATCCTTTTTTGCATTTATTTTGGCATCTGGGATAAGAAAACATTGCAATAAACTACAAACTTTGCGTGGTTAAACGTAATGTAGTTGTGTTGCCGACCTTTGGGAGATTATAGAGCAAGTATCTTTAAACGGACGGATCACGAATGATATCATGTACCTTGATCTCTTATTTGTTCCTTCCAAACACAAATGAGAAAGGAAATTGAAATCTCTGTATCAATTATCACCGACCATGTTCAAGAAACAACTCTTTAACGGCAAACTGTAAATAATATTGTTATAACGTTCAAGCATGATACACAAGGCGACTCAGACATAATAAATAATAAAATAATAATGATTTAGGTTTATGCAGTATATGTAATAGAATCATGTTCGTTCCACTAAGAAACATATCACGCATGTGATTATGGTATCTGCGCACGGTAAATATAAATAAAACATAAGCTAGTAGACTCTCGATGCAATGTTTTTAATGTTCTTTTTGCAGCTTCGAGTAATTGCAGCCATATGTACCAGTCGATTGTATCATCTGGGGTGCTTTGTTATTCGGTTAAAAGTGCAGTTGTACTTAGACAATGTTTTGCCTATGTAATGTTTTATTATTGCTTTTTGACACTGATATATGGTTTGCCTATTTTGGTCTGTAATGAAAGGGAATGGAAAGGAGATAGAGGTTAAAACAATATAGCCATTACAGTTTTACAGTCTGTGATATTACACACACCACATTGTAATTGGTTTACACTGGCAATGTGTCGGACGTATTATTAGTAGTTGTTATGGGTCGTCAATTCCTATTTTATATAAATACACTTACAATTATTATGTGTGCCCAGAGAGGGTCTGGTATGAAAGTTCGTTATAACTATAATGCATATTTTAGGTATATTTCATTCGTCCCGACGGTCTTTTAATAACCTCGCGATCGTCTATGGTTAGTGGACCATAACCGTGTATAATACACGAGTCATATTCGGTCATTAGGCAATGTTTTTCCCTCGCAATGAATATTCGGCGCAACACTTTTCACTCAACAAATAAAGCTCATTTTCTATTTACGTTGTATTAGGTGATTTTTTCTCCTTTCGATAACAACTCATTTGTTCACCTTCCAGTAAAGCTCATTTGTTATGAAAGTGCTCTAAAAACATTTCGGGTTGAAAAGTGACCAACTATTGAAGTGGCTCCGTGTATTCCTCATCCATCTATGTATGACGTATGGTGTTGTCTTTACCATACGCATCTTCATAGTTACATCGTTACGTATTGTTACGTTTTCGTATTGTGATTACTCGTATCAATCATTATGGGTTCACACCATGCCATCGACACACCAGTACATGTCACGGACAAATATCAGAAGTATAATTGTAACGCAGAAGTAACTCACACTAAGTATTTGTCCGTTTGTCATCCGTTTATCTGTCGGACAACAACCCGTCAAAACATAGCGTGTATGTCGTGGTTCGGCTTTGTTATCCTTTCTCTACGACGGAGAGCTAGAGACATGTACGAAACTTTACCATAGACACAACGGACATGTTTCGGGCATTTAACTTGTTAAAGTAGCCGTAGTTCATGGACATTTGGTTTCACCCATTATAGACATGTGCACACCTAGACGGATATGATGTTCTATATGGTTTAACAGGTTAATGTACTAGGGGTGTTCTCAAAGGTATGTATGACTACCACTAGTACAATGGGTTGATTTACCATCAGTACATATGATTAAATTCGTCTGCCGTATATTATATCCAAATTCATTTGAGACAATTCCTCGGTTTGTAACGCTTAAAGTTTTCAGATATCCATAAAGGTCTAGGTGCGCACATCTCTAATTGGCAATTGACCCCGGCTTCGAGGGAAATATCCATCGGACAAAATAACAAATAAAAACGAACACGAAACGGATGCAAATGAGTCGCATATTGTGTAGACTTGTAAATTAACATCTTTTGAAAAAAACGTCAAATACACATAATAATCGGACAACTATATGGCTCACAAAAACTTCCATTTCACTAATCTGGAAAATCCGACAAAACTAAGACGAGAACCAAATTCAAAGGAATTAAACCATACGCAGCTTTTTCACTCAAAAAAACACAACAAAAAACATGTTTTCACTCTACGAACAGGGCTCATATGCGATCTGAAATTCATCAGACGAAAAAAAAGAAACGATACAGTACTCGCCATGTCACCTATACTATTTTAAAGCAAAATAAATTATTTTAAAGCAAAATAAATTATTTTAAAGCAAAATAAATTATTTTAAAGCAAAATAAATCACAGTTCGAAGGTGCCTGTAAGACTGTAGTAACTACATATGATTCAAGAAGGAGTTACTACAGTCTTGCAGGCACCTCTCGACATGTTGTCCGAAACCGACTCAACTGCTAGATAGTTTAATGTCAACGTTGGTGTCAAATATCTAAGTTTGCATTACTATACAGTGTCTTAGGTCTCCGTTTTTGGCGTATATTTCTGACACAATGTCATCCTGCTCTTTTACAGCCGGTACCTGGGGATATAGGTGCGTTTCGATCGGTGACTTAGGATCACCGGATTTTGGCATTTCTTTGTGAAACTATGTCATTTGTGCGTTTTACAGCGGAGACTTCCCCTTTTTTAAGTCGTACGCTTTGTGAGGGCATTGTTCTGTGTAATTGTGACTTTGTGTTTATGTTGCTGTTTATGTGCTCGGCTTGTTAAGTTGGAAGCTGCCTTCCCTGTCCGATTTCTTGATAACCGTTTTGCTATTTTTTGCTGATTTACAATAACACTTTTTTCTTCAACATGTGTTTTAATTGTATCCTAAAAATAACAAAACAGGAGACATATACTAAGAGGAGTAACTCTGAGAAGCAACACTTTATGTTCGCAGTTAGAGTGGTTGAGTAATCTTTCATATCACGGTTAACTGAAATTGGTAATGTTGTTTGTTTGACCTACACTAAGCTTATAAACAGTTTAATGTGGGAAAATGTTATTTCTTATATTTTGACACCATAAAATACACGTTTTGTTTCCCAATTTAGATGTCTAATAGCACACGATCGTATGACGTGCCTATGGGTCATTGCTCTTCAAATGTGGACATATTGTTTTCTTTCATGTGTTATGTTTTTATCTATTGATATATGAATAAAAATTGTTATTTACAGATAGACAACTGAAACATAAGGTGGCCGATGTATCTCATTTAGTTAAGGCTAAATACCATGCTAATCCTTTCCGTTATATATTTCAATTACAATTCAAGTGACGTCTGAATACGTTTCTTTTTTATCAACGCACTTACAAAAATCTTACGAAAGTTACGCTCAAAATTAAATTATGTATTGTGTGTAAAGAACATGGTTTGATTTGCAGTAATCAGTAAATCACTATCACTGTTGCTTCTCCATTCACCAAAAATTAAAATTGTAAACTATTAAATTATGCATACTTTTAATTTGACACTTATTGAGGCCTTTTACCACAAGTGCCATATTGCAAAGACAAACCAGGCAATGTTATGATAGAATGCACGATGCAGAAAATAAAAATAATACTGAGAAAAATAATACGGATCTCATACGTAAAACTTCAACTATTTCCTTTTTAATCGGCAAATATAAGGCCGGTGTTATCTGAATAAGTCGGACCTAATATACTTTAATTACATATAGTGTACTCGACTGAGATGTAACTTATGAACAACAACTTCTTTATATCGAACAAATACAGTTTTTTATAGTTAAGTTCATATTCTTACATATAGCGTAGATGTTAAAGTACGTGGACAATAACCGATTTATTGCACAGTGTCATTTTGACGGACAGTTATGGTGCAAAAAAGCATGAATGAAATACGATTGAATTATGTTTAAGTTTAAACCAAAGCGAGCGCAATGCAACAAAAATAGACAGATTTTTGTGACGAAAATATTCAAGTAAATTGATCGAATAAAAACGTAGGTTTACGTTTGTTGATTTATTGTCCGTTTGATAGTTATGGTTACACAATTTTATTTGTGATTGTATTAATAGTACACAAAATGTATATGTATTACTATAAATATATTTTTTTATGAAAATTATTTAAGGGAACTAGAGTCTAATAATTATTTTTTTTACATCGAAAAGACTCATTGAATTGAAAAATTGAAAAGAAAAAAATGCTAGGATATATTTTGACAACCAAAATATTTGCCTTGTCCAGCTCCTTGCCCAGATTATAACGGGGTTTTAGTCTAGCTGACATAGCTCAAGAAATAACACTTGTTTGTACTTCGTATCAGAGCAGGGTCTCCATAGATACAGGGTTTCTCAAACGCCTTCTTGAATAAAACCAAGGAAGGACCCTAAATCAAGATGAAGACAAACATTAGGTATGACACAGAAACTACAATCTATAGAACAAACCTTTTTGAACAAACAATACATACATGTACTTTTTACCAAAAAAATGCAGATTTCAATTAACGTTTTGAGAAATTATAAAAAGAATGGGTTCGATTGTGTGTTTTTATAAATTGGACATTTTTATAACTGTTTAATGGTCTGTTACCTCGGCGCACTTATTCACGGTTATATATAATTTCTGCTCCCGGAAATTCGTCCGCAGTACATCGCAAAGGCCGAAAGGGGGTTTGGTAACTAGCTTAACTGTCGTATATTAATCTTACTTTTTGAGAATTATAGGTTTAAATTCTAGTTATAACACACAATTTCGTGTTTGTTTTATGTGAAGTTTTCTACATTTATAATGGACGTGTACACGTTTATTTTCGTTACGTCATTTATGCTGATGACGGTACATATTAGGGTAAGTAATCACAATCTTTATTGGAATTTTAAGGATTTTGTTGGCTTTAATTGTTAGGTACGGTGATCGGTTCTTCAATTAAACTATTTTTATGTATTTCGTTTATAGTTTGTGAACGTAATTGTAACTGAATGTATCGTATTTTATTACAATTATACAAACTAATAATGGTTAAAATAACACAAGAGCAAGAGCTAGAAAATTTGAAAGAGTCAGCGTCTCTTTAAATATTTTAAACTTTTCTATTGAGAGACAAGTAAATTTTATATATGAGCTGCGATCTGAGAAAACGGCCCTGATTATGCTAATGTAATTTTTCAAAATAAATACAATAAACCAAGCTTTGCTTCTATCGTTACAGATGATTATTTGTACAGGGAAGGTGGAAGTCCGTTTGTTAACATTTGAGAATATAGAAGGTAAAACATCCTACGGACGTTGTTGTGATCCAAGCAGTGGTAGACAATGTATGGGTGAATGTGATCATCTCTTTATACTCTGTCTGGATAAACGTAATGGGTAAATATGTTATTTATACATGTGAACGGTCAGTTCAAAGTTGAATGATAACGGTTGTAAAAATAAGCTCGCTCAAAGTTAAATGATAACGGTTGTTAACATAAGCTCGTCCGTGAGGTATGTGTATCTAGGTTTAACTTGGTTTACAGCCTCTGCTGTTATTTCAAGTGGGATAGATTCCTCGTTAGTACGGTTTATTGGATAGACAGTATCGAGTTAGACTAAGTAGTGTGTATTTGTTTGAAATCTTTGACGCGATTTGATAGTATGCTCTTTTGCGACCTGTGTCAGTTATGAGTTGCAGCCAATGGACAGATTTCGTTTTCAAGATAAATTACCAATTCAGTTTGTATAGTTTTTACTCAAAACATACTCCTGCCTCCGAGCTAAACATATTATTAACGACAATTGCCGTATTTCTTCTTTGAAGTGTTTAAATAAATGTTTTTTTAAGTATAGTTAATTGTTTTAAATATACGTAAACAAACATCCTCATTGAACAGGGTTTTTTTCCTTGTAGTGTTCTCTGTTCAAAATCGACGCGTGTGTGTTCTCTTTATCACAGTACGCCTTAATCAAATGATACATTTTTTCATAGATGCGTAAACAAATATTTTCATTGTTTTGTTTATTTTTATCAGACCAACGAGTACATGGTCGTGTCCATACGGCAGAGTGGCTACCGGGCATTATGATGATGCAAACATTATTACATTTGGTAACAGTATTGCTGGTACAAGTAACCCTGTGATATTTCCCTTCGACAGATGGCCGGTAAGTCTAGATTACTGTAGTTCTAACTGAATGACACAGATTATTTCAGCTTGGAACAACGTCTTTAACTTTGGACATGGTATAGAAATATGTCGCAATTATGTAATTTATAAAATATATAACAAATCTGAAGAAGGCTGGTAATAGTAAAACATTAATGAATACTGTGTTTGTTATTTTGAAGAGACATGTTAAACTTGTGCATTATTATTTATGTAAATTAAATATATACTTGTAAGCATTATGCAAGCCTATGTCGATTGCTATTGAATGTGAACTTTGTTGTTCGATTATTTACTGAGTCAAGTGTTCTTAAAGACTTGTCGTCTTTACCTTAGACCGCATTGAATAAACGATTTTTAAAATACTGAAACACTGAAAACTGTCATTCATTTTGTGAATATCTGCTAAATTTTTGTTTGTTAGTTAAAAAATGCCCAGCAACGTATTTCATCAATCAATTACCTATTTGATCCCGATTGAGTTCATCCAATAAATCCATCGAAATGCAACCCAAGGAAATTAGTTGAATGAAAAGTATCTATGTAAGTAGCTATGTGTTAAATGATTCCAGGGCTCCATGAAGCTCAAGGTGAGAGTGGAAGACCATGACCCCAGTAAGAATGACTTTGTGGAATTGTTTAGAACTTACCTGGATGTAAAACCATCCATTTCAGAGGCTACAGCCACCGAGACGGAAATTCCAATACAAAAGAGAACAAAGTAATACTTTAGATATACACTTAAACGAATTTCTAATTGGCCACCAAATGAAATATTATACTATGCGATATATTCAGTCAATATTTCTAAAATTGTGGTTATTTTCATTCCATGTACTTATCTATCGATTTCAAGAAATAAATTACGCATGCATGTATAAAATCATCCATGCGGAACAGTTAGTGCAAAATAGCTTACGTGCACGTGGTTCACGTGCCCGACATGTTTGATTTTTGGAATTAGTCAAAATGTATTTTCTGTCGATTGGCGTAATGAAAGGTGTAAATACTGGCGTGAATAAGTAATACGGGGCGCGCTGAGGCCGTTAGAATGACAAGTACCAGCACCAAAATCCAGACATGTACGTCAAAACGTCTTTTTGTAAAAAGCGATATTTATAATAACGTGGAGTATAGCTCGAATTACTGCGAGAAACATATTTTCTATCAGTAAAATTGGACAGTATCGGGGTTTCGATTATTTATATTCTTCTAAAATCATTTTTTTAAACTAATTTATAAAAACACGTGGCTAATCAGAAATTCGTTCAATGTGTGCATGCATCTGACGTCATGAGCGCGTTCCACATGGCTCATTTTCACAAATTATAGTGTTTAAAGAAAAGTCGATCTACAGGGAACAAATTTATACCAAATACGATACTATTCCAAGCTGTGCACGAGGCTAACGTGCAAAAAAGCAATTTCGCACCAACCGTTACGCATGGATGATTTTGTATATGAATACGCCATTTCTTTCCAGAAATAGATAAGTAAGTGCGTGGAATGAACAAATAACACAGCCTAAGATTTGTTCATATAATTTATCAGATGGTATAATATTTTTTAGGGTGGCCAATTAGAAATTCGTTTAAGTGTATTTTATTTCGAATGGCAAAAACAGTGTTTCATCATATTGCTATAATTACAATTTATAGACTAGAAGTTATACTGATACAATTGAACAAATGAATATACTGTAAACTCGCAAAACCCTAATCGGATCATTCCGAGTCTCAGAATATTCATGCAAGACTTTTGCCAAATGGGGCCACAATCATATTTTATGTTTGTTTGTGTTGAACGCCGTGTCTCAACAACATTTTTGTTATAATAGTTAAGCGATTCATGATAATTATGTAGTCTAACCCGTTGTAATTTACCTCTCTGCGAAGAACAAGCAACCAGCAGTATTTTTACCTGTTCAAGTAAGTATATGGCTTGCCACAACCTGAAATCCGACCTGGATCAGCGGATTGCGTACTTTGACTACTGAGTCCCAACCGTGGCTACAGAGCTCTCTGTAAACGGCTGTTTTAAGTTACGCACTACCTATCCAGGCTGAATGCTTATTATCTGTATTGCATATGTTGTAGATTACTGCTGACAACGAAGATATATTGTGATCCAATGTATCATGGTCCAGGCTGTACAGTTTACTGCAAACCTAAAGATAACCTCATGGGACACTATACATGCGATGTGGACACTGGCAGAAAAATGTGTCTGCCCGGTAGGACATGATTGCTATTGTGTTATTATTAAGTAGTCATTTGTTGGTGGCATATCTGCAGAGCTTGGTCTCGATTGCCACCGCTTTGTGGACTGAATTACCTTCATTGGCTACTCCAGGTGGGACATATTCACAGTACATAAAATGTCTATCGTCTACCACACACTGGCACTCAACTGCTTCCGCAAGACCCATTAGTTTGTTTTATTACGTTGCTACTTGTATTTCGTGTTATGTTGTCGTTAAGTTGTATTACAACAACTTGGAATTTGAATGAAATAGATAACTCCTTAAAGATGGACAGGTTGTCGGCCGCTACATCTATATGTTAAATGGTCAAGTCAAATAAAGATAATAAAAGTGAAACATCTTATAGACTCCTGGCCTTATATGTTCAATAGTCGTCCAAATAGTGCGGGAAGAAAAGCATCATGTATGTGTGGTAAAGGAGCAGGGACGAAAATGGGCGTTTAAGGCCAATATAATTTGACTCATTAGCTTATAATTGAAAGATTCAAATTGATTTTGCCTCGATCGAAAGCTTTGAATACCGTTAATACATACTGGTTTTTACTATACACACATTATTTATTGTATATCGCTAGGTTGGAGGGGTAATAACTGTGAAAGAAGTTTAGATGATTGTACCGGAAATAGATGTACAAACGGTGGTATGTGTGTAGATGGTGATGGTGCATACACATGTAAATGTCCTCCAAAATACAGAGGTAGGTCAGGTTGAAGACACATATTTCCTAATTTTACGAACTTTTTATTTGTTTCAATAATGACCGTTGGTATTTTATCAGAGTGATGCTACTAGTGGTGGTGCCGCATTTTGTTGTTACTGTTATAAAGCAACACTCGTATTACGGGTTTTCATGAAATCATGTTATCCGGTTTTAACGTCCTATTTCGACCAGTTTTAGTCATTTACGTAGACTGGTACACGATCAACTATTTGTGATAGTCAAATTGGGCCTACGGACCAGTCTACAATTTACCATATCTTGACTAAACCTGTTGTTTGCTGGAACAATACTACATTCATTAGAAGCAACCTATTCCAACAGCAAACTAACACGGGAAGTTAATCAAGGTCATGAAAGAGCATAACCTACTAGAATACGATCTTATACTCGAAGCAAGACTGTTCTGGAGAGAAAGAATAAAGCATCAAGAGCAGCTCTAGATAAACTGACACAGCAAATATATAATGCTGACAGGTCTTATCGAGACAGTATTGTGATATGACTTTACTATTATAGATAGGTGGCTTAAAACCCGGGAAATTTCCAAAAGGTGGCTCGGCTTGGTTGCCTTTGTCTCTATTGTCAAACATGAGACAGTGTTACAATCAGACAATTTGTAAAATAAACATGTGTATTGCCCATGAACCTGAATTTTAAGCAGTAATCATTTAATTTTGCAGGATTCTACTGCGAACAATACTACGAATCCTGTCGTAGGGAGCCTTGTCAGAACGGGGGTACATGCGAGGACATCGGAGGTGGTGAATTCACGTGTGCATGTATACATGGCTTCGTGGGACATTCGTGTGAAGAGGAAGTGAATGAATGCCAACCCAACCCATGTGAACATGGCGCCAAATGTACCGATATCGTAGGCAGATTTGAGTGTGAATGTGTTGGATTCAAGGGACATACATGTGCTATTGATATAGACGAGTGCACGGCAGATAACCGGTGTGTAAATGGGGGAACGTGTAACAATAACGTCGGCTCCTATTCATGTGAATGTGTTGAGGGCTGGCAGGGTCCACATTGTGAAATCGACGTAGATGAATGTGTTGGAAGTCCATGTAAGAATTATGGTACATGCGTCAACTATTTAGGAACGTTTACCTGCCAGTGCGAAGAAGGTTTCCAGGGCGAGCTGTGTGCGGATGACATTAATGAATGTGAAAAGAGTCCATGTGGAGGTCTAGGTGATTGTCATAATACACACGGTTCGTACGCCTGCCATTGCTCGGATGGTTTCTATGGAAAGCTCTGTAACTTGGACATAGATGAATGTGATAGACAACCATGTAGACACGGGGGTAATTGTACTAACGTACCAGGGTCATACTCCTGTAAATGTGAGACCGGTTTCGAAGGACGCCATTGTGCTGAAGACATCGACGAATGTAAAACAATAAACTGTAACAATGGCGGTACGTGTATTAACACACATGGTTCATTTATTTGTCAGTGTATGAAGAACTTTACTGGCTCATTTTGTGAAAATGATGTTCATGAATGTGCGGATTCGCCGTGTAAAAATGGAGGAAAATGCAGAGATTTGATTGGTTTATTTGAATGCGAGTGTCGACCCGGATGGAGCGGTGCTCTTTGTGAAGTTGATGTTAACGAATGTGATTTTGACACGTGCCAAAATGAAGCAACTTGTAGAAATACTGCAGGGTCGTTCAGTTGCGAATGTGTGAACGGTTTCCAAGGAGACATATGTGCTACAGACATGAACGAGTGCGCTTTTGGTATATGCGAGAACGATGCAACTTGTACAAACACCTACGGATCGTACGATTGCAAATGTCAAGCAGGGTTTTTGGGACAGACATGTAGCGAGGATGTTGACGAATGTGATGCCAATCCTTGCAATAACGAAGCTACTTGTCATAATTCGTTTGGTTCATATAGTTGTTTATGTCCAAAGGGATGGGAGGGCTTTCATTGTGAGATTGACATAAATGAATGTAAAGACAATCCGTGTAAAAATGGCGGGGTGTGTGTCAATTACTCTGGTAACTACACGTGTCACTGCGCGCCAGGTTTTACCGAAGAGCACTGTACTATTGACGTCAACGAGTGCGAGGAATCGCCCTGTGGTTATTTTGGAACTTGTCAGAATACACAAGGTTCCTTTACGTGTGATTGTGACGCTGGGTTCTATGGTAAACTTTGTAATACGGATCTTGACGAATGCGAAAATAGTCCTTGTGAAAATAACGCGATTTGTGACAATGTTCCTGGATCGTACTCTTGTCTATGCAAAGAAGGTTTTTGGGGTAAGAATTGTTCCATGGACACAAACGAATGTGAGAGTGTAGATTGCCACAATGGAGGAACGTGTGTTAATGCTCATGGTTCCTGGTATTGTGAATGTACCAAATATTTCAGTGGAAAATTCTGCGAGGAAGATGTGAACGAATGTGTGGAATCACCGTGTAAAAATGGCGCCGAATGTACTGAAAGAATAGGATCATTTGAATGTAAATGTACACCCGGGTGGACAGGAGCTTTGTGTGATGAGGACATCAATGAGTGCGAAACAGCAACGTGTGAAAACGATGCTACGTGTGTTAACACAGAGGGATCATTTAATTGTTTCTGTTTTGAAGGGTTTCAAGGTGATGTTTGTTCCAAAGACTTTAACGAATGTGAGTACGATATATGCGGCAATAATGGAACCTGCACAAACACATTCGGATCTTTCGATTGTAAATGTTTAGAAGGTTATGCTGGGCAGACGTGTGACGAAGACTTAGATGAATGTTCGGAAAGTCCTTGTGGTAATGGAGCGTCGTGTCAGAACACCGAGGGTTCGTATTTCTGTGAATGCCATGAGGGTTGGAAGGGAAAGTTTTGTGAAGTTGACGTCAATGAGTGTGATGCTCTACCATGTGAAAACGAGGCTATCTGTCGAAATCTGGTCGGATCGTTTGAGTGCGAATGTGCGGCTGGTTGGACAGGTACGCTTTGCAGTAAGGACGAAGATGAGTGTGAACAAGGTCAATGTAAGAACGACGCTACTTGTCAAAATACGGAGGGGTCATTTAGTTGTTTCTGCTTTGAGGGTTTTCAAGGAAACGTGTGCGCTGATGATGTTGACGAGTGTGAATACAATATATGCTCTAACGAAGGTACGTGTACGAATACATACGGATCGTTTGACTGTAAATGTGTAGACGGGTTTTCGGGTTTGACATGTGCTGGAGAGATAGATGAATGTTTAGAGAACCCATGTAGTAATGGTGCTACGTGTATAAACAACGATGGCTCTTATATGTGTGATTGTGTTGAAGGCTGGAAAGGCCAACATTGTGAAATAGACGTTGATGAATGCACCGGGAGTCCATGTGAAAACAACGGAACGTGTAAGAACTTAGTAGGAACATTTGAATGCGCCTGTCCTGCGGAATGGACCGGTCGTGTGTGCAAAGAGGATGTGAACGAGTGCGAGTCAGATATATGTCAGAACAATGCTACATGTCTTAATTTGCTCGGTTTATATACTTGCTTTTGCAACCAAGGTTATCACGGCACACTGTGTACGGATGATGTCGATGAATGTGAATATGATATATGTGAGCACAACGCAACATGTGTCAACAATTATGGTTCGTATAGCTGTGTGTGCATTCAGGGATATACAGGTCCAACTTGTGAAGATGATTTTGATGAATGTTCACAGGATCCGTGCGCTAATGGGGCTGAATGTATTAACACAATTGGGTCATATTATTGCGAATGTTCCGAAGGTTGGCAAGGTACGGACTGCGATAATGATGTCAATGAATGTACGGAAACACCATGCATGAACAATGGATCTTGTATTAACTCTGTAGGATCATTTAAATGTCAATGTGCTGTGGGATATATGGATGACACATGCGCCATCGACGTTGATGAATGTAACACGTTGCCTTGCGGGGACTTCGGAAAATGTGAAAATACTTTCGGTTCGTATAACTGTCATTGTTCGGAAGGTTTCTATGGACATTTGTGTAATTCGGAACACGATGAATGTACCGATACACCTTGCGATAACAACGGCACGTGTGTTAACGTACCGGGCTCTTATTCTTGTTTATGCGCTGACGGATTTCGGGACAAGAACTGCTCGATTGATGTTAATGAATGTGATAGCATTTTGTGTGAAAATGACGGAACATGTGTGAACACTTTCGGGTCATTCTTTTGCGAATGTACAGAGGCGTACACCGGGTATGTTTGTGAAGTCGACATCAATGAATGTGATGAAACACCATGCCAGAATAATGGAACTTGTAATAATAAGTATGGAGCATTCAGCTGTGGATGCCACCCTGGGTTTAGTGGTACATTATGTGAGTCTGACGTCGACGAATGTTTGGAAGGACCATGCGGTGTTACCGGAGTATGCTCTAACTCTCATGGATCATACTCCTGTGAGTGTCATACTGGATATATCGGTGTACACTGCCAAACCGACATCAACGAATGTGAAGCGAAACCCTGCTTCAATAATGCGTCTTGTAGAAATGCTCCAGGTTCCTACAAGTGTTTATGTAATCCTGGATTTATAGGAAACTTATGTGAGGAAGATATAGACGAATGTTTGAAGAATCCTTGTATCAATGGTACATGTCTAAACAAATATGGGTCATTCATTTGTGAATGCTTAGACGGGTTTAAAGGAATACTTTGTGAGGAACAGATGAAATATATCGAAAAGGTAAGTGAGTCTGTTCATAGACAATATGCTTGTTAATAATAACTTTCATTAACAGATCACCCTTTGACTATTATATTAATTAAGTAGTTGACATCTTCGAACCTAAACGTTAAGCCTTAATATTTCTTAATTATATTAAGCAGCATGTGGCTCGTTTTCCACAAGGCATACTCTGATACTATCATTGTTTCGTCTCTTCGACCTATTTCTTAACTATAATAGCCAATTTGTATCCTTGTGAAACATAAAAAACTCAAATCGCAGATAGTTTCGTCCAGAAAATCGCTTTCAACACAGCCCACAGATCTTGAATATACTTAAAATAGTTTCATCGAATAAATCGCATTTTAACCTCAGCCCTTGAAAATAACGGAACTTGTACAGATATGTCATTAGTACTACTATACGTTGTAAGAGTACATGACATTTCAGAATCTTTTTGAAATAGTGTACTGAGGTTTTAGTCAATACAGTTTTAACTTGCGATATATTCCGTTACAATAAATCCATTTCATGTTCGGCATAGCCTGTTATATTCTTATTTTAATAATTCAGCTTTCTTTTGTCATTTAAACAGTATATACATTGTAATAATATTATTTTAAAAAAATGCAATTATTGATAAAAACAAGATCGAACAAGTATTTATTGTCAAGACTGAGGGACATTTGTTCATGAGGAAAATTTTGCGTAACAAAAACTTAGCAAGTTAAACAATCAATTAGTTCTTTCAATATTTTAATCGACACCTCATGAAATGTTTTACTGACTTTTATCATTGCACTTTAGTTATTTCAACAATAACATTCAAATATTTGAAGGATCATTGTCAACCAAGTTATGTCGATGAAGCGTTCATTGATCTTTAATATATTGTCTTGGCTTTTACGTACGGAATCCACTTAGTTCCATCTCAAATGTCACCCAACAAAAAAGGTTAAGTTACCAATTTTCTAGGGCTCTTTCCAGCTGTTAGGCCGCTCAAACACCCTTTGACATTTTAACTTCCCCTGGTCATTGGGCTACCAATGGAAACCTACACTCGTGTCTGCAAGCAGAAACTATTTCTCTCCTGTGGGCGTGGCAACCAACATCGATCTGCGGTGCCCTGAAATAGACACTGCCCTCACAGGTGCCATTTTACATCATGGTGGAGTGAGCATGTATGTCTTGCTCAGAAAAATTAACCATTGGTCCAGAGGGGGTTGAACGCGGGACCTCTCGATCCCGAAGTGCGCGCCCTACCTCTAGGCCACCACTCCCAACATATTGTTTTTCAAACAACCTCTGTATAATATTATTACAGACTGACTGGGCTACAACCCATTGGTACGCTGTACTAACTATTGTGGTCGGGTCCCTCATCTTATCCATGTTACCGGTAGCTATATACATGAACAGACATGGGTAAGTGCACATGTTTTATATAAGTGACAGAATACTAGCAAGGGCACCAGGCCTGACATGAAATTTTAATAATTGTTTCGAAAATACGATATATTTAAATTAACTGATCATTTCGAGCTTACGAATTGATATGGTAGTTTTTATTAAAGTGTATAGAGCTATATAGGACGATATTTTTCAAAAACTGAAAAACAATTATGCTTTCATATCCATTAGATCATTTTTCGCTTCAGTTTCAACAGAAACTTTCTATGTGATTTATTGGACATGCAAACTGTCCATTTTCATACGAAAGTGTTCTAGAACACCATATGAAATTATAAGAATCGTATATTTTTCGACGAATTGAATCAAAGTAGACGGAACCCATCCAAATTTTTTAATTTGCAATTAAGGTAGTCTAGTATCATACTAAAACGATGCAAGAAATTATTTTGACATTAAATGACTGTTAAAATCTTCAATATAGCTCGATACACTTTGAATAATCATTTATTAAAAGTTGCAAGTTTTCAAGTTTTCATCTTATCTGTATTTGAAATGAAGGGACGAAAATAAACTATAGCACTGTAAAAGAAACTACCAGAATACGGTTATGTAAAATGTGCATGTATTTCGTTTTTAAACTCGTGATATGTCTCGTAATGTGCTATGAATGTTGTTAATGTCTCCAATAATTACTTAGATAATGTCCCTTTTTAGTCTTTATTCAAGATTTCTACCGGAAAGTACCATAAGTTTGCCCTACATCCGTCCGTCAAGAAATCTGGATCCTCCCATACCCGAACAGTTTTATTTAATTTGGACAACAATTGCGGTTGCTATGGATATGTAAAAGCCGAAAATACTTAAAGATTCGCATTCAGCCATAACTCAAATAGTTTTCAAGCTAGGTATATGAAACTTAGTATATGGATAAGGCCCAATAAGGAGATCATGCACGTCGAATTTCTTTTGATTCTGCCATGGTAACAGTTACAATGACAACCTGAAAACCATGTTGGAGATTTCTGTGTCACGTTTAATTCCTAATTACTTGTTTACCATATGTTTGGTGTGTTCTTCTATTACAGATTAAGGAAACAACGAAGTGCTGATACAGTAAAACGTTGGTTGTATCCAGATGAGATTGCTATGTATGGTTATGATCCATTTACTTATGGTGGACAAATAAGAAACACACATTGATCACAATGAGGGAGCGTATAAGAGCTGCAATAAAATGCCCAATTGCTAAATCAATTAATTTCAAACCATGTGTGGTGTGATTGTATATTTCAAGAAAGACGCTATGAGCAGTAGTAACCGATTGCCCAAGTCCAAATGGAATACAAACAAGAGGGTTCAATGGGCACTGGGTCGCTTAATCCATTTATTTCAAACGTCGATGACTGCATATAGTGTGTTTCAAGAGAGACGCAATGGGCAGCAGTAACCGCTTTTCGAAATCCAAATGAAATACAAAAAAAATCGTACGTGTGTGATTATACATTATTTATTTCAACAGAGACTAACCAGGTTGTAGTTACCACATTGCAAGCCAAATGAAATACAAAAACGCTAAGTCACTCAATTTCAAAAGCGTCTGATTATCCAATGAGTTTTTGAGTGAAACGCTATAAATATGTGACATTTTTTATGCCGAAATATCAACCTATTTGTATGCAAATACTCTATGTCTAATTAAATCTGTTTAATTTAGTCAAACTTTGTGTAGATTCGAGTACTAAGGGAACTTTATACTTTATTCAGTGACACATTGGGAAGATTGGCCAAACGCTTAACTATGTTGCCTCTTTAAATAAAGTCATTAATATTTTTATTATTATTATGCATTTGTCTACCAAAGAAGTCCATGGTGACCTTAAACTATCGCAGTAAAAATCCACAACTTTGAGTTCCACGTGATTTCGTATCACAACATCTTAAGTCGAACTTTTAAAACTCGAGTAAATGCAAAATGAAGATGAGTTTTTCACTTGTTGGTTTGAGTTTTGTTATGTTGTGATTATGAGTACTCAGTGTTTGAAGCTGTGGCATGGTGGTTGATGATGGTGTTTCATTCGCAGTAAAGCATCATTAAAACAGTAAGAGAAATAATAAAACTGTGTGTTCACATATTTCATTTTAATGTATACGTGTCAAACATAGTGTTGAGCCAAAATATTTAACCGGTATCCGAGAAAATTAAATCGTAAGGTCTTTCAGTATTTTATAAGATTCTCATTTTATGCTGTTGGTAAGTACACCTAAGTAACGTGGTCCGACTGAATCCCCAAACAACGCGTCAGTAACTTGTTTATTGTATTCAAATACAGTAAAACTTCTATGACGAGCATCGATAATACGCGCACTTGGTCTATGTCGAGCAAATTTTTAAGTTCCGGCGAATTTGCACCTTTATGATGAGCATCGATATTACGAGCACATGGTTTATATCGAGCATTTTACCTGTCCCGATATCTCCTCGAGATAAAAAAGTTATACTGCATAAGTATTTCTTGTAATGCTCGGAAACAAACTTCTGGTAATAGATTTCAAATGGTGTTTTCATTTCGTGTGGAATACAATATTAATGTAATGTTATAATAATTTTAATGTTGTTTTAGATTCAAAGACCAGTTGCATCATTGATATGTATATTTTGTCCACATGGGCGTCATGAAACATGTAGTGCGTTAGTGTTTTGGTAGGGGAATGCAGATATAATCAACATAACCAATTGCACAGAAAATGCATTCAAAACAGCAACAACATTCGCACTCATCATGGCCATTTTTTGTAAAAAATCATCCATACAAATATGTTTCCAAGAGCTCATATATCCGTTAAGTGATTTCAATTTCTACTCGTTTGCACCTCATCCATAAAATATGGCGAATAGTTAAATCCGCATGGGTAAAGAAACACGATAAGAAACAACTAGTTTGTAGTTTGTACAAACCGCTCTTAAAAGCATACATAGCCATATCGCTGGCTTACAATGAGAAGGTCATAAGAAAAATCGATATTTCGAGAATACAAGAAAAAACTGTCCGAAAATTACTCTTTATTTACCTTTGTAAATTGTTCCAACTGCCTCGAGAATGAACTATATGTGAATATTAGTTGTTTCGGGGGTGTAATGAACACTCAGTAGAAACAAAACAGTTCAAATACATCTAGCAAGATATACTAATGCAAAAATAACAAACACATATGCCAAGCACATGCAGTCACAAATCAAGTATATTATAACAAATCTGACTGTGAAGGCATGTCACGTAGCACTCAACCGATACAGAGATACAGCCAAGCAAGAGAGGTACAAAGGACCAGTATAAAAATTGCTTGCTCTGCCAGAAATACAAATGCGGAAGGGGAGTTCCTACCTACAATGCAAGAGGCAGGTACCGTCAACATATTCAATCGATCAAGTTAACATAGGGTACGACAAGTCACTAAAAGAGCCAAACGGGCGCAAACATACAATTTGTCTTTGTAAAACCAAAGTACATACACAGCAAGTCATCGGCACAATCAACATTTGAACACCCAACCTTTTTGGTCGATCACGTCACGTAGGGAATTGCTTATTAGGGTCGATATTCAATACAATCGTCAAACGTAATACATGAGGTTCCAGTTTTGTGCGTTACGTCGTAGTACAATTATGGGGTTACGCACAAAACTTGAACCATGACGCGGAACAAGCTATCAGGTTGTTTTTATTTGGAAAGAAATATAACTTGCTCAATATAGGAAAAATAACATTATATAAGCCTTTCTATTCCAACATTTGAACGGATACAAACTAGCCAGACGATTTTGCAATTGCTAGTACATGTAGTTCATTAGTTTAGGTCAGAAGTAATGAATGGTTCAACATGCATAATGACAACTGTGATTAAAATATATCAGTGTTCTTGTAATTACACAATGAACATACTTTCAATGTCCAATTTTCTATTTTCTTTTTTCTGTCTAAGGCGAGGTGGTATGTAACGCATAGCCATGTACATGTACTACGACAGGTGCCCCAAATATATTTGAACAGTGTCTAACACTCCATATTTTCAACATGACCTTTGAAAGTCTTTATTCAATCGTATAAATCATTGCGCAATTAACATATACACACATTGTTTTAAAATTAGTTAGAACCAAAATTTCACATTTTTGTACGGGCAACTTTTTGAGCTTTTTATGACTGAAAAAAATCCAACTAATGTTGTTTTAAAACATGTATCGAGTGTAATGAATGCTGCTTTATTCTTTAGATTTCAAATCTTTGGATTCTGCGTTGTTGGGCTTTGGTCTTTACTTTTCTCGTGCAATAAACATGAACTACGCGTTCTTAAAGTACCGAATGGTGTTATTGTGTTGGTGTAAAACACTTGACCAAAACACCATGATTCGGAAATTTTCGCCAGGAAAGCCATATGGGATACATTTTGTTTTAAACCTTTTTTGAACACAAATGGCATACTATCGTTCGCTGATTTGTCCATTTGTAGAATAAATATGAGTTATATTTGATTAATTACAACAAACAACAACACATGCAATGAAACAGGCTGCTAAAAAAGGTATGAGAAATCCGACAGGGAAGGTAGCACTCAACCCAACCAACCGACCACGGAAATCCGAAACACCGCGACACACACAACTACCCTGAGCCAGGCCCACAGAAACCCCTGCCGAAACGGCGACCAAATAAGGCACAACAACCCCGGGGCGTGACCTAGTTTAAACACAAGGACAATGACCAAACGTTATGCGACCTAAAGAGGCATAACTACGACTTGACCTAGTTTAAATATTGGGCAAGGTAGGAATGTGATGGGAAATAATAAAACAATTAAAGATCTAAGTCCACGTCGATAAAATGCAGAAAGACCCACCTTTACAAAGAACTTATATAATAGCGGTTATTGTCGAATGAAACGCAGCCAACACTCGACCAAGATCCTCCAAGGCCCCACTGCACGGCGAACCAACAGCACAAGCCCGTGCCAAAACGGCGACTAAATGAGGCACAACCACCCCGACCTATATCAAAACACCAAGGACAGTGACATAACGTTAATACGCCTTAAAGAGGCATTTTGGGACTTGACCTAGTTTACAATAATGGGCAAAAAGAGGGCGAAAATATACAGGGTGTCTCAAAATACATGTCCGCTTATTGAAGGGTCATAACTTTGCCAAATATGTTAGTAAATTGATAATCATCGTCTCATATGAAAGCTAAATTTAAAAATTGTGTTGAATTATATCATGTGTCAATACTCCAACAGTTGATGACGTCATATACGTTATACTAACGTCATAAGCAACGGACGTTCTAAAATGTCCGAAGAGGCAGATAGCATAGTTTGTACGGTAACATGGGTACAATTTATATCATATGTGGGCATAGCAATAGTCAATCGTACCCTACTATGCACACACTGACTGAGAAACTGATCAGGGGTCATTGGAAAATGAAATCGGAAAATCGGACTTGTTTAAGGGAGGAACACATTTTAAAAACAATTAGGACTGAAATTTTGATATTCACACATTTCTAGACATATCATATTCATAAAAAGATGCACCAAACGCTCGAATGAACATACTGGGTTGAATGTATAGTGGAATGTCTAGCTTATCTCCAATGGTCCAAACATAGTCGTATAATGTAACTTGAAAGTAAAAAATAGGACTTAATGAAGTATCAATCACCAGAAACTGCATTGGTAGGAGAATGAATTTGGTTATGCTACTTTTATTGAAATCAGGAAAAGTAACCAAAATATCCAAACTATTTATTTCTTCTTATACTATTTGGAAGTTAGACTATACAGTTCAAGATATATAACTCCATCGAAACTCAAAATATCAATTTGTGGAGAAAATGAAAACATCACATCCGACTCAAAGTTATGGGAACGTCATTAAAATCGCCAAACGACGTCAAAAACAGGTTTTTACCGAATTGGGGGTAGCTACTCAAAATGCATTCTATAGGTTTCGTATGCATTTGTTTGGATATTTTTTCGTAATTTCTACATTGATTTGCATGCCCTGTGGTCATACATATAAATCAGATATGTAAAGCAATACATTACGGAGTGATATATCCTCAACAAGCGCACATGTATTTTGAGACATCCTGTATATGCTAAAAACGTTTATCATAGTGACCCAACAGCACAGTGACCTAATTAAAAAGTATCTCATCCAGCATCTCCGCAAGATACAAATGATGATGAGGGGGGTGTAGGGCGATGAACTTAAAACAAAGGGCAGAGGAAATTAACTTCCAAGGACAAGTGGAAACAAAAATACCCCGACACTGCACAGTGCTGTAAAAAGGAGGGGGCGATTTGACCTAGTTTACAACAATGGCCAAAAAGAGGGCGAAAATATTTATGCCAAAAACGTTTATTATAGTGCCCAAACAGCACAGTGACCTAATTAAAAAGTATCTCATCTCCGCAAGATACAACTGAGGAAGATAGGGGAAATGGGCGGTGGACCTTAAAGGGAGGGCAAGGAAATAACTTTTAAGGACAAATGGAAGCAAAAATACACCGACACTGCACAGTGCTGAAAAAGGGAGGGGGGCATAGACACTGCTATAAAAGAGTAAACCCATGTAGCTTAACGAATGTCAACTTCTTGGTAGGGTCGTAGATATTTCTCATATAGTAGTCTGGTCGTGAACCGTAAATATCTCAATGGTAATGTATCGTCTCATCATATGTGACAAAGTTATCGATATAACCGTTCCGCTGTAGTATATATGGTGGTTAAAGACGATTGTCTCCCTTTAATTTTTGCTTTGCTTTTGCGCTTGTGAACACCAATATATTCGGAGCTTGGCATGTAATATTTGCTAAGTTACTGTTTGTGTAGATACAATGGATACTTCTAACTTCGTTGAAAAGCACACTTAGTTATTTGGTTGGCCCTAGTCATCATACACCCAATGATTATGATTTCACACATGTTCTGGGAATGTCAAATTATTCAAGGGTTTTGGAGAGACATTGGAATGTTTATAAACCAAAACATTAATATACGTACATGTCAAAATTGAGTTTTCAAATTATTTCTTTTTGCAACTACATGTACTACTCGGCAAATAAGAAACAAAAGCGTAACTATTAACTTCATTTTACTTGTGGCTAAATACTTTATCTTCAAAATCAAGAATACATACGAAACACCAAACAGTGTATATTTTACAAACGTAATATCCGAGAGAAAAAGAGTAGAAGAAATGATACCTTTTACAAAGAATAAAGTTGATAAGTACATTGAAAAGTTGGTCTTTTGTATTTTTTGTTTGTGCTTTTTTTATTTAATTTTCCCAATAATTCTTTTTTTTAAATATCTTCACCCATATTAAATGCAGTCATTGTATATGTACGAATACATTGATGTTGTTGAATTATCTACATTGTTATCATGTGACATCGTTATGTTAAATGTGTACGTACAAATATTGCAAAAATAACTGCATGTATATCCGAAATAAAAAGTGAATCACAAAAATTAAATAATTTAAAAAAGTAACAGATTACTTCAACAAAGTTCACAAAACAAATTCTATACCGACAACAAAAGTTTATAACGTACATGAACTTTCCGTAAACATCCTACTGATTACGATAAGGTTATACATTATATGCAACGCATTTTACGGCATAAATCAAGTAAAATACTCATTGTTATGGATACTAGTGTATCGTAGTTACAGGGACCTCTTTATGCCAACTCAAAACGCATACCTGAACTTGTAGAAATTGCATCGATACCATGCTCTATTGGAAATGAGATACACACACTTTTTGTAATTGCTTCTCCGTCCAGTGTAGTTTCTCCTTCAATGTTCATATTTCCACTCACCACGGATACAACTCGTACAAAACATTCTTGTCCTTGAAACTGTGTCATACAGTTAACCGCACCAGAGTCGCCTTCACAAGCATACGGTACTTCTGTGTCTTTGGATTCTATCAACACCAGTCTTCTATCACCATCACTTGCACCTTTCATTAGGTAGTCAGATGACATAACCGTGCCTTCAGTACAATTCGAGCCAGCTCCACGCTTGTAGACACTCTCGCCTATATCGACTTCAGGCTCGTCACAAATCAAACCTGTGTATTCATCTCCGTCCTCATTTCTCAACTGTCGATTACAGCGATCGCGAACATTGTCTATGACTCGCAAAGCTGCCATATCAATAATGGGAAGCTTTGGTTCTCCTATTATAATTCGAAGAGCAGGTTCGCTTGTAGCAAATGGTTCTAGTGCACCATTTGTATCAATTAAAACCTGACGTTGCTGACCATTATCCAATTCAAACATATGGGCACATGTCATTCCATAAAGATCATCACATTTGTCCGTTTTCAAAAAGCAACCCAGTGTTTCATTGAGCGTAATATGTGCAGGACGCAATGCCGCACCTTGTTGGAATAAACGATGTGGAGAACCGACTAGTTTTCTTATTCTTACCGGGGTTCGATACGGCATCTGGTTCAAAGCTTCCTTGATTTCACGCTCAGCATTCCTTATGTCACACTCACCTACATGTATTTCTACCTCACCATAGATTGTACCCACACCAAACACATACTCAAACCTGTGGAAAAAATATTTATAAATTTTAATTAAGCAAATAAATAAAGAAGTGAATACACTGTTACAACTTTTAAGATATTAATTTCAATACTTTATAACTAGTATATTTTTTACATGTAGAATGTTAAAGGTATGGTATACATCGTAGAAAACATGAAGCCCACCTAAATCAATAGGTTAGTACAATTCATCGTTTAGTTTGGACAATTAGAATGGTCGATCGATAGACAAAGTCAAAAATTAATAAGTCGATCAAAGTGGTTGTCGTCATTTAGAAAAGTGATTAATTAATAACATTTATTATACCAGTTTCCCAGTATTTCTGTTTAGTAGAGGCGATGAGATATTCATAAGTGGAGAAGCCGTTTTAACTCTAAATTAAGTCGGCTTTTCAAAACCTTTATAGATCTAGTTTTCTTTTAATATGTCACTCTCAACATTAGACACACATACTGGCACACAAACGTTATCATGTACATTGTGAAAACATCATCTTGGTATAGAACCTTCGGGCCGTGATCCATGTAAAAAAACATTGCTGTGCACCAGTACGTTTTAGATAATAGTTTTCAATAGCATGATCCATTGTCAGTTAATCAAATTGAATATATTTTAAATATAATGCAGTAGATTCCGAGAAACTTACTGTTTAAGCTTATGAAACACATCGTATGGAACTTGTGTCATCTTGCATTCATCTGATTTAACTTTTTTCTGTAAGGCACTTATCTCAAACAGCAGCTTCCTGATGTTGTAAGCTGTCGTCTTCACAGGTAACAGACTTTCTTCAAACTCCAATACAACCTTGTTCACATCCTTTATTACAGAACTTGCAAGAAAAACATGTTTCTCTGCAGGAAAACTGTGATATTTGTCTCCCTCTTTGACGGCTTTGTATAAGGCTCTGCAGTCAGACTCCATCTGATTCAGTAAATATCTTGTGTTAGTTTTAATAGCTCCAACAAGTTTATCTTCTAAACCAAATGCATAAGCAAGTCGATTACACACAGACTCCACGAATCCGTGCTTGGTGGACGTAACCTGCACAATTGAACATCGCAAGGTCTTTTTCAAACTTTGCAGCAGTAGATCAATAAATGGTTCATCACCACCGTCTTCCAGAATGTCAACAAATGCATAACCATTTTTCAGAAACCCTTCAACAGCAGTTACGAATTCTTCCGAGTGAATGATAATAATTTCCTCGTTGCGAGTATCTCTATTGATCCGAATAAAGTTCTTCATATACGCTTGCATTCCTTCCAAGCTACTAGAAACTGTCGTTGTTATGATCCATGTTGAGAGACAATTGCCGAAATCTTCAACACCCATAATTAAACTTTCCCTTCGCTGTGGGCGTTTAAAGTGCTTCTTTGTTAGAGCTTGCACATCCTCGATGAACGTTGTTAGACTGGATTTCTTCTCATAGTCCCCCTGTATCACAACCACCACAGAATCGCTTACGTTCTCAACATCTCCGACCATTGAGTTTAGGAATGCTAGCACTGTTGATACTTGCTGCAATAAATATCGTCAAAGAACTGAATATTGCCATCGCCCTTCAATCGCCCGCAAGTTTGTTTTGAATCCCGACGATGCACGCACATATCTTGAGAACATGTTTACGAAATAGTAAAATTTTAGCGGAAATGATTTTTTCTGAAACTATGAGGTCATAACATGTAATTTTCGGCTACTTTAATCAAAATCCATAAAACTATACCATTTTGACTATTCCCCAAAGGTCATGTAGTTGAAATACCCGAGTAAATGCTATGCGCAACGTATATTCGAATATTTGTTCACACGTCTGCATTGTAAACAGTTTTATGAATGACAGACACGTGGTCAGATTAATTACTTTTAAGGTCAAACCAAAAATAAGTTGCTTCAGTCGTTTCAGAATAGCAAAAAAAATATTGAATTCTATATTTTAGTAGGTCATACATCGGCAGATCAGACATCACTACCGGCGATATTCTTCAAATTCATTAAGTGGCCAATGCCCGTAGTGGCGATGTAAAAAATAGTTTGTTTAAAATGCAAACAAAGTCTATTTATTACCCTTTTAGGTTACTAATTTAACAATTTACTAGTAGTATAATACCTCAAGTCCCTTGGTTCCCTCTTCTGTGATGTTTATTAGATAAATTGTCAGCCCATTGACTGTGGTCGGACCAGTTTCATCTAGCTCCTGTATAATAATTATAACAAGAGATGTTTGTGAAACACGTATGCCTCCATGACAGCATACTTGTCGAAAATGGTAAAGGTCACAATGACGGGCCGCGCTAAAATGTACATAATTATAAGCCAGATTATTGAAAAGTTTATTCTAACTTCCTTGTGCGAAATGCATAATACTTCTGTAAGGCTAAATGCTTAACGAAATTTGACTACTTCGGATTGATTCATATTCTTTACGCACAAGTATGTGCTACCTTGTACCCTAAGCTATGTGATATCCTGCATTCACAACAAGTGTTTTCTAATGACATGACAAAGGTATGACTGCGTAAACTACATGACTGCACCAAATACTGCATAAAGCATTTATAATTAAGGCTGTCCTGGCTGGATGTAGTATATAAACTGTGTTTGAACAAAACTATCACCTTAGAACTGATTGTGCTGACTCTAAGAAGTCGGTCATCAATGTCGCTCCATCCAATAACATGACATGTCAGTATATCAGAAATCTGACCTAATGTGTTCAATGATTCCAGCTCTGTCTCATCTTTGTAAAGGTCAGACATGCACTTCTTGGCTGAAACATAATACCAGAAATAGGTCAGACATACACTTCTTAGCTGAAACATAATACCAGACATAGGTAAGACATACACGTCTTGGCTGAAACATAATACCAGACATAGGATAGACATACACGTCTTGGCTGAAACATAATACCAGACATAGGTTAGACATGCACTTCTTGGCTGAAACATAATACCAGACATAGGTTAGACATGCACGTCTTAGCTGAAACATAATACCAGACATAGGTTAGACATGCACTTCTTGGCTGAAACATAATACCAGACATAGGTTAGACATGCACGTCTTAGCTGAAACATAATACCAGACATAGGTTAGACATACACTTCTTAGCTGAAACGTATTACCAGACATAGGTTACACATACACTTCTTGGCTAAAACATACAATCACTTTTACTGTGGGACATTGACTTCTAGGTCGCCGATTCTTTTCAACAAAGATTACATTATTACATTCAAGCAAGACACATAAACTATACTCAGAGGCAGAATTGGTAAAAAATATTACAAAATTATTTTTCAAGCAAAATCAGAATAAAAATCAGGTAACACAGATATGGATATATCAAAAGTTATCACTGAAATTATGGCAATCCCTTGAAACTGGCTGATACGGCTATGTACATATATGCTCGCACAAGAGTCATGTGAGTGTCTCATGTTGAAATCCGCTCAATGATTTAAGAGAATTAGTAAAATACAAATATGAAAAGAGTGCAATATCATTTCTTTTATTCAAACATACTGCGCTGAGTCGATAACCAGTCCTAATGGGCGAAACTGAAGGACGGACAGAAAAGTTCAATACAACCAAATGGACTGCAATTTTTACTATATAGTCTAGATTATATAGTAAATAGTGAAAAAAAATATTTTTAAATCTATCTTTTAAGTGTATGACTAATACTGCCACCTGTGTATGTATAGTAAACAAGAGGGCACAAAGGGCCCTAGGTAGCTCACCTGTTGCACATTGGTCTAGGTATCAGTAAAACTTAAATTATGACCATATTTCATGATGATTGGATCAAAACAGGGTTCTCTAGAGTGAGCACACGGCTTTTCCTAAGATTTTACCTGTGACCTAGTTCTTGACTCCACATGGCTAAAATTCACACTAGGCTTAGATTACATGGAGAACAACATTCCGACTAAGTTTCATGAAGCTTGGATCAACATGGTGACCTCTAAAGTGAACACAAGGTTTTCTAAAATTTGACCTAGTGACCTAGTTTTTGACCCCACATGACCCAGTTTCATTCTTGGCCTAGATTTCATAGAGAACAACATTCTGATGAAGTTCCATGATGATCGGATCAAAACAACTACCTCTGTAGTGAACACAAGGCTTTTCTAAGATTTGATATAGTAATCTAGTTTTTGACCCCCATCTGACCCAGTTTCCAACTTGGCCTAGATATCATAGAGAACAACATTCTGATCAAGTTTCATGATGATTGGATCAAAACGACTACCTCTGGAGTGAACACAAGCATTTTCTAAGATTTGACCTAGTGACCTAGTTGTTTACCCCACATGACCCATTTTCAGAACTGGCCTTGATTTCCCAGGAAACAACATTCTGACCAAGTTTCATTATGATTGGATCAAAACGGCGACCTCTGGAGTGAACGCAAGGTTTATCTTAGATTTGACCTAGTGACATAGTTTTTGACCCCACATGACCTAGTTTCGAACTTGGCCTAGATTTTATAGAGAACAACATTTTGACAAAGTTTCATGAAGATTGGATCAAAAAGGTGATCTCTGGAGTGAACACAAGTTTTTTTCTAAGATTTGACCTAGTGACCTAGTTTTTAACGGCACATGACCCAGTATCAAACATGGCCTTGATGTTTTCAGTAAACAACATTCTGACCAAGTTTCATGATGATTGGATCAAAACGGCGACCTCTGGAGTGAACACAAGCTTTTTCTAAGATTTGACCTAGTGAGCTAGTTTTTGACCCAACACGACAAAGTTTCTAACCTGGCCTAGATTTCATCGAGAACAACATTTTAATCAAGCTTCATGAATATTGGATCGAAATGGTGACCTCTGGAGTGAACTTAAGGTTTTTCTAAGATTTGACCTAGTAACCCAGTTTTTGACCCCACATGACCCAGTTTCAAACTTGGCCTAGATTTTATAGGGAACAACTTTCTGACAAAGTTTCATTATGATTGGATCAAAATAGTGACCTCTGGAGTGAATACAAGGTTTTTCTATTATTTGACCTGGTGACCTAGTTTTTGACCCTACATGACCTAGTTTCGAACTTGGCCTAGATTTTATAGAGAACAACATTCTGGCCAAGTTTCATGACGATTGAATCAAAACTGTTTCCTCTAGACTGAACACAAGCAAATTGTCGACGGACAGACGACGGACGGCGGACGAAGGGTGATCACAAAAGCTCACCTTGTCACTATGTGGCAGGTGAACTAAAACTGGTATCAATACAATCTTTACTTACAGATAAGAGATGTGAACGTTTTGTGAACATTTCGGCTTTTTCGCATCAAGTACCGTGCCTGTGGGTAAGCCTCTAAACTCAAAGCATGGGTGAAACATTTGACAGCCATCATTCAGTAAATTCTTCCTCACACTTTTGAGAGAGTTGTTCCTTCAAACAGAAGATCAATGAATCTCCAGAACAAAACACATCACGTGCAAGGCAATTGTTAACAATAAGTTTTGACAATGTCACCACAATATTTGATAAATCAGCATTTATTTAAATCATGGAAACTTACCAGGCTTGTTATCATTTAAGTACCCTTATTTGTGTATATGGGCCATTGTGGATCATTGTAGACTCCACGTGAATGTATTTCTTATTTGTATTAAGTGATTTAAGTAAATGACATGGTGCTTTTTGCCTTATAATCTTTTTACTCGAGCCCTTCCATTCCCTTAAAATGCAGGTCTATCAATTCAATTTAAATGTTTATCAACCCGTATATTTTGTAGGGCAATCTGTCCCCTAAAACCTAGAAAACAACTTGTAAATTAATAAATTCGAAATCGAAAGTAGGAACAATTACGCTCTTCCTGTGACTGCAGAATAGTATCTTGAATCATATAAAATGTTGATTGAATCTGTACAACTGGTAAAAATAACAGTTTAATCTAATTATGCCAATGTTCTAAATACTTATCAAGTTATATCCATGCTGCAGTAAAAATGTTAATGAAATTTGAAATCGAAAGTAGAAACCAATCAGCCTTGTCTTAATGAAATTTATTGAATTGAATGATAACAAAATCAAATACAAACAGGTATTGTCAATTCAAAGATGTCTGTCAAAACCGCCATAATGTTCCATCTCTGAATAGCTAATTGCACCAAGTATAACCACTACGCTATAGGACCATTAGCTTTTTAATCATTCAAGTGTATTATTGATGGTAAAATTTAATCCTGACATACCTTTAATAATCGACCGGGGTGATTGTTTGTTTACGCGGTTGTGACAGAGATCTTTGAATCAACTATAGTAATCCAGGCGAAATGTAAATAGAAGATATTACCAGTAAAATATGTCTCAGTTGTGCAGAACCCTTGCAGTTCGTTTACGCAGTTAATTGATAACAACTATCACGGCCATAGCGAATCATCAAGTATAGGCATGTTGTCTCCCTTATAGTTTAGACTAAAACCCTGTACCTTCCGGAATAGAAAACGACATATTGATCATAGGTTTAGAATTATCTGTACTTGGTTTGCCCTGTATCGAAATTTACCGCTTTATTTGCTGTAAACGTGTGCCTTGGTATAAATTACAGAAAATCAATTTGTAGCATAAACTATTTAATTAAGTAAATTATATTTATGATTGTGAAGAACAAAAAATGGGCCTGATATTTTTTCCAACTTATGTTATTACGTATATCGTAGGCTATCATTATACGTAGGCCTACGATAGCAGCTTGGAGAGTTTGACACGACCCTGACCTTTTAATTAGCATCAAGGGAAGCAAATGTGTTCGACTTAATTTAGTCGATAAGAGTGACTTCCCGTGCAAGCCAGGGAAAAAAACTGTAGTACAGAGTAACTTCCTTTTCAAAATCAAAATGTTCGGCTTATTTGATGTCGGCAAGAGATACTTCCCCTGAAAATCGCTTATTTGAAGTCGGCAAGAGACACTTCCCCTTAAAATCAGAGGAGAGAACTCTGTAGTGCAAAATTACTTCCTTTCAAAATCAAGGGAAGCAACCATGTTCGACTTATTTTAAGTCGGTAAGAGTGACTTCTCCTGAACATCTGGGGAGAACACTCTGTCTGCACATAGTGATGGTGTGTCTCTGTGTCTCCTGCAGTTTCGTTATATCCTTCTTCAACTACAAGGTGTGTTAAATGGAACTGCTGGAATATTCCTCCATTAGTATTATGTACAAGTCAATGGTTTGCCCGCCTGGAGTGCAGTGGGCGACCCACAGGGAATTAGACATTTTATGTCTTAATCCCAACCATGGGGACATGTATTCACATAGTAACTTCCGGGTCTTGTAATCAGACCAAGGTATATTTCCTGGGACTGGGAGTCGATAAGGTTGTAAAATTTTCGCTTGTTGTGAAGATTCGTCTATCTTATTTACCCTGTATCCCCCGGGCAGCCATAATATTTACTGGTGCATCACTTATTTAGTCGACAGTATAGTCGATTCAATAAGTAATACTAATGAAGGAATTATCCCATTCGATAGAATAATGGGGTTTATCGTTGACTCATGTATATCCAGTTAAACCTAGATAAACATAGTTTACCTGCCGGACGAACTTATGTTTATGAACCGTTCTCGATTAACTTTGAAAGATCTGTAACTACATGTTAAATGATGCTAACAAATGTAGAAGGTTTGCGGTATAGGTTAATTTGTTCGTATATAGATATATGTAATTATGTCTGGATATATTCATCAAATCTATCATATAATTATCGTTATGCTATCAATACACACAACATTGCTATAAACATAGCAATAAGGAAACTCGTGTATAATACAACAACTATAATCGATTGTGTTAATGACCCGCAACACCATGATCGCATGTACATGCATAATAAGATGTCGATATTCACTGAATTATTGCGATTTTATGTACAATGGGCATGTGATTGTAACGTTATACGGTGTAAAGCTAGTTTGCGATAGAAAAAATGGCTGTTTCAAGCATCAAGCCTTCTAATTTGATATTTCTTTCATACAAAACAACAAATATGTTACATAGAACTTATGAACAAAACTTTTTAACTCATTTCTGATGTTGCCGCAATTTCAGTGTGTATTAGGAAGATATATTTTATCTATTTGTGAAAATTTTCATACTTGTAGCACAGGTAACTGTATCGTTGAAAATGAAAAACAAAATGAAAGAAAAAACTTTTTTTTCGGGGTTTTTTTCGTGTTTTTTCGTTTTCAACGATACAGTTACCTGTGACTTGTAGGTGAAGTAATTACAGAGAATTAAACTCGAGTTTTTCTATCGTAAACTAGCTATACACCAATATCAAACCGTGTCGATGGAATAGAAAACTATGATCACACTAGCATGTGTCCTACAGAGGCATAATACCCAATCCTGAAACCCAGAAACATATCTGTTTCGGGTAACATTAACATTTTATTGTTAACATTCAGATTATGTACTTCAAAATACCAAACATTTGTCATTTTTTTATTTTTTTCATCCAATTTTTTTATTTTATGCAGGAAAGATCATTCTTTCTAACGCAGCAAATCTGGATATCTGGATTTTTCTGGAATTATAGGACCTTTGTGGTGTTTATAGAAATTGTGTTGGTAGTATTGATGTCGAAAAGGAAACCGCCTGTAGTTGGGGTATAATTCGCTTCTTTTCCTCAGTAGGCGATCATTTTGTTGACAACCTCAAAGGTGACCATAGGACAATCGGAACTACTCGTGTCTTTCTGTCATAAATGGCGAAGTGCATTCGGTTGTACCAAGGGTGCTCATTAAGACGAATACCGTCTGTGATTTGTCTCAAGTTCTGCCAGAATAAGGTACCACTACGTTTGACCAATGGCGACCTTCTATTTGCAAACGAGATATAAAACGTACATGTCTGAGGGGTCCCAATTGACCATGATGGGTCTGTATTCGCTCCCTTGTTTGCCTAAATATACAAAAATTTACTTATATTTTGAAAATGTTTCTACTAAATTCCCTTTTGTTGATTATCATAAATCCATTCCATCTAACAAAACTAGTATTCTGAATGTTTTCCTAATTAAGGTGCATCATTAACTCGGTGCGTATCGCCTAATCCGACTACCCGGGTTCAAATCATGGTGGATGTACTAATATGACAGCCAAGTTGTAGCAGAAAATTGACAAAGCAAATAAAGCCTTTGTTCGCCATGTTTGTATGAGCTCGATATATCGCTGGCTTCGAATGAGAAGGTCGTATCTACAAAATCGATATTTTGAGAAAACAAGAAAAATCTGTCTGAAATTTACTCTTTACTTATGGTAAAACACGTTTTTACAACTTTACTTTGGTCCACATGATTGTTCCGATTTTCATAAAAAAATAAGCTCACTAGAGGCGCTTTATGGTTCAGATTTCAAATACATGCAAGTATCATTCGTATGAGGTCGTAAAATTTAGTTACGACATTCTCATTCTAACTCAGCAGTGTGTTTACTAGTATTTTTAAATGAAGGGAGACAATACGACCGGGTAATGGTGATGACAATGTTGATTCCATTGTGTACGTGATCTGCACGAGTCACATGACCGCCGTTATCACGTGATATCACGTGACATACATAACACAGTGACACACTGACATGAAAACGTCGAGCTATGTTGTTTTAAGTGGATAAAATCAACAGTAGAACACCATTATTTATACATCATATAACTTATTTGTTAATGGGATAAAACTGAGGATATGTAATAAATAAACACATACGCATTAATTATAAACTACGCGTTGTCTTGGAAGTTGCAATGTCATTGTGAATCTCTTTATATAGCTTCTATTTACTGAAATGTTTTATATATGGTAAGTGAAGTATAATGTACCGTATGCATGTGAAGATGTGGTAGGGCACACCATATCAGGGCATGTATTCAGAAAGCTTAATTACTTACATATTTTCTAAACAATTATTCTAAGACAAAAAATAGTTCGATTAGGTATCAAAAACATTAATTTCAACTTGACCACTCCGACGTTTCGACATTGCAATACAAGTACATGTACGTCGAAAAATGTCCATCATAAATAAAAATTTAGATTTGTTTGTTAAAATCCGAGAATTTTATTCGGCAAACTAGATAGAATAACTACCCATATTTCGTGCCTGAAAGCAGGTCACAATCTTGCAATATGGGTAAAATACTGTTATTAAATGCATTTTAATGATCATGCCACGTAATATTGCGAAACATAGAGAGACTTTCAACCAGAATGCTGATAAAGTATACATATTTTAACCAGTGTGGTGCCAAAAGGTTAGAATGTCTTTGTTTTAAGGACTCAGACGCGTAAAGCAAATATTTAAAACAATTAGACGTCTCTTAGGATAGAAAGACGTAACAGAAAAAGCCATAGTCTAAGACTTTATTTAGTCTGGCACGAATAAGAGAAGATCATCAACAACACACGTGAATAATATAGTCATCAATTTTATTTTTAATTTCATGCAAGTTTGCATGACCGAAGTACGTAAGCACAAATTGAAAAAAAAAACATTTGAATCAATCATACATCGTTGAATTTCAACAGCGATAGCACATTTATAAACTAAGACGAGAGGGCAGATTATCCCATAAAGTTGAACACCATAGGTTCAAGCATGTAGATGCCGTTCACACAGATAGCCACTAGACGACTTGGTGACCTGCACCGTTGTCGAGACTTGTACGGGCATGGTGAACACGGTACAGGTAGATGACAGCCGGAGTTTAGGCGACACGTTTCTGAAATATAAAGCAATTTATCATCAAAACTGGTTTTCAAAAAGCATATCTGTTGAACACTTTTAATATTTGACCTAAAAACTGTTGTGTCCTTATTTCCCGCAATTTTAAGAAATATCTGGAAGCTTTTTATATAGGCATTTGGTCTCAACTGTTCGTTAACTGATAATTTTCTTCTATACTAGTATTAGGGTACGTAACGGAACGAACGATGACCAGGAAAAATAATTCACAGTTGAAACCAAATGCCTACGTTTTAAGTGCATAGCCTGTACATGTTGAGGGAAAAAAGAACTTGGCAGAATCAGAATGGAACTGGAGCCTGAAATCTAATTTTACATGAGGTTCACAATTGCGACATGAAAACCGGCTTTATTATAGGACTCGTGCTACATGTACACAATAGGACAAAATCTGCGTAACATATTTGTCACATTGTGCAGCAATTATCTGGCTAGAACAGGTTTAACGGTGTCCTACCACGCTGATACAACATACATGTTTTATAATGTGGATTGGCATTTCACATTTACGCTTGATACATAGAGTCACCCATTTCCCTGAAGTTACGTCGATTTTTGTGAGAATTAATTTTCATTAGACGCGATATAAATAACTGGCTGACTTTGACATATCTTTCTATTTGATCATATAACTTAATACGTAAGAAAGTGGATATACACGTAACGTCATATATGATGGTATCAGTCCAACAAGTTATTATTTCGGTAACTGGCTTAGTATCTACGATATTGGTATATGTTTTGTATCTAAATGAGTGTTAATGGTAGACATAAGAATCCCAAAAGCTAATTAACCGCATAAATTTAGCCACAAATGGCGGTTGTATTCATTAATTTGTCGTATAACGTATTTTCCAAACGAAGCAATGATAAATGTGACTGTCCTTGCAATTACATACATGTATACTTATACAATTTTGTATCAAAGTACTAACGAGTACAATAATTGTATTACAGGGGCCTTTTTCACAAACATTGTAAGTCTATAACTCAGTCTTAGATTTTACATTGCAATATGTTCTATCAGCTCGCGTGCTGTTTACTGGTTATAAATGTACAATGTTGGTGAATGAGGCCCCTACACTGGAAAAGAGCATGACAACTGCAATACTGACTGCATTGGGTGTACTGAGTTTCAACTCACCAACCATGTCCACAAATAAGCTACGAAGGGTGTTTTATAAATAGTACAACTGCACCGCGCATGTGCTTTGGGTGCTGAATGAGTGTTCATTGTACATACAAATGTAATTATATTCGAAAGGTTATCCTTCATTGATAATATCTCAAATAATCATCAAAATACGTCAATATACAAAGCAATAAATCGCTGAAGGTCGTAACTACAAAATCAATATTTTGAGAAAACAAGAAAAACTCTCTGACAATCACTCCATGCACTCTTTACTTACAATAAAGCAAGCTTTTTCAACTTCTGTTTGGTAAACATGATTAATTCAGATTTTCATGAAATAGGCTCATAAGAAGCGCCTTATTATATACAGATTTCAAAATTACATTAGTCTTACAAGATCGTTAGTGGCACTAACGACCTTCTCATTCTAAGCCAACGATATTTACTCTGTTTATGATCCGCTCTCATCCTATGGGTTAAGTTCAGAAGTAAAGAGATAAACAAATCATCTATTAAACGATGTGCTTACCTTGGAAACGAAACCTATCGGTGCCTCTTTGTGGAGTTTGTCTAGGCTGTTGGAATTGTTGGAATTCTTGAAAAACATTTCTATGCATAAAAAGTCTTTTGTCAGGCAGTAATTGGCGCCTATCGTGTGTATTACGTCTATTATTCACATTGTTAAAATTATTTCTCGGCATTTTGAATTGTTGTTGTTGTTTTCTTTGTCTTTGTTGCTGCTGCTGTTGTTGTTTCCGTTGCTGTTGTTGTCGTTTAGCAGTGGATGGTCTGCTAGTAACAGAGCTAAGATCAATAACCATAACTTTAGGTTTTCGTTTGACAATTGGTGCTGGGGTTACCGGTCGCTTCTTTTTAATCAAAGTAATCGTACGAGGCTTTTTCCTTAGTATATTACTTGCATTACTCACATTTTGTTTCTGTTTTGTTTTTTGTTTCATTTTCTGCACAATGTTATTAATAGATTTAGCTTCTCTTAACACAGGTTTAACCGTCCTTTGTTTTGCCTGTACCTTTTTTCTCATTGAGTGTTTTGTTTGTATATCTCTATCCCATGGCCACACACCAGAATAATCACAATAAAATGTTATAAATCCCGGATGTGGCGTAGCTTCCGGTAAGTCATCCGGGTGCTCAGCGCTCCAAATGCCATTAACGGCTTCAGCATAGTTTTCGCCGTACATTTTTGGCGCATCTGGAGTAATCCTAATGACACCTGAACAAGGCGAGGATTTCGGCGGATTAGTGGAAGTATCTAGACAAAAAGGTCTACACGTTCTACCACAATAGTCAAATGCATACACTATGACGTCAGTGAAATTTGAATCCGGACTTTTTACACCCAGATATGTCGTTGCGGAAGACAAAGCGTGTCTTTGGTCAAGAATGGTAAAATCTTTATATTTACCATAATAATTCAATCCATACGATTCTACGTATATTTTACGAGCGACTGAACTAGTTAACTTACAATTCGGATATGCGGCTAAACTTTTACTTAAAGTTTTGTTTATTGAAATTGTAGAAAACACATCGGCTGTTGTAACCGGGCGGTTGTTAAACACAGGATACGCTTTATAGTTAACAAACTCTGGTGGTCTTTGAAGCACTATGTTGACCGGTATATAAGCCCATTTACGTATATCACAGTATTGGTTTATAGCGAATGTATTCTGCACAGCACGTGTAAGTTGTGCCTCTACACATATTTCTGTTTCCGGCCCCGAGTCCCCTTGCACTTCCTCTCGAGATAGACTAACACATAAAGGATAAGAACGAGTGACGTCACACCGTAGATACTTAGATATACATGTTGGATGAGTCCTAGTACATACAGGCATAGGTTCATACTTCACCATGTCTGCTAACACATTACTTAAAGCATCCACGTTCCTTAGATCACCAAATCCTAACGCGGAATCAGGAGCGTGTTTCTTATCACCATAATCTGTTTTAGGATAATCCGTTTCAGGATCGATGCCCATCATTTTCTGTCTGGTTCGAAACTCTTCCCATAAATAATCTATAAACGAATGATGTAAGAAGAACACAGGATCTTCAGCGCTTGTGCTGAGGTCCTCCATATTCCCACCAATCCAAAGATGAACCGTATTATGTTGCAATTCTAAGTTGTATTTATGTGGTGCTCCTGGGCTCACAATCTGCTCGGTATGGTTACGTGAGAGGATATTGTGTATTCCTTCATTGGTCATCAACGAACCCGAACCCCCAATATTCCTTGTCAGAACGGAGTCCATGGAATACACCTTAAAGTCTGAGAATGGTCCAGTAGTAACAAAACCATCACCGTTACCTAGAAACTGGTCAGACCAGATAATTGATTTTGTTGGATCTTCCATTTCAGCATCTAGATTGGACGCCCAATACGGTATGGAAACAGCGGGGTCCTTCATTCTAAGGGCTGTTTCAAATCTGCAATGTATCGATGTAACATTTACAATGTATTTGATTTCTTTAAATTGATTTGCTCGGAATTGTTACTGTTTAGTCGTGGTATTACATTATTTTCATAAATAAGGTCAGATTTGATACTATTTAATTCCGAGAGTGACAATATAGCATGAATACGGATCTTGGACTAGAGTACCATGATGTTGTTGAGGTTAACGACTAACATGATTGTGTTAATGTGTGTTAATACGACCTAGGACACCGTGACTATGTTGGGTCATCATTTGTATTGGTAACTACTGACTCAAACGTGATTCACCCATCACCGATAGATAGGTATAAAATTAATAGAAGAACTTACATTAATAGAAACACTCGGTGCCAGCCTGGAAAACCAGCGCCAAAATGTGCCATAGGAATAATATCACCCGCATGCAATTCAGCAATGGCTGTTAACACATTCGGTTTCAATGTCTGAAAGTACAAATACAGAAGTTATACCATTTGGTGGTTGATAAAAAGTATGAACCAATGACTTATCGAATAAATGAACCATTTAAATTACAAAAACATTTCCCATGGTCGGTGGTACTCAACAGAGACAGTCAAACACGACAGGAACAATAAGGGACGCATAAAAAAAGAACATCAAAGGGACTAGTAAGCACACGCCACAATGCCCTACACAAATCAAATACTGAACACAAAAACCGAAATAAAAAATTAACAACAATGTTTAAATAACACTATGAAAGGTTGATGCATCTGGATTTAATAGTTTTAAAAGCATTTATGCACAAAAAGATTAAAACGAATCTGACCGGGGAAGAATAAGTTGTTAATGCAAAACACACGATTTTACCTTGTCTTCTTTTAAACCTTTCAGTGCTTTGTGGAAGCGGTCTCTCTCTTCGTCAGTCAGCATTCTGTAATCTTTTCGTATCCTTGGAAACTGTGAAGCAGCCGAATCAACAGCCAATCGTAACATTTGATTCAAGTAATCTCGTGTTTCACGTGTAATGTTATGTCCCATCTCTTCAGCCATTTGCCACATCACGCGTTGCATGCATTCCCAGAAAATCTGCTCACCTAAAAACACAAACATCAGACAAATAAAACAATTGCGTTATTTACATATTTTATATTTAGGTAGGTGAATGAGGACATTTTGACACCTTAAATTAGGAATTAAAGTGGTTTACTGAAACTTATGCTTGTGGTCTGTGTTTTTTCTCTTGTGTCTGCTGCTTCCTATATGTGGCATTCGTGACTGCCTTGTTCTGTTTAGGGCTGCCTTCCCTGTTTTCTTTTGAACTTCGATACAGAACAGAAAAAGAAAATGAACACCATTGTATCCTTTTTAAATGCGATAATCTCATGTTTCGGATATCTATCTATAAAATAATTTGTGGTGTCCATATAAAGCAATTTTATTCTTTTTAGCAGAAACAATAGCTGGTCATCGTTAAGTTAGAGTTATATCGGACGATATTTTTTTTAAGTTCCAAAAACTGAAAAACCATTAGGCGTTCACATCCATTAGATTATTTTTCGCTTCAGTCTTAAAAGAAACTCTCTCTGTGATGTATTGGACATGCGAACTGTCTATTTTCATACGAAAATGTTCTAGAACACCCTTTCGAATTATAAGAATCGTCTATTATCAAAGTACCCGGAACCCATCCAAAGTTTTAATTTGCAATTAAGGTAGTATAGTATCGTACTAAAAACGATGCAAGTAATAAGGTTGACGTTAAATGACTGTTAAAATATAGCTCTATACACTTTAAAGCATAACAATAGTTTTACATGACGGTATATCCAAACATGATTTCGTATAAATTACTACTTCAGATATCATACCTATTAATTATTAAAAATGATAAATATAAAACACAAATGTATTAATTAGCCGTCTATGAGTGTGAAGTGTAGCGTTGTTGATTGAGGTTGACTAGCGATGAGGGTCGGGTAATAAATGAGAAATATACGTGACAAATCTACACGAGTCAGACAGTTGTCTATCCCTAGGGTAACTGATATAATAAATGAGTAAAAGCATAAATATAGAGTTCTTCTCGGTTCAACCAACAATATACTCGTGTTATTATATGTAATATCCAAGATGTGCCATTGTGTTTGGGTTAATTGTGTATAAACAGTATGTTCTCATGATCTCATGTATATTGCATGTACGTGTATATAATGTTAAATATGCCAGTATAAGTCATTTAGCTTCAAAATGATAATAAAAAATCAGATAGGGAAGGCGGCACATAGCAGAACCAGCCATGTACGAAAGGAGCAAAAGAAACACAATTCCACAACAGTTCAAATTATCTCTTCGATTCATAGCACATATACAGTAAAAGTACTAGTACACTATGTTTTTGTATTATTTGAATCGGTCGCTTCATTACCTCACATGCGCCGTATTACATGTCATTTTACTTTACTTAAAGTACCTGATTCACAAATTCAATCGGACTCTTTTTGAAATCGGCGTTGTAACTCATCAACCGGCGGTCGCATAATGCTTACACATCGGGTACACATCGGCTACCCCTATATACCTGGTCCAGTGTTACTCATGTACGAGTAAGCCAACATTTTTAAAATTACAAAGAAATAGTGTACACTTACCTGTGATATCTGATATATTATGTTGTATTTTAGCACTGTTGAAATATGACTGTAATCCGTCTGGCATGTGAAGTTTCTGTATCATTGTGGATGTCAGTAAGATGGTACTGAATAAAACTAGCAAACATGACTGCAGTTTGACCATCTGGAAGGAGAAATATCGTACATAACATCTACTAGCATTATAGGATTAAACGACCATGTGTTGAAGTTCACTGATGTGTTAACATCCGATCCGAAGGAACGCATTGCGTAGGGGATTTATGGCAACCTCTTCAGGTCGGATGCTTACACCTTAGTAAATTTCACTAAACGGAATTTTCCTGGAGTGTAAACGTCACCGTCTGCGCCAACCAGAATGCGGGGATTTGTTAATTTTGGAATTATATACTTATAAATTCGTCAGATAAACTAGCATAACGTTTTGCTCTAAACAATACACACGAACATGCATTGATATCTTAAAGGTGAAAATAGTTTTTATTTTGCATGGCCTGATAACGCAAGCCCGGTTGTTGACCTGTTAAGACAGATACCATATTGTATAAAATTGAGCATAATAAGTATAAGAGTAACAACAAAGTATTCATTTGTACAAACACGAATTATATTGTTTACCATAATGATTATTAGCATAAATCTATTAAAATGACAATATATGACATGGCATTAAATTTACTATAATATATTTACTATACTTCAACGAGTAATTGGTATTAATATGCAAATTCAAATGAAGCAATGAAAATATCAAAATGAACACATTTTTTCCAGTTAGGTAGATAATTGACATTACGCCAGAGCAGAGATCGCTCAGTCTGGTTGTTTGTCGAAGGTTGATTGGCGAAAGTGCACAAGTTAATCCATTTGACCGACCAATTGATTATAATTTACCGTAAAACAATAATTTAATGGGTATTAGTTGACAACTGGCGTAATGTCAATTTAGCCTTGAAATCAGAAAAAAAACGATCGTTCGTTGTTTATTATAAGTTATACATGATATTCGTAAAACTGTATGGCGTAATTGAAATAAAACTGGACAATCAATGTTATGTGGAAAACAGACTCGAGTCGCAACAGTATCGGGCATTTAAAATGATTTATCCAGTCAATTCCGGCAAAATCGTCCCGATAACTTGTGACTTGCTATATCAGTCAACTGACCACGTGAACTGACGGACTTTTATAGCCATATTCTCTTCTATTGGACCAGTCTTCAGTTGCTATACTTTAAGATGAGTAATTTAGTATTCACCCTTCACTGAAGCATTCCAAATAGAATTTTCAGCTCAAATGAGAGATTTTGCTCAAATGATTATCAGAAATAGAAAGGAGTTGCTAAATGAAATCGATACTGCGGATTTCAATGTTTGTGTCCATGGCGTCGCTGATTTGGACACAGTCTCAATTTCTTATGTGATGCATTTTGAGTCCAGTGGCTGAAAATTGCGTTTAAACCAAACATTATTCTTTCCAAGGATAATAAGACCATATAACATCACCAACAAAATGTGGACGCAGGGATTGGTGTGGCTTATTAATATAATACACGTACATGTGCGCATAATTACATCTCCTAAATTTTGACTTGCCACTAACACAGTACGAACCGCAGGCACACGGTTTCGTACATTTTAACCATTTGTATGAATTATTTTTTCGACTACCTTCTAAAACACCAAAATAAAAATTTAATACGAGTGGTTAAATCAACGAAAACGTGTGCCTGTGGTACGGACAATTAGTAGTACATCAGACAGTGCGGACATCTATCTTTATTACTTCTTTATGTGGTTAATATAATTAATATAATTATCAGAATAAATAAATTAGTGTTAGTTGATATCTTGACAGAATATCTAATGTGACAAGTTATATTGCTGACTGTAATTTATGACTAGTGACGTAGAATCCATCTGTGTCGTTACGGAAATGAGCAATTGTGTTCGTCCAGTTTAAAAAACAATTATTTTATAAAATGCTAAATAAGCAAAATTGTCTATTTCAGAAACTTACTTTAGAAAATGTCAAATAAGCAAAAGTTCCATTTTTCAGGTTTAATTAATAAAGTAAGTACGACATTAACAAGGCTGGCGTAAATGCAATAATGCAATCTTCCATATATGAACCTCATATCATTTATATCTTCCTTTATTTAATGTTTTCAGTTTAAAATGCCAGATAAGCAAAATTGTCTATTTCAGAATTGATAAAGTAAGTAAGTAACGATGCTAGCTTAATTGCAATAATGTAATGTTTCCATAATAAATATATGAGCCTTGAATAATTTATATCTTCCTTTATTTAATGTTTTCTGTTTGAAATGCTGAATAAGCAAAATTGTCTGGTTCAGAAACTTTCCTTGAAAATGCAAAATAAGCGCAATTGCCCAGAATGTATCAAGTACGTAAGTTATAATGCTAGCATATTTATAATAATGTCATATTCTACATATAAGCCTCGTATAATGCACATCTTCTTCAACTTAATGTTTTAAGTTTAAAATGCCGAAAAAGCAAGAGTGTCTATTTCAGAATTTTTGTTAGGAGGCTAACATATTTACAAAATGCAATCTTCTACATGAGCCTCATAATACTCTTAAGTTAGATACATTCGTAACGATACATTTTTTAATTATTTGAGGTTTTACGAATTGAACAATATCATCTTCATATTGCACGTTACAGTGTTAGATCCACAATAGCAAGTGGTGTTCTTTTGTTTTGTTAATTCCGTGTTGCTTTTGGTGAGTGATGCCCCTATAGTTCCGTATTTTCACAATAATTACTAGAAAATCGGGTAATGTGATTTATTTGAAGCTCCTTAACCGTCAACAATTACTAATTATCAAAATTAAACTATCAATAAAAAGTCATCATATAATAGTATTTGTCATTTTGACCAAAACAATTTTGTGCAATGCTCTCTTCGTGCGTTTCGTCGTCCATCTCCGCTGTCCGATTTGCTTTGTTTTTTAACCAATTTATTTTTCACCCCCATGCATTTGTGATTATGAGAAAAAATGTTATCATCGCAACTACAAGGGTCAGTCAAAAATAACTGAGTGTTGATGCTTAGTAGAAGAAATGTTCATATAATTATCATTAAATATGGTATCTCATCTATGTATGGCGAATAACAATCGTGGTTATGATTAGTTGGTGCTTATTACCAGGCAACCAAAGAAGACAACTCAAAGACATGCGTTCACGCTGAAGAACAAAAGTGTGCATCAGATATACTTAATTATAGTTGATTTATTCCTCCAATATAGAAAATATCGAACTTTAAATTGTCACTTTATTTGTTAGTATTGAAACCACAAATTTACCCAAGAACGCATGCTGTTTTTCAAAAACGACTACGCAACACAACATTAGTGACCATTCTGTAAAACTCGTTAATTATTACTTGATCTATACGATTCTACAAGATGTGCCTATGTAAAGTAGAAATAAACGTTGGAATTTACGACAGAGTCAATCTCCCTGTCGCTGGCACGAACGCATATACCCCTAAGTGATGTCCTTTGGTTGCGTAGCAATATTCATAAGCCTGCATCCGAACATGAAATTCATAAGAATATCCGCAATGAGAATATTTGACGATGCTTTATAGAAAATACAATTGTAAATACATTATGAAGGCTTAATTAATCAACTGTCAGTTATTTTTGACTGACCCTCGTATGTTCAATTATCAGTGTCCTGGTGGTATTGAAAAAAAATGCTTTGCAAATATTGATAATAAGCTTGCAGTATCGTTCTATCCAGTGGTTTCTGATAGAATTGAGTAAAATATTATTCAATTAAGAGGATATATAACAAGGAGCTATTTCTTACTAATAAGCATGAATATTTTTTTTAAACGAAAGTTAATTAAAGAGATATTTCAAGTTAGTTTAACGGACATTGTGAAAAAACGAGGCGTACGGTTCTTTTTGCGCTCAATATTTGAGACTTTGGTTCTTCATAATTGTCCTTAAGATTTCGTGTTCTTTTTTTCGGTTTAATGCTGCCTTTGCTGTTCGATATGTTACAATTATCTTTTTTCAAATTACTGAAGTGTTCTTATTAATAAGCGGACATTCGCTAAAATGTGGAGTAGAAAAGTATTATAATACGTTTTGTTTCCTTTTTATTTGCGTCATATTCAAACATTACGAAATGTATAAATATCACCGGTCGTCTTACACTTGTTTGCCCCATTGCAACTGAAACTCCCGTATGATGCTCCCGGAACCTGAGTAGCATTGGATGATTGTGGTGACGATCGACCAAAAAAGGAGTCAATGTCTAAGAAAAACATAATCTGCCAAATCCAATTTGGTGTTCGAGATTTTTACAACATTATTACAGAGGTACATCTGTCTGAAAAATGCCGAAGATGCTACTGTCCAATTAAGAAAGCCTACAAAGGCATGCATATGCTAACGTTCCATCGAACCAACTGTAGCTTCGGCATATTGCAATTGTAGAAAGATGAAAGCTCGTCTTATTGGCATCTTTAGTGTGAATAATGTCGAAACTGCACCAAAGAATTGAAACAAAAAGCCGAACACGCAATGTTTTACAAACAGTGTAGTTCCTTGCCCAAAAGCTTCACAACATAATTCAAATATCATTGTTCAAAATGCAGTTGTGTATTTTAATGTCACTGCTCAAATCACAGTTGTGCACTTTGAATTCTCTTGAAGAAACTAGTTTGTACTTTTTCTGCATTTTGATGTGCCATGGTGTCAACGAAACTATAAAAGTTCATAGATAATACAAAGTGATCAGTATAAGCTTACCTTTGAATGGCGGACTAGTTATCTATGGTAGAATTCAGCATCATTCACGAACGTGTACAGGTATAGGATGATAGTGTCGTATAGAGCAGGGAATAAACGCTGTACCCTCCTTATGGTGCATATTTCAACACTCGACTGGCTGACAGTCACAATATCCAGTAAGCCAAAAATCCACGTGTCTATTTCAAAATCTTAAATACATGTAACTATTTTCATGAAATGATGTTAATTCCATAAGACCATTTTGACTATACCATTAAAATGAAACGTATTGTCCACATGTTAAAACAGCAATTAATGGTACGCTGCGAAAGTGTGTGTTTAGAAACACCGAAAACTACCTCGAAATATATATACACACATACAATCCTGTTAAGCAAAAAAACAACCAAAACCACGTACCAGAAATTACAAAAGGACGTGATATCCTTTGTTTCAAAGTTGTTAGTTTACTTCTAACATAGACGTGAAATTAACTTCGCTTTTTGACTCCATGCTTATAATTATCAATCCGATGAATCATATGTGAACTAACCATACACGCACCACCTACTGTACAACGTTTCCTATTATTTTCTCTCCTCTTATTAATTGGTTTTCTCTTAATTGATAATTAACACTGCAAGCCTTGCTTTTCGTAAAAGATTGAAACCGTCCGTTTAAATGAGTGTTCCTTTTATATTAAACACAGAAATATTATAAATTGCTTCGTTTTTTTCTGACGGTAATTTCACAAGACAATAAGAATATATAAATTACGTCTTTTTTCCAGCCGAAATTTCGTAAGAAAATTGCAAACACATGGTTTATATTTAAGACGATTACCGAACAACAATATATATTGTTGAAGTGAATGTATGGTCGTGTCGTGGCCATTAATATCTGTTCATGAGTACGTGTGTCGTAAACGTGTCATATTGTGTTTATTTTACAATATATATACATCATCACTAATTTCTGCCCTCATAACCACCTTTACTATATCAGGACAAACAAACGTCACTATTTGGTTCTAATCACTAATTTGTTTTATAATCATGACAAACAAGCGTCACAATTTGGTTATATACCAGGACAAACAAACGTCACTATTTGGTTCTATACTAGGACAAACAAACGTCACTATTTTGTTCGATACTATGACAAACAAACGTCACTATTTGGTTCTATACTAGGACAAACAAACGTCACTGTTTTGTTCGATACTAGGACAAACAAACGTCACTATTTGGTTCTATACTAGGACACACAAATGACAGTATTTGGCTCTGTACTAGGACAAATAAAGTCACTTTTTGATTATATACCAGGACATGCGAACGTCTACATTTGATATTATACTAGGACAAATAAACATCACTATTTGATTATATACCAGTACATGCGAACGTCTACATTTGATATTATACTAGGACAAATAAACATCACTATTTGATTATATACTACGACAAAAAACATCACTATTTGATTATATGCTAGGGCATGCAAACGTCACTATTTGGTTCTATATCAGGACAAACAAACGTCACTGTTCTGTTCGATACTAGGACAAACAAACGTCACTATTTTGTTCGGTACTAGGCGAACAAACGTCACTATTTGGTTCTATACCAGGACAAGCAAAAGTCACTATTTGGTTTTATACTAGGACAAACAATTGACACTATTTGGTTATATACTAGGACAAACAAACATCACTAATTTGTTTTATAATCATGACAAACAAGCGTCACAATTTGGTTAAATACCAGGACAAACAAACGTCACTTTTTGGTTATATACTAGAACAAACAATTGACACTATTTGGTTATATACCAGGACAAACAAAAGTCACTATTTGGTTTTATACTAGGACAAACAATTGACACTATTTGGTTATATACCAGGACAAACAAACGTCACTATTTGGTTATATACCAGGACAAACAAACGTCACTATTTGGTTATATACTAGAACAAACAAATGACACTATTTGGTTCTATACCAGGACAAACAAAAGTCACTATTTGGTTATATACTAGAACAAACAAATGACACTATTTGGTTCTATACCAGGACAAACAAATGACACTATTTGGTTCTATACCAGGACAAACAAACGTCATTACTTTATTTTATTAAATTACAAACAAACGCCGCTACTTTTTTCTATTTAAAGACTAACCAACGTTCCTAATTGGTTATAGATATTTATGCCACCTTTACCACATAAGGACAAACATATATTTTTGATTCCGAGGACCAAATCCTTGGAGTAGAAATTTCTACTGACAATCGCAATATGCAGACTAACGCTCCTCTTGCTTCATGAAGATTTATATGCAGTGCCCTACAGTACTCGTCATTTTAATATCTTTTTCCCTGTTCCTTGGAAATAAAACGTTTGCCCTTTAAAATTTTCAAAATTTGTTCTTGTTGCGTGTATATACGAAATACTTACACGAGAATAATAAATAATAATAAATGTATTTATAAATATTTTTTTGTTTTAAAAATACGGAATTTTACCGGATTTGTTGGTTTTTATACATTTTATTGACATTTTTCACGACATCGTAGATTTCACGCAAGATAAATATTGATCTGCGCATGCGTAGTAGTTAGCCACAGGTGCAAACTGTCAAAATTCGTGTAAAGTCCTGTCTATAGACGATCCATTTGTGCATATCATAACCATGCGTTAAAATGTCGATTCTTTAGAGATGGATTAAGTTAATCGAGCTGACAGCATGCCTTACCTGATTCCTAAATGCGCCCACCTTGACGGATCGGCGTGGTAACAAAGGACGCTAATTTGCAAATGGCGGATGATGTTTCGCCTACCAATGTATCGTAGTAAATTTTGATCCCTGCACGCTCATATGTTTATTGTCATCTTACTATAAATCAAGGAATCAATAGTTAAATATCAACAAATTCAGATTTACATGCTAGTTAAGTCTATGCAAGTTTTATTATTGAGAAATCCGTGTGTCAAGAAACGCAATTGATTCTTGAAGTTGAACAATAAACTAGTCATTGTCAGGAAATAGACCTGAAGTTTAAAGGTGTTTCCAGTTTAACTGACCCAGTTCTCAATATGTCGACAAAAAGTAAAAAGAAAGAACAACGGATCCTGGCCAATAGATACCAGGTCATAAAAAAGCTTGGCAAGGGGAATTTCGGTACAGCTTACCTGTGTAAAGATTTGCGGAACAAGTCAGGAGACGAGGAAAGCAGTCTGTAAGTATACACATTGTCTGTGTGATGATATATATGGAATATGGCTGCAGTATGTTGATAGCCATATAACCTAGAGTTGCTTGCATAATGCCGTATCTCGTGATATAGATGTGGGGCAATCTGCTAGGAGATTTTTTAATTTCTGACCTTTATCTCCATCGCAGATGTGAACTAAAGTGTCATATATGTGGAAGTAGCGCCGATCAAATTTTTATCGCCACTTGAAAAGGTGAATGAAAAGTTGTAAATACCATGAAATATATAGCATATCCACCAAGATCAACCCTTTTTCTCGTTATCTGCACCAAAAGCATCCATAAAACACTCAGCGGTTCGTTTGTCCGACAGTGTTAACACGACGATGTCGCACTTTTAAATTCCACTACACAGCTATTTGTTGTTGATATGCAAATCGCATTCCCCTATCGACCAATCAGAATACTCGATGGAATGAGTTTCTAGAACAATGGAGGATGCTGGGAGATCTTCGGCACTATTTGGTTTTCACAGTGATGTACACTGGTATGCGTGAAACCAATTACCCTGAGCTCGCTCGGATGAAACTAAAAACGAAAAATTAACGAAGATTTGTTGACAAATCGAGCTGATTTTTCTTGTAAACTAATAGTTAATGACTTATGAACAGAATACGATAAGTTAATAAATGAATTTTACTGCTCGCTTAGCGATTTGCACAACGTTAGCATATGAATTACACACGTGTTGCGCTCATCTATACGGGCAGTATACGCGTACCGGATACTCACAGTTATGTTTACATTGGATTTTCGGAAATTACACGTGCTGATTTATTTATCGATTAATTGATTATAGGACCAATATTAACAGTTGTTCTGTGCCATTCGTTTATTTTTATTATATTTTACATGTTCAATGCTGAAAATGGCTCTAATTTGGCGTAAAAGACAGAATTCATGAAACTCAAAAACTGATCAGTAAAGCGCATAATGGGTCTTGACTTAGAAGTGGATACTCTAAGTCGAGATTGTTTGACTACTCGTGATACAACTTATAATGCAAGCAATGAGAGGTAATACAGGCCAACATAATGTCGCAACTTAGTCGTGTGATATTCTGATTATTATATTTCTGCAAAAGTGAAATAAGCACTTTTACTCACAAAAAACATTCAATGTGTAAACATTGTCATCACAAATGTCTGCATATAATGTAACGTCCATTCATTAAAAGATAAATGTTTATGTCATGATGTCACACTCATTGGCATTGACATATTTTCAGCATATAACACATCAGACATGCATGAAACGGATTAGGGAACCTTGTCAAACCCAGACATGTATGATACGGAAAATGAGATACAGAACAAATCGCCCTTTGGAATACAGTGTGGTTTGTTCTGTATTTGAGACAATACATACACTGGTATATATTAAATTCAATTATTCCGTTATTAGTGCCCAGTGTATGGCACCAATACAACACCCCTGTGTTTCCGAAATGTTTGTCTCATTTTGGTTGAAAAACACTGAAAAGCGCGTAGGAAATTTCCAGGACCCCAGGCCGAGATTCAAACCAGGGACCACTGATTGATACTTGATAGCTCTAAGTCTTTAACCACCTGTCCATTGTTCCACCCAAAGGTGATAACATTAATAAACCAGTCTTTAATCCTTTGCTTACATCAGAGGCCCCAACACTGTCTATGACGGTGGTTTCCACAATTTGCTGGATCTATGGTCTCATGTATTCAGGAAGATGTACAGCAGATTTGGAGCATGTATGAATCTATTATGACAGTGAAGAATGTCACTGCTTACTGAATGGTTTGTGATAGTTCTAAAATGTATGAACTTTTTCTCTATCTCAGTAAAGTGCTGAAGGAAATATCAGTGGGAGATTTACAGCCTGATGAAACTGTTGATGCCATGCATGAAGCAAAACTTCTCTCCAAGCTAGATCATCCAAGTATTGTACAATTTCATGACAGTTTTATTGATGGAGAATATTTCTGCATAGTCACCGAATATTGTGAGGTATGTTTTCAATAGAAAATCCACTTACATTATTTTTAAGTTGTAATTTCAAATGTTCAACTAAAATGAAAGTAAGTCAGCATATTTACATTATTTTTAGAAGTTCATCACATTTAACAATAAGTGTGATTTTACACATCTTTTACCTGCATGGGTGAAAGTTAGGGCGTATGCCTGAACTTCCGGTTTTTGAGTGAATCAATGTCTGTTTTTCTTTATTTTTCCTATATGAATTGTCAATTTTTGAGAATTTCAGGTTTTTTAAAATTTCTAACTTTCTCCCATGTACCAGTAAAAACATGAAACTTGGTCATCGTAGTTGTTTGAATAAAATCTGTATTAAAACCTGGTTATCTATTAATATGCTTAAAAAAGTAGATCACAAGGTCAAAATATAGAACACCTTATTTATTTAGACTGTACTTCATCTATGCGATAATGTTATTCTTAATTCAAAATGTATCACAAAAATATGTTTTTTGGCATTCCCAACATTCCAAGGATCGATTCCAAGATTGAGGTCCATGAACCATACTCAATCATCCTTTGTTTTTCACCATACACATTATGTATTATGTAAACTTGACTTTTCAATATCCCTAATAATAATATTACTTCAGTAATGTTCCTGTTGTTTAATACCCTATAATATCATGACCTAGCTTTCAAAGCTATGAGCATATATTTATGTTATTATCATTATATGACTAACAGGGTGGTGATCTGGATATGAGAATATTGGATTGTAAGAAATCTAAGAAAACGTTTGATGAGAGTACAGTACTAGACTGGTTTGTACAGTTATTGCTGGCCGTACATTACATGCACAGTAGAAGAGTTCTACATAGAGATCTCAAAACAAGGTATGTTCACATTTTATTTACAGTAATGTTCTACCTTTTAAAAGATTGGCCACTCAGATTATCCAACCTTTTGCATGGTTATGAATATACACTTGGCCAAATTTATAATGGGCCACCGTATGAAATATGACATTATGCAAAACATTCAATCAATAATCAATGACATTTTATTTGTATGCCAAGCCATACTGAAATGTGCTTATCTCCATTGAATAGAGTGCATTCCATGTAAGGATGTTTGCAGATGGGGGGCTTGAAGTTCTTGTGCATGACATTGCAGTGCTTGGACTTGCTGTACCTACTCATCCTAGACTAGGTTGCCTTGAAAACAGATTCAGTGTAGATTTACCAGATATAAGTCCAACTTTTAATTGTAACAGTAACCCAGTTTAACAGAACTTTTACACATGTCTTGTTTATTTCAGAAATATTTTCTTAAAAAAGAACATGGTGAAAATTGGAGATTTTGGAATTTCTCGAATCCTCATGGGTACCACTGACTTAGCTTCCACATTTACAGGCACACCTTATTACATGAGTCCGGAGGTGTTAAAACATGAAGGATATAACTCTAAATCTGATGTCTGGTAGGTTATTTGTGTAGTTATACCCCCCCCCCTCTCCCCAATCTGTGATGAGGGTTATATTGCTTTGCTCATGTCTGTCAGTTACTCAGTCAGCAGGTAGATCACATGGTTTCCGTTAAATAACTAAAGATCACTTTGACCTAGGATCTTTACACTTTACCTGAAGGTTGGTGAGCAATATTAGATGACCCTAGTGATTTTGAGGTTAGCAGGTTAAAGATCGAGGTCACTGTGACCTTTACTATTGTCGACTATTGGGCTGCCATTTGGGCATTCATGTTATACAAACATCTTTTGGGTTTTTTGGTGTATTTAAGGCCTACTGTCCGTGATTTAACTATTAACACTGTTACAATGACGGTTATTAAATTTTTGAATTCAGGACTGTGTTATTTGTGAGATTATAAGTTAAACATATTTTGAAAGAGGCCTGCATGCATTCTTCACATGCCCAAATGTGTTGCCTCTATAATATAGTATTGTTTGGCCAAAAATAAAATAAGTGTCTGTTTCCCCTTTTCATCCTACCCAAGCAAAAAGTCCCCTTCTCAAAATATTTTTGACCCCCCCATAAAAATTCATGGTATTATTCAAATGTTTTATTTACAGGTCAATAGGATGTATATTATATGAAATGTGTGCATTAGATCATGCATTTGATGGGAAAAGTCTTATGGCAGTTATGTATAAAATTGTTGAAGGTGACCCACCTGATTTGCCTTCCAAATACTCCAAGGATTTAAACAAAGTATTAAAATTGTAAGTACCATACTATTTCTGTTTTCATGAACAGAGTAAGTGTCAGCTATTGTAACGCCAGCACATCTCTTATGCGGGAGACAGTTTTCATATTACCAGCTAAAATTGATGCTAAATGGTTATGGTTGTAAGGATATTTGTCGTCAATGAGGCACGCCATGTTCTACGAGCTATTTTTGGTCAAAATCACTTTGGTTTCTTTTCACTTTACTCCATAAAGCCCTTACTTATTTTTGCCCCCCCCCCCTCCCTATCGTTGATGATGATGGGGTATATTGCTTTGCACATGTCCGTCAATCGGTCTGTCTGTCAGTAGACCAAAATGGTTTCCCTAGGATCTTCAAACGTTACATGGAGGTTGGCCATGACCCTTTTTGATTTTAAGGTAAGAAGGTCAAAGGTCAAGGTCACATGTCTAGTTTACCTAGACCATAGTGTGAGGCATCAAAGGTCTACTGTTTATATACATTGAAATACAGTAGAGGTCAAACTGCTTACTTATGTAGTAAAGAGTTTAGTAAATTTATAAAGGTATTCTTATTATAAAACTTGATCCTTATTGTTCAACAATATTTCAGAATGTTAAACAAGGAACCAGAGAAACGACCAAATGCCACAGATTTGATTAAAATTCCTCTCATCTCCTCTCATATAGCAGTAAGTATACGGTTCTTGTCATACTGTAAAATCATTCATTTTCATGGGTACTAAATTTCATGGATTTTGTGGTTAACCTTCAACAGCGAAATCAAATCCTATTGAACAATAAGTTAGGCTTGTAGTACCCGAGATGCAAAATCCACAAATTAACATCTCATCGAAAGGGTCTTATTTACCAAAACCACAAAAAATTAGTCCCATTGAAATTAAATGATTTTACAGCAATTGATACACAGTGTGAATATTCACCTTATGATATATCCTCACTGATGGTGCCACATTAAGGTTTAATCTCACTATGAAAAATATTTTATGTCTATATTTCAAGATACAATCATGTTGCAACATATGGATGATCTGTGGCAAACACAATCATAAGCATAGGGAGCATCATTTCAAGGTTATTGTAGAAGTGAAATTTGCACATGTTGTAAAATTGGCTGATTTAAAATTTCAAATGTTTGACATGCATTTTTATATGATTGTAGCATTCTTTATCGGCCAAAATTAATGCCAGAGGGTGTGTTAGTGAAATATGTAAATTAGTGAAATTCACAAATATTTCTACTTTGCTAACTTAATCACTTGCCACTTCATAAATTTTAACTGATACTCAAATTTGATTAAAGTCCAATGATATTGTTTGCTTAGTTTGTGTATTTTAATATGTGATTTCCTGTGTAACTTTGCAATTATATATCAAACATTGAACTTGTTTCAACCACAGGGGACTGTCAATCAAATCTTGATCCTGTCATAGCTCAAACAGTTTTCAAGCTAGGTAAATGAAACTTGGTTTGTGGATAGGGATAAATAAGGAGATTATGCATGTGTAATTGTTCTTTATTCAGACTAAAATTGTGGTTGCCACGATAACAGAAACATAGAAAAGAGTTTTGTATTGCTTGCAATGCCTAATTACTTATTTTTACAGAAAATGTCGGAAGCTTACCAAGCCAAGAACAGTATTAGTCACAACATTAATCATGCTAACTCTGATGCTGTGGAAATTGCTAGAGTCCTGTAAGTGTTAATATATACCTCAATTTAAATAGACACTCTGTACCACTATGGTACTTACTACTGAGGCAGTTTTCAAAGATTGCATAATTTCTTTGCAGTTAAAATGCATTGTGCAGTTTTCAATTTAATGAGAAGAAGCCATAAAATTACTTTAAATTATGCCCCTATTGTTGATGATTGGGTATATTGCTTTGCACATGTTGTTTGGTCTGAAGACTAACTGGTTTCCATTCAATAACTCAAGAACACTTTGCCCTAGGATCTCCAAACCTTACGCAGAGTTAGGCCAGCAACAGAAAATGACCCCTATTGATCTTTAGGTCAGTAGATCGAAGGTCTAGGTCACTGTGACCTCAACCATATCACACTATTGAGGTGTAATGGGGGCATACATGTTTTTCAAACGTCTCTTGTTTTATTGCAGATTTTTTAATTATTTCTCAATTTCTTTTACTGAATTGATATTTGTACTAAAATATCAGGACAAATATTCTCCCACTGGATTAACCTAAACTGAAAGAAAAGCAGTAATATTTCTTGTTTGTGAAAACTCTGCTACAGTATAATGTGTTGTTTGACATTTGATTCAGAAAAGAGAAGGCACGTTTAGATGATTTACGTAAATCAGAAGATGATATCAAATGGAAAAATCTTCCACCACGAGAACGTATGAGATTAAAGAAGTTACAACAATCAGATATGGAAGCTAAGAGATTAAGGTATGAGGTTACGACCATAACATACACTTCTTTGGGGTTGTAGCCAGCTAAAGTATGCAGTTACATACACATCTCAAAAGTTTTAGCCAGTTAAGAAATTACAAAAATCATTATTTTCTATTTGGGTTAAATTTTCACCATTTCATGGTTGAATTCTATGCCCCCCAAATTCTGATCCTCATAAATAGTTGAATTCCCAAAATGAATATGGCATATGTGCTTTGCCTTGCATGTTTTATAACCCATGAGTTTACAACCCCACAAAGATTGTATTTTAGTGTAATCAATGAAATTCAATGCTAACAAAATCAGTTAATTTACAGTATGACAAGCACTTTATGTAGAAGATCAGTCATATTTGCTTGTGTTCATAGTATAAGCATAATTTGCCCGTTTTTGACTGGTATGTGATGAAAGTTTGAGAGTTTGTGAACTGATAATTCTCTTATAATCAGCTGTTATTTCAAAATAATAAACTTGATATTTCTCTTACGATTTTACTGTGATAAAAGATCTATGCTTATTGTATTTGATAGTGAGGTAGCTCGTGTTCAACTGATAGAGAATCAACAACGTAGAACTGCAATACAACAAACATTGTTCCAGCCTTCTGTAAGTTACACCTAATTTGTTTGTAAACCAGGTTTTTTCAAAGAAAAATCCTGATTATTAGATTAGGGTATGGCGAGCGGGCGGTCATGTAAAAAATTTGGAGTTTGGATTGACATATCTTCATGAAAGTATGTATATAGCAAGCTTGCATGGAGACCTAGCTTGAGGTTGTTTTTGGGGTCAGTGAAGTCAAGGTCACCATTACTAAAAATAGAACAAAGGTTTGCATAAAGACTTATCCAATACAGCAATTTGACTGTCTCATTAGATGGACATGGCACAGAAAATCTGGGTTTGCGACAGTACGGTGTCATGTTTATTCATGTTTTACTCAGTGTCAACAACTTTTCAGCTGTTTTCAGCAACTGACGCCCTTAACCAGTTTTCCTGCACTGCGTGCTTACGTGTACAAATTTACCCTTCTGCAGTCAGGTGCCAAAATAAAGTTCACCAAGTGCATTGATATTATGACAGTATTTCTGTATTTAAAAATGCATGACAGGATTTTTAGACTTCAGCTGAGTTATAATATGATATTATGTGCTATAATAATGTAATTCTTTATAAATTGACATTTTATTTGGATTGTATGATGTGTATGAAATGTTAAGAATGATTAGTGTGGTTTTAACGATTTACCTCCAGTTACGGTCCCTGTCCTGATTATTGTATCTTCCACTTATGGTGAGGGAGACAAGATTTTGCACAAGCTGTTAGTATATATTGATGTATATCACAGTTTATCTGTGTTCGTTCTTCTAACCACTGGTTAAATTGCAATGAAACTTAACATGAATAGTTGGTACCCAGCCTTGTTCTGTATATTGTCAAAACAAATTCATTTGGATAAAAATTGCAAGAGTCATGGCCCTTTGTGGGAGATACAGTTTTGTGTCAAAACTCTTGTAGTTCTTGTTATTATCTCCAGAGATTTCCCCAGGGCGTTTTAATGTCTGGGCCCAGTGCGCTTGGATTCCAAAATCCAGTTTGCCAGTGCGCTTATAATTTGAATTGCGCTTAAAAAGTCATATCTGAGGAATTAAATATGTCTTACAAACAATGCATCACATTCAAGAATGTGTTAATTGGTTTTTATTTCATGTGGAAAAGTTGGTATCTGATGAATTTTGTTGTATCAGTGATATGGCCCATATAACCTTCCAAATTTGAACTAGTTCATCCCCCAAATTTGATTTTCTTTTCAAAATATGGGACGGGACATCCCTACCGTTCCCAACCTTATTGCGCTTGGAAAAAATTCTGGGGAAATCCCTGATCTCTATCATTATTATTTTTAAATTTCCTATACAGATCCCGGCATGGCAAGGTGGTACTGGGGAAGGTAACAACCTGAGATCCGCACTAACTGTGAAAGCATCAGATAAACATGGAGGCAAGGATTTTGGTACGAGATCTGCACCGAGTGAGTGTTGGTTTGTAGTGATCACCCTAATGCACTTTGTCTCCCTTTTCACATGCATCCTGAGTCCTGACGTCCCATTAAGTTGGCAAAAATGGCCTGACGTTGAATCTGCTATGGCCTAACAATATAAAAGACCAAAAGCCAAAAACTGCCGTACCAAAATACGATGAAAATAGTTTTTTGAACATTGAATAAAGCATGATTGTGTTTTAACACGCAAATTTTTGTCCAAATTAACGGATCAGCTATGATATTTCGTCCATTCTCATGGGACATTCGTTTCTTGTTTCTTTTCCCTTTGCGTTTAACCGCAGCTAGTTTTATCTTTTTATGTGCACATTGTCAAAGAAACTTTTGATAGTTGTGAATAAAGGCCAGTCAGTCGGACTGATTCTGAATTGAAAACAGTAGACCTTATTAAAGTCTTCGACTTGTCCACTTCGGACCTAGAATTTTGGGTTAACAAAAATAACTCGGAAATGACATCACTTTGACTGCATTGATTTTTCATGCTAGTTCAATGTGTCATGTGATAAAGAAATTATCAACACTTGCAAATTCATACCAGAAAGATTGTTAAAATTTAGGAGGCTTATTTAGCCCAAGATATATTGCAGGATGCATGTATCATCTTCTACCATAATTATTAAGTGTTTGTACCCCTGTTTGACTCCTGCTCCTGTATTATATATCTTACATAGATTACTGTTAGGTGCTGATTTTAATGAAACTTTACATGATAACTTGGTACCAAGACTACTTGTGCATATTATCAGGAAATTTAAATAGGATGAATATTGCTAAAGTTAAGGCCCTTGTGTAAAGAAATATAACCTTTTAAACTAGTTTTGAATATAATCTTTTCCTTACCTATAGTGGTATTATATGATGAGAATAGGAATTCTGACGAGGACGAATCCACAATCAAATATCAGGCCATGAAGACCGCTGGCGGTCCATCACTGGAACAGTATTTACCTAGTGCCTCTGATGACGACCCTGATAACAGACCTATCACACCATTAAAGGATAGAATGGTTTATGATAAATTATACTCATCACTTGATTTTAAAGATGGTGAGTGCATTGAAGTATCTGGGGTCCATTGCCTAAGTAAAGCACTACCGAGTGTCCTTATCTAATTTCCTCCCGTTCAATTAAATGAAGTGGGCATAAAATGTCTTTATAATTCATAACATACAAATATGTTTTGTATTTAAATTGATTATACCCCGCATAACGGGTAGTATGTTGTATGGGGTATACTGTTTTTCGGCTTGTCTGTCTGTCCATTTATCTGTCAGTAGGAGGATTCTTGTGGACGCAACTCCTACAGTCTTTGCATGATTTCATTCAAACTTTGATGCATGAATAAAAGTTGATAAGTATGTGAAGGGAAATAATTTGCGCTGCAAAGATTTTTACCAGACTTATGGCCCTTTGCCAGCAGGGGGTATATTGGTCGACTGAATGGTGACAGCTCAAGTTTTCTCTGTTTTAATTAGATTGTTTCCTATGATATACCTCTTGAAGTGTGTGTGTGTGAGTTTCTATATTTGCATGGCACAGTTTGTCACCTCTCTCTAACCTCAACCGTTCATTGTTTTATTCTGTATAATCCTAAATGCTGTCTTCAATTACAATTGATAAAATGATCAAATAATTTCTTTTGAAAATACTGTAAGTCGCCAACGTTTAATGTGAAAGTATACATAAACTTTTGTTCTTTTATGAATTATCTCTAATTAGTTCAAATAAATGCAGCTTCATTGACTTGTGGCTTGTGCAACCAGACATTGGCTCGAACCCTAGAACCTTCACTTACAGGGCAAATGCTCTACTGACTGAGCTAGCTGACTGCTTTCACAAGTTTTTCCCCTATAAGTAATTAAATTTTATGGTACACACTAGGGGTGTAACGGTACGCTCACCTCACGATATGATACGTACCGTCAATTTTTCTAACGGTTCGGTATATTTCGGTATGATACACTATTCTCTAACAGCAGCTTAAATACTTCAATTTTTAAGTGATAATGAATTTGATGCTTCTATAACAGCAATTATTATGTGCCTATAAACTTTTGTAAGTGAATTAAGACAATATGAAGCATATCTCAATAAAATTTAATTGAGTGATAAATGGTAATTATACATAATCAGAAGGTTGTCGGGCGTTGTCGTTGTCTGATTATTATTTTGCTCATAAAAAAGCTAATACCGAACCGTACGGAAATTTAGAAGTCTTGTATCGTGAACCGTGTGGGACTGAAGTCCGCGGTTTTTCGTATACCGCGGTATACCGTTACAGCCCTAGTACACACCACTATAATTGTAATAGCATGTATTTTGAAACATTTTCTCTCAGTTAAAAGATGTTTTAGTCATAGATAAAATACTTTCTATACTATATAACACTGTATAAAACTTATATAAATGATTTTAGGTATACCAGATTCACCCGCTCTTGCCAATACCTATTACTCTCAGTTTGAAGATGATTTCACGCCGTCGGATGATGAGGCCGACGAAGCTGCCGAGACTGTGATACGTCGTAGAGTAGGTCGTGTCGACGGCTCCGAAGATGATGATGATGACATAATGTTCTACTCGGATGACGGCACGTTAACCAAGAAAGACGATGACTATGAATTGTTCAACCATTTACAACATGTCTTAGATAAAAATGCAGATACAGGTTGGTTTCTTGTTCAATTTTTGTTCCTTGATTTTTTATTCTTATGTCTTCCACACGATTTTGTTCTGAATATCAGAATTCTGTCTTGAGGAATGGATACATATCACAAAGTTTTTCCATGCATTTTCTCCATAAGCTTTTCTTGGGTTTCAATGTAACTTTCACCTGATTACATATAACATGATGCCAAGCTCTGTTGTGCATTTTGTCTGGAATTTTCGGTCTGAGGATTTTTGATGGAATTATAAGTCCTTTGTAGTTTAAAGCCGTTTTAGGTACTACATATAATGGTGTTTTAATGAATATATTCACAATGTACATTACGCCAGTTTTCAATCAATATCAACATTAAATCATAATCATGGTCCAATTAAATTAAAAACCTTCACCAAGCAACCTTCGACAAACAATCTGTCAGGTGGAGCGATCTCTGTTCTGGCGTAATGTCAATTGCTGTTGATAGAAGTAGATGTTTGAAGATGCTATGTTATATTACAGAAGGTACATTAACTCTGGTAGATGATGCAGAGGCCGGAGCATTTGGACCTGTAGCACGCGAAGCCAAGATAAAAAATCTCAGAGTGTATCCTTTCATTCCGTATCATCTCTCATACCCTGCTGTATGTGGTGTAACATACTGCACAGCTTGTTTATTTGTTTCAATTTGTAATTCTCACATGTATTGGTGCATTTAATGTCTGTATGTAGAAGGTTAGGTTGGTGGGATTGGGCTTGAAAATATGTTATGTCACATTGGTCCATGAATCTTTTTCTTTTTAACCTGAGCTTTGTTTGTCATGAAGTGTTATAACTGTGTTCACAGCAATGTGAGTTTGCTACTAAATTGACGTCTGAATGTGAACTGGTGGACAGTTCTCTGCTACATGTTCCCTGTCATTATGTTTCAGCCTGTCAGCAGCCTTCGAGGTATTCACTGACCAACCCAATGTGCCTTCATTTTAAGAATTGCCTTTTAGCCCCAGTACATCATTGCCATAGAATGTTGAATAGTCAGGTCTCGATAAAAGAATAGTGTTTGTTTCCAAAAAAAATATTATTTTTAACAAATATGCCACTATACTGAAATGATTAGAGCATTTTAATAATTTTGCCCTGAACAAATTTGTCAGTATATTGGGTGTCGTAATATCGAAACCGGGCTGTATGACATGTCTGCTTGAATGTATGATTCATACTTTCCTTAACCAGAGATCAGTGAGTGTGAGAAGATGCTGGGGAAAGATGGTTTTGATAGAGCGTATGATTATTTAAAAACTGCACGTTATGATCGAGCTAATGAGGCGACAGAAGAGGATATAATGCAAGGACTTCGAGACTTTGTGAAAAACCCTAGTGACTGTTTCCTAGTGGATCAGTTATTGTTTCTAGAAGAACAACATGGAATGGCATTGTCCTAGTTCTATCTGACCTATGTGTGTGGTGTGTTATACAACTCTCTTACAATCTGTGTTAACCAGGTTTACAACCATCCGGGTTAACCAGTGTCCATGGATCTGTGTTGACCAGTCTCCATTGAAATGTGTTGACCAGTTTATAGCATCAAATTGTGTTAACCAGTTATCATGAACCCGTGTTTATCAGGTATCATGAATCTGTGTTAACCAGTTTCCTTCAATCAGTGTTAACCAGTTTCCTCCGATCTTGTGTTAACCAGTTTCCATCATTCTGCGTTAAACAGTTTCCATCATTCTGCGTTAACCAGTTTCCATCATTCTGCGTTAACCAGTTTCCAGTGTTTTCACTTCACTCAGGTTTGAAACTGTGAAGTTGTGCATACAGAACAAGTCAGAAACTATAAGCTGACAGGAAACAGTGTGTGGAGAGTAAGTTATTTATGGAACTATGTGATATTCATTCTGTTTGTATCATTCAACATTTAATGATTTTACAAGATACCGGAACAACACATGACTTGCTAGAGAGTGTCTGACTCTGGTAGTACATGTGACTTGGTTTAAGTGTCGGCTTGATAAAGCGGAATTGTACACAGTAGTGTATGTACCTCGTGAAATGGAAATGTAAGAATTCTGACAATCAACAATGGTTGCTTCAAGAAGTGAGCTTGTGTTTGTACCCTACATCCTGTTGAAGTTGACTGTTGAACAGTGTTGATACTGAATCCAACAATGGTTGCTTCAAGAAGTGAGCTTGGTGTGTTGTACCCTACATCCTGTTGAGGTTGACTGTTGATAATGAAACCATGAATGTCTTACAAAACACAATCATACCATGAATACTGAAATTCTGAATTCTATGTGCTATTACAGTTTGACATCAATATGACATACGTTGTTATATTTAATGATTTTATTGTTGTCGGCTAGTTGTAAACTGACAGAGATACATAGACATTATGGGAAATGTTTTTCTATTTCTGAAGTCATGTGACCATTCATGTGTTAATGGATACAACCATGTGACCAGTCGTGTGATAACTGAAAAGTCATGTGACATTCCAAAATACATTCCATCCATGTATTGAACTAATTTAAGTTTTAGATTTTATTTTTGACTTACTGTGGGACATAAATTAAACTGTTTAAGTAATGCAATATAGTCTCAGATTTTGATATGGAATTCTGAAGAACTTAAAATCATAATTGAGGGTTCAGTGCAAAACTATGGTAACTTCTTCAGTGTATAGAGGTATGTACCATAGTTTTGCACTGAGCCCTCAAAATGGTTCATCATTGTCAACTCCTACATTTTGTACATGCTCATGTGTAGGAACTAACAACAATAATAAAAAGTGTCTGAACAACAAACTGATATAATACATAGTTATGTCTGTGGGCTTTGTATATTTAATTGAGATTCAAACAGGACTTTTAATATGAAGTGAGCATTATTTTGTTGTTTTACCAGTTTACCTCTTGTGGTATCATACCATGATATAATGACAAGATATGACCTCATTATCATGGTATATCAAATGTTTATTCCACACTTATTCTTAATTCTAGGTTATGTTTGAATATATGTTGTACAAGGTCTTGATTACCAGTAAATTGTTGCCAAAATGCATGAGGTGCTTATATGCATGTCTACCATGACAAATAGAAGAAAATCATAGCTTAGTATAGTCACTGACATCGTCTCATTCTTGTCAAATGTTCACTGTAGTTTTTATTTTGTGAAGACCAAGAATATGATAATTTTAAATAACGCTTTGTCATTTTGTTATTTGTGTCCAAACATTTAATTTACTGTTACTTGTAATACCGTATATTTGCGACCATAGGTGGACTTCAGTCATAAATCAACTGTAATTTTAGGTCCTAAAACCATCTCATTAGTTGGTCCGTTCTGTTAGTGATGCTAGAAAAAATTATTGTTTGTTGCTTATGTGTAAATGTTAGATTTTAACAAAATGTAATGAAGTGCTGAATTAATCAAGAAATGAGATTATCATTGTATAACATTATATAGCTATTTAAACATTTCTTTTTAACATGAAGCATGAATGATGTAACACATATAATAAGGTTAGAATGTTTGGTGACCTTGATAAGCTTTGCCTCAAACACCCTGGAAGCCTTGGACAGGTTCTTCACATTCTTCAGTCCCGGCAAAATGATGATGTAATGGAATACATGCATTAAACATGCAGGAGGCTCAAAGTAGTTTCCTGTGACCTTATTGGCAAACATTGTAAGTTTAAAACGCAGACTTTACATTGTCAAATGTTCTATTTGCTCTCAAGTTCTGATAAATCTACCAATTTTGATATAAATGGATATACATGTTCATTGGGTAACTACAAATAATCAGATAAAATTTCACATGGTTAAATCTTATTGCTAAGAAATGGCAGTGATTATGAATGTTGTCAATTTTTAGTCTGAGTTTCAGCCTTACAATTTTGGTGGATAAGGACCCTGCCTGAAGGCAGTTCAAGACTTTCAATTTATAATGTACTTAAGTGAAAAAAGGTTGGATTGTGTGGTTATTGAAGGCATGTGACAATGTACATGACATTGTTTCTGTTGGTGTTATACATTTAAATACCTTTTAAATCACATTTAATTGCATCTTGTGACATGTTTTGCTTGATCACTCCTATTTTCAAAATTTGAATTTAACTAGCTTGTCAGATATGGGTGTAGATGAATATTTTTCATGGTGAAGATGTCCCTATTAGAGAGATTGTAGGTCCAACAGTTGAAGACAAACTTTTCTAGTCAGAGCTCATGTATTTATGTATCACTGAAAACCTGCTTTGTCACACTTGATGTAAACCTAGCTGCTTTGTATTGCTGCCCTGTATAAGTGTATACATGCTTTGTATTGCTGTCTCAAGTTGGAAGTAAACCTGCTTCGCATGGCAGTGTGATGGCTGCTTGGATAACTTTTTAATTTATTGTTGAATATCTAGAAATCAATTTATTCATGGTTTCTTTAGATAATCTATATACTGTGAACTGTGAAATACAAGCGTCACATAACATTTGAAGTGAAAAATGTGGAAGATTGTGGATTTTGCTCTGTGGAGCATGTTTGACCATAGGATAAATAAAAATGGTAACAGATACAAATGGTTCATGAAGGTGTTGGTGATGAGTGGTGTGTTGTAAGCTTGTGCACATTGTTTTTTGTACCATAAACAGATGTGATAGTCAACTTATACTGCTGAATAATTCTCGTGATGCATTGTTTGGTGCAAGAAGAATTGAGATTGTTTATTGTTGCCATGGTAACAGAAGTTAAGATTTTACTGTGATTACATGTAATGATGTGGTGTGTTGAGGGTAAGATGTGACCTGCATCTATCTGAGTCAACCAATCAAAATGAAGATTTATTCTCAATAATGCTTGTTAAATGAATATTCATTGAACTTGCCCCATGGTTATAAAGATTTTTCAATCCTCAACTCAAAGTTTAAGTCTTGTGTGGAGTATTTCAACAAAATGGTGCCCTGGGGTTTTAGTTTTGCTGGGAAAGAATTTCTGCAGAGTTATGGTCCTTGTTTGTCAATCTATTTATTCCATGCATGTTGTTTCTTTGTTATAGCTTTGATCTGCTCAAATGAATGACCTCAGTTAGCTATAGTAATCATGTTTGATAGTGTATTAGTTGATATTTTATTGAATACTAACTAAGTACTTCCACTAACTCCAGCCATTCACTATGACTTGTTCTCATATGCTTGTATTGTTGCTATGTATGTTGTTATTTTCTGTGATAATCATGAAAGTTGTGCTATGACTATACTACCTGCTTTATACTGTAAAATCATAAAATTTTAGGGGGATTAAATTTCCTGGATTTCGTGTTTCACCATGAAATCAAATCCCATTGAACACTAATTTTGGCCCTTGTATTTATTACCTGAAATGCAAAATCCATGAATTAAGGTCCCATCGAAATTGTCCTTTTTATCAAAACCACGAAATTTTGTCCCATCAAAATTAAATGATTTTACAGTAACCAATAACAATCAAACAAACAACAGCTTGATTCCAATTTATGTTGTTACTTAGCCTAGTATCCAGATAAGTGTAACAAATATGTATTTTTTGTACTAACACTAGTGTTATATAATTGTTAAATAAATTCTCATAAGTGGCATCATTATATCCCGTAAATAGAGAATAATAGGTTAGTGCCGAGGATGAAAACGTTTATCTGACTCGGCTCCAGAACTTATTTATAAATCAGTCTGGATTTTTCAACAGAAAGATGGTTGTTTTCATAGTTTTAATTGATTCAAACTTGCATTAAACCTGTTCATGAAATATAGCGCTTGTCAGTCATGCCAGAGGCACGCTTAATAAATATTTCCAGAATTTGTTCAATTAAAGTTTATATCAACTGACAACTTGTGATAGACACTCTGTATTTGTAGAGCAGTTATAGAGCCTATATTCCAGGGCTCAGTGCAAAATTTTGGTAGCTACCTCTGTGTTATAATGTAGTTACCATTGTTTTGCGCGGAGCCATTGATTAATGGTCCATCTAGGATAATACCAAGATAGGTGTTACCATTTATGCAGGATCGTCAGTGCATTCTGTATTGGATTCCAACAGTTAAGTTTTCCAAGCTAAATATATTTGCATTTCCTATGTTTTTAAGTGTGAAGACTTTCATTGAAGAATGTTCTGTAAAAACTGTTTAATATTTTTTCTATGTGTGTTATTCATACAGAGACCCTTGTATGAGATATTTTTGTATCTAGTTCATTCTATGAATATAATTAAGTCAAATCATGTTTAAATGTTTTTATAATTGATACCCACTTGAATCAGCTTCATCCATCATTGTTTGTAGGATCATGAACTGATTTGTTACTTTCAACTACTGCATTTCTATGTCTCTCACAAATAGTCGAGGGGAAATACTGATTTTGTGCTCTATGTCTGTCTGGGTGGATGGCACAAAGTTTAGCTTTGTCTCTACTCCTTAAAATCGCATGATTGCTTAGTGTTATATTAAGCCTAGTTCTGCATATTGTCAGAAATTTTAGGCTGGACGATTATTGCTCGAGTTATGGCCCTTTATGGGAGCCATATGTTTATGTGTCAAAACCCAAACTAGTTATGCCCCCACCTTTGAATTGGAGGTTGACCAGCAACAGTAGATGATCTTGAGGTCAAAGATCTAGGTCACTGGTGACCTTTAACATTTTTGACAATAAGGCTGCCATGAGGGCATATGTGTTTCACAAACATCTCTTGTTTTCATCTCATTTAAGCAACTGTTCCAAAATTCCTCCTACTGATATCACATTTGTTAGAATATTCGCAGATCAGTATCATCCATCTTGGGCAAAAAAATTACTCGTTCCACTACCCCTTTTTTCAAAGCCGGTAGCATAAACAAGCAATTTTTTTCTTGGCCTTATTGTAGGCATAATATATCGATGGCTTAAAACCAGAAGGTGGTAACTACTACATACATATTTGAAATCTGCTTCACCAGGCACTTCTTACGAGCCTATTTTCATGAAAATCTGAAATTGTCATGTTGACCAAAATGAAGTTTTAAAAATGTGTTTTCCCATAGGTAAAGAGTAAATTACAGACAGTTTTCTCTTGTTTTCTCAATAAATCGATTTTGTAGTTACGACCTTCTGCTTCTAAGCCAGCGATATTTCACTAGTTTATGATCAGCATGTTTGTCATGTGAACACGGTTTGTAGATTTAAGTTAGAAAACTCTGGGTTTATATCAGTTAAGTTAGATGTTAAGGTATTGTTGTGTCTGTGATATAAATATAGTGCAAACAAATTAATTTGGTCCTGGACACTTCTCACTGGCTTCTGTTAACCATGTACATATATAAATATTATGTTAATGTCCTTTGGTTGTTCAGTATTGACTTTGTTGTTAATTGTGGCTGTATGTAAGTCCAACCTCTGCATTGTAACATCCTTTGGGAACTGCAAATAGAGTTTGCTGTTGTTATAGAGGTTATTATTCTACAGAAGCATGTACTTTGATTAAAGTAACATGACAGAGGGTCGCTCTGAAGAGGTAATTCTGTAGTATATGCATACTGGCCAATGATTATATAGCTTTTTTCATGCTCAACTCAGCTTTACATTTCTAATTATGATATTGGCCTACCAGATGGCTTAGACCTTGTCAGTTACATGCCATATTTCAACTCAAACTCTTTGTTTCAATTTAATACTGTTTTATCTTATTCTGTTACATTTCTAGAGTTGTTTTTACATATTCAGAACACTAGACTAGGCTGCTTTACTACTAACATCATACACCCAGGACATTGTATAAATGGTTCTAAATATGTACACCTGTCATGCATTGGTACTTGACCAGGCAAAAAATGCTATAAATAACCATGGCCTATAATCAATATGTATAAATAATAACATATTAATAAAGATTATAGGTATCAGCTATTTATCAAAACAATCTGGCAGAGTGTCTTGTCCACCAGGCAAACAATTCTATAAATAGCCATGACCTATAATCTTTAAGTTTAAATTGGTTATAGGCCACTGCTATTTATAAAATTGTTCTTCTGGTCGAGTGCCAGTGCTGTCATGGTATTGCATGTGACTGCATTAACAGAATCAGACATATCAGGCCACTTCAATTATTTTGAAATTATGCCAATTTTGCAACTTTTAGTTTTCTGATTGGTAATTAAAACTTTAGACTTGTCGTTTTAGTGGACGTTGACTGCATTAACATTTATAAGCTGAGAATAATCCTATATAACTAGTTTTAATTGTATTAGTCAGTTGTGTAAGTTCATTGTATAACATTGACATCATTTTAAATGAGTATTGTTTTGTATGCATTTTGGGTAATTTTAAACATTGTCATACTAATGATGTATATTGATCATGCAATAAATCATATCATGATTTCAATGTGGTGTTTGTGTTAATATCCTATCTGAGTGAAAGTGTGGTTGTAACCATTAAGTCATATACATTTGTGTCAGGGTTTACATTAAAACGAAATATGCAAAACAACAACGGTACACACTAGCTTTTTTACAATGGCTTCATTCACTGAGAATAATGTCTCAAGAAAGATCATACAACATAGTTATATGGCTGCTACGATTTTGCTAAATGCTTGGTATCTCAAAGCACATCATAGGGTAGTGTATGTGTAGGTTATGACATCCTGGGCACATACTATGATTTTCTGACTGGATTTGACAAATTACCACACATTTACTCATTGACCATCAATAGGTATGACTTTTCAACAACAGAACCATGATGAATCTGCGTCTCTTAATGGAGTACCATGTTTCTTTGTTTAGCATGCACATGGTTTGCACAGGCCTTAAAAAGGTATTGAATTTGATGCCTGTAGTACTTGAAATGTACTTGAATTTAAAACTGTCAAAAAGTCCTTGAAAAGTACTTGAATTTCGAAAATTTCTCTAAATCTTTGGTTATTTAGCATAGAATAAATTATATTGCTGCTATTAGGAAATGAAAAGAAGGAACAAATTAGATTAGATGACAAAAAAGGGCCACAGGATTGAGCAAAATCGATGCAAAACTGTATTGACTCATCTTTATTCCCAATTGACACAACTGGATATATCCGTTGTGATTTTATTTCATTGAATTTGAAGACTACCGGTATTATTGCATGATTTTACCATGACAAACCAGTTATTTAGTCTTTGAAAATGGGGGGAAGTGTACTTGAATTTTATTTGAGAAGTTTTTATGAGCCATGATGCACGAAAGTATGCGGACAAAAGGGCATGTTCAACGTTTATATTGGGCTCAATGATACACAATATTGTTGAGAGTCTCTGAAAATACTACAAGTGGCCCTTGTGGTTTAATAAGAGAAAATTTCTCTGAATGAATATTGACAAATAAAAATGTGCCCATGCATAGAGCACTGATCCCACCTGCCATTGATCATATGTCAAGGACCATTATACAACTATAGAATGTTCTCATTCATATTTAATTAAGTTACTTATCTTCCTACAAAGTTTGATTTCACTGCAGCTCAAAAATTATGAAGAAAGAAATGTTTCATAATTGTAAGGGCCATCACACGGCTTAAACTAGTCAACTCTGAATAGAAGAAATATAGATGTGTAGCAACGCATGATAGGTGTAATATATACTTATGAAGTTTGATGACGGAAGTACACTTACTTTTTAAGGTGTGAATGTAACAAACAATTAATACATATCAACAAATTTTCAGCATCTCAAAGGGCCATAACTGTGCTAAAACTGTTAAAAAATGAGCAAAAAAAATAGATGCTCAACAACACAGGCGTTCTGACTAAAATTCCTGTAAATTTTGATGACACACTTGTATTGCATGTTATGGACGACACAAGCAGTGTTTCTTCAATTTTCAGAATTTGAAAGGCCACAACTCTGCTAGATCTTATTCTTGACAAATCTGATTTAAATATATTGATGCACAACTAATATAAGCAAGAGAAGCACAATAATTTAAGTTAAATGAACTTCGTGATTACGCCAGTACAAACTCGGTACTTATCCTTCCTATAATATGCCGTCATAATTGGAGTACCTGCACGACGTACATGACGTCACTATTTTTAAAGGTAAGGTGCACTGAGTTTACCGCACTTAACCACGTTATAACATTCTCTTTTGATCAGATGTAGAAATCGTAGCTAGGACATGAGTCGATGATGTTTGGATAAAAGCTAGATAATTTGATTAGGGTTGGACACTCGGAGAAAACAATGCAGGATACACGCATGTTGCACATTATAAGATTATTCCTCCGTTCAGGCAGGTATCTTTAAACTTGTTAATGTTGTTTTTAAAGAATGTCCCTTTTAAGAAAACAGATCAACAACATGACAAAATTGTTCAGGATAATTTATTGTCCCACTTCACTAATGCGTTTTTGTTGTATTGTATTTCAAAAATGGCGCGAAAATATACGAAGACGACCGTTTATTTACGGAAACAACCGAGAGGTTTTCGCTGTTCTCTTACCTCCCTTGAATCAGTTAAGGCGGCGCACCTTCGTGCAAGATTCTACAAACATGGCACATTCCCTGTTCGATTCGTTGTCAGGTACCATTATTGTTGTATCTATATTATGTATTTTATTATTGTTTGACTATTATTGAAGTTAAATTCTCACGATCGGGGCTGTGTTGTTAAAGGTACAACTTGGAAGAGCGAAATCGGTGAATCCGCCATCTTGATTTACCCATCTGGAAAATATTTTTATAAGCACGTACTGCACTCTTAATAGCGTCAATTTTGACATTAATTCAACGTTGTCGTGAGCAATAAATCAAAACAGAAATGGCCGTGTGTTTGAACTATTATACGATCGGGTTTGAAGTTACTGGTCATCGAGTGACCTTAGTGGCGAAAGGGGCGAACAACCTTGATGGAACATCCAAAATAACCAACTTAATCAAAGTACTGAAAGTATTTCACTTTGAAAGGCAACAAAATCCACATACCCAGGTAAAAAATCATCAAATCTTCAACTTAAATTGGTGGAGCCATAATATATCGTGAAAACAACAACATTAATGGGAAATTACTGGTGAGACAAAAAAATCTGTGAAGTCTGGCAGTGGTGTACCAAGAACCATTTTGGTTTTCAGGCCCCTGCTGGGCTCCGACCGGAGGGGACAGTATAGGTTTGCCCTCCGTCAATCAGCCGCCCATCAAAAATAATCTGGATCCTGACATAACTCAGTTTTCTAGCTAGGTTTATTAAACTTTGGTATTTGGATCTATATAGGGACCATGGCGCAATAAGCTAGGATATATTATGCACATCTAATTATTTTTTTATTCAGACAAAAGTTGTAGTTACCATGGTAACAGAAACATTGACAACCTGGAAACCATGTAGGGAACTTCTGTATTGCTTGCAATTCCTATTATTAGCATCCCCAGGCTTGCTACAGATGTTTGATTTGCTGTGTGGCGGCTGTAAAAAATCGCCCCGTACTTCACTTCAGTGTAGTTATCACTTATAATTACCTCCCTTTATGGCTAATTATGCACGAAATTCAAAGTCTACAGTGTGTTATATTTACAGGGAATATGTCAACAATAGAGAATCAATCAGCTATACAGTCTATACTGGATTCACAAACTGTGACGGATCAAAGTAATACTCAATGTAAGATTATTTTCAATATCATGCCATCAGCCATGTCAATGGGTGACATTAATTTAGACTTAACAATCTTGATTAGAAAATTACATGTATTCACCATGTTTAACTGAATGTCAGGGCCGGTATTTATAAAGCATCTTAAGTGAAAACTTAGAGTTTTCTTAAAATCTCAAAAAAGTGCATCAGTTAAACAGGAACAATAATATTAACAATTATTTACATTGTTTAGAAGCATTATGTAAAGAGCTACAATAATCATATAGAAAACATGGGCTATCTTTAATATCTTGTGAAATATGGGCAACTCAATATTTCAACTTAAGTCAAAATATTTAAGTTTTCACTTAAGATGCTTTATAAATACCGGCCCAGGGTGTTTTTCTTCTTCTGAATATTCTTGAAATAACGATTTTATACCAAGCTTTAAAGCTTACATGTAGGCTGCTGTTTGTTGAGACTTGAATCAATGAATATATGTGTATGCATACATATTGTTGTCATGATCATTTTGTATACATGTTAGATATTATGCTAGATGTTATATTGTTGCTGAACATTATTCTTGGATAACCTTTGACCCCAAATTCATAAATTTACAAAATGAGTTCGAAATTCACACAAAATAACGATCATGCAGATATATAATGCTGTACAGCATATACACTGCACTTTATTCACCTGTTTTCAGTGGAAGATGAGGATGTATTACAGTGTGGAAAATGTAAGAAGCAATTTTCCAACTTGAGTCTCTTTGTTGGTCATAAACAAACTCGATGCACACCTTTAATTCCGCGACCAACTCTACAAAATGCTACTCTACATAATGCTACCCTACAAAATGCTACACTGCAGAATGCTACTCTTCAGAACGCTACTATCATACAGAGCTTGAACAATAGTGCATTTACATCTCCTGCTGCACAACAGAATATTAGAGCTCAACTCTCTCAGGTAATGTCATGCATTTGAGCTCAAATTGAATGCTCTTTGTTTGAGCACAAATTGAATGCTCTTTGTTTGAGCACAAATTGAATGCTCTTTGTTTGAGCACAAATTGAATGCTCTTTGTTTGAGCACAAAACTACCATTCAGTGTGTACTGTAGTAGAACTCAAATAAAGTGTCCTATATTAGAGCTCAAGTCTCTGAGGTAATATAACGCATCAGAGCTCATATAAAATACACTTATTAAAGCTCAAATGAAATGTACTGCCAGGCAATGTGCACAAATAATTAGAGCTCAACTATCTCAGCTTTTGTTCTGTATTAGAGCTCATTAAAAAAAAAAACTTTATTAGCGATCAAAACTGTATAAGAGCGCAAATAAATTGATTTTGTTTTAGAGTTCAAAACTTATCTAGCAATACTGTACTAGAGCTCAAATAAAATGGACTTTATAAGAGCTCAAAGTCGAAGTTCTATGTTTGACTCAGATCTGTAGGGTAATATTCTGTATTAGAGCTCAAATTTGTCAGCAATGCACTATAATAGTCTATTTTAGAGCTTATTTTTCTTAGATAATATACTGTTATAGAGCTCATATCTCTGTGGGATTCTTTATTCCATTACCAGGTTTTGATACGAGGGATGATCCAAAATTACGTGGACTTTTGCTATAATTTTCTTTGTTTCAATTAATCATTTACAAACTTATATCATCATTCATCATAATATGTCAGGCACATTCCTGAAAAAAAATCCGTAAAAATAATTATTCAATGAAAAGTTATATGCAATAGTATACGGTCACTAACTGCTACCTGGCGCACATCAGCGTTGGTTTCATTACGTCGTTGACGTCGTGTATCGATGCTCGTCACTGTAGCAGTTTTGAACCTGCTCATTTTTATCTTAAATGTCATACAATGATGTAAATTATTACAGCAATATTTAAGATAACATTTGACCTTAAATTGCACAAAATGTTTTTCGTATACAGCTCCATAGCGAGCAGCTAATTTCCTAATAGGCAACCATCGACCAGCGCAGACCTATCGCAGATTACGTCACTGTTGTCGGGCAGTATTTTTTAATTCAACCATGACGATTGCCTTCTCCGACCTTTCTCTATCCACATATCCACGACGACAACTAAAAATAAGAGCTCAGCTCATAGGATATATTCTATTAGTTAGCTCAATCATTTTAAGTGCCATTTTCCAAGAATAGGGTATATCTTTACCTTTAAAGGTATTTCATGCCGGTTTGACGACGTCATTTTAACGTCAGTTACACAGGTGGTACCGCCCAAAGATAAATGTGTATGCTCAAAGCGCACTGTTCAAATGACATCAAATTTTGAGCAGTTGTTACCTGCAAATCCCATCGTAAGGTGGTTAAGTTCAGAGAAATTCTTACTTGCATTTTATTTTATATAAATGCATATGTATCTTTAGAAAAGTCGCATAAATTTTGTGCGCCGCATACCCATTACTATGGTTAAAAAAACACGCTGTGTGCTTGACACATTGTGTTAATGTGTCATTTGTTCAAATTATCGTATGCAATAAATGTTCCGATAATAAATCATGTAAGTATTTGGAAGAAATAATGATGCTGTAGGAAGCAATAGCAAAATTCCACGTTATTTTGGATCATCCCTCGTACATATTACTTACAGGACAGGATCTTTAGGGGTTTACGATCACCAGCTGTGATGGTCATGGCATTTATAAAAAATTAATGTCAAAGAATAAATTTCATGTGCTCTCAATGGTGTGTAAGTTATTGTTTCATTGAATGTTGTTTTGATGATATTGTTGATATATTACAGCAGCCAGTGCCCAGTTATAACAGCGTATCACAAGCACCACTGACACAGCTAACACAGAATATGGTTCTATCAGATGAACAGATGTTGGCATTCAGTGATCTCACACAAACTGTACAGAATGGTATCATACAAGGCAATACATTACATCTAGTATGTACTAGCTTCATGTCATATTCAATAACTGTAATATCATTAATATTTGTGGGGATTTAATTTCTTGGATTTCGTGGGTGATATCAACCACAAAATTAAATGCCCAATGAATATAAATTGTTTTTATAGTGTATAACTTAGTGGATCAGATATCCTTGAAATTATGTCTCAACGCAATGGTCCTTTTCACAACAGATATAGATCTATATATACTTTTAATGTCTATGTTTTCAGCCATAGCCACGAGGTGTCAGGCAGGAAATATTGCATTACATGTATCTCATAGTCATAATTTGAAATACAGTGCAATCTCTGTAGAGCTACAACTTTTGAGAGCTACAAATGTTGGTCGTTGTTCTGAGGTTGTTGCTCTTCAAAGGTTAAATTTATTGTACACCAATAGCAACTTAGGGAAATTTTGAAGGTGGCGTTATACAGAGGTTTTCGCTCTTCTAAGGACTGCTCTTGAGAGATTGTTCGGTATTTATGTTAATTATACATATGAATTTTGCTTATTTTGTAGACACCAGGTAATGCAGTGAACAATGGATCATTCCTGTCTCCAGTTACCCAGCTAGCACCTCGACCATCTAACAGTGTGACTATATTTAGTGCTGTACAACCCACCACCTCGCTGGCAGCATCCAGTAGTTCCGCATTCACTAGTACTGTCTCTGTCAGTAATCTTCAACCGTTAGTACAACAACAACAAATCACCATAGCAACCGTTCCTGAGAAACCACAAAATATGCATATAATAAAACCAAGTCCTACAAAAGCAGGTTAGTTAAACTGAGTATACCTTGCAATTATAAGAAGTTTGATTAAATGACAATTTCTAAAAGTAATACATTTTTCTAAATAATATTATTACAGGTTGAAAATTGAAGTTGTTTACATAAACTCAGCTACTCCACGGGGTCGAAATCTTGGAATTTTCCATGCATATATATTTTTGTTTTAGTTTGTTTAATTCATTTCTGTTTCTTTTAAAAACTACACACAGCTAAGATTTTATTGTATATAACACAGCGAGAAAGTCCGCTCAGGCTTCAGCATTGAATGGTGGAGAATCAGATCACTCGGCTTATACAGACGACGGGAAGAAGAAGCTATCGTGTACATATTGTGGTAAAACTTTCATGAAGAACTTTGATCTACAGCAGCATGTCAGATCTCACACGGGAGAGAAACCATTCCAGTGTGTTGTATGTGGTCGAGCATTCGCACAGAAATCTAATGTGAAGAAACATATGGCTACACATAAAGTAAGAAACTACTGCTTAATTCTTGAATCATTAAAATCTATTTGTACACAATTTGTTTTGGAAGACTTTAAAATAACTTTAAAATATTATTCAGGGTTTTTACCTTATAATAGTACGGGTCACTATAATTTGACTTCCATAGTATTCTTGAAAGACATACACTTTTCCTAGAGATTAATGGCAACCTTTACAACCCCATTGGCATCTGCTAAGTTAGAAAGAATGGTTTATTAGGTTTTCCACATGGAGTAGTGAGAAATGGTGTTTTATGATGAATATCTGTCTGGATGTCACAAATTTTGTGTAAACTTTTTCGCCTCAAATGGAGACTTACCTAGCATGAGGGGCGCAGCATGTCCCTTATTTCCATGCAGTTGATTATCATTATCTCATGCCAGTGAGTTATGTTAGTGTTGAATACGTCTGCATGGTTTATGTTTAACGGTGTATGTACTGGATATTATAGGTGTGGCCATCAGGACCTTCAGGCAGTAATCTACCAATACAACCTCCAGCCATGTTAGTACCCGTACCCATAGAGCCTGAACCCATGAAGAAACTACCAGAACCAGAGGATAAACTAGAGGCCCCACCTGAGGTAAAATATTCCTTACAGTTAACTTGAGGCCCCACTTGAGGTAATATATAATTTGAGACCCTGTCTGAGGTAAAATATTCCTTACTGTTAACTTGAGGCCCCACTTGAGGTAGAATATTCCTTAATTATATCCCCCACTGAGGTAAATTATTCAATAATTTCAGGAATATTCAACAATGGAGACCCCACCTGAGGTATAATATTCAATAATTTCAGGCCCGATTCCTAGGTAAAATATTTCAGATAGACTCATGTCCCATCTGAGGTAAAATAATTTAGATTAGACTCTAGAGGCCCTGTCTGGGGTAAATTATTACTGAACTAGAGGCGCTGTTTTAGGTAAAATATTCCAGTAAGTGGAGGCCTAATAGCAGCCTATTGATCTATTGAAATTTAACGTATTCTTCTTTTATTCCGAATATTTCCTGCTATATCTGGCTGTGTGGACTCTAAAGTATCTGGTTAATTTGCTTTACACCAGGTACATGAATGAATAAGGCTGTCATTTGAAGTAAGAGTGGACATGCATGTACCTGATGTCTCTCTTTTCATTCAGGGCTTTCCTTCAGTCTATCCCTATGGTCAGATCATTCATGTGTATGTAGTGGTAGAGGATGCACCGGTGCCCTTATGGCTACAACACTTTGTGAAGTGACTTTGAATGTGTGTTGCATGGAAAGGGCCCTACATTAATCTGCTAATCATGTTATTTTTACAGGAGAAGGAACATGTGTCACACATTGAGGATAAATCTGACGAGGCTGAGAGGATGAAGAAAGATCAGTACAAGTTGAAGGTGGTCATTGATAACTCGTACCTGTGTCAATATTGTCCAGAGAAGTTCAAGTCTTACTATCTACTGAAATCTCATATGGTCAAACATAAATCATTTCAGGTAATGTCAAACACTTATCTACAATATAAGTTTATACTATCATGAACTTGTAGTTACTGTGACCCTTTGAGCCCTAGCCATTTTAAAAGCCTCATTTTGAACTTAATGATTTTATCTTTGAATTATTTGGCTATGTGCACTACATACATGTATATGTAATAATAAAGTCTAAAATTATCAAAAGTTACCTGAACGTTTTTCTGGTATAAATGAAACTTCACAAGAATGCTTGACAAGCCTTGTGCATATTGTCAGGAAGTTCAGGTCAGATGAATATTGATGGTGTTATGGCCTCTTGTAGAAGATGTTCATTTGAGTTTCAAAAAAAACTTGTTTATGTGGGTGTTTCATATGTCACATATTGTAATAATGTATTGTATATTATAGGTATATAAATGTGTACTATCCGAGTGTGCGGAGACATTCAAGGATCTAGATGCGTTCCTGGAACATACTGGTACACATAATGAGAATATGACGTATAGATGTCATCAATGTTCTAAACTCTTCTCAACACTCTATGAGTTAGGCGTACATCAGTATACACACAGCTTATATCAGAATCCTAGTAAATCTGGACCATGGTAGGTTCACATCTACATTCACTATCTTTGCTTTCTATAGTTGAGAGAATTTGACACAATCCTAACCTTTAAGTTAGCATAATTTAACAACTGATATTCTTGCTATATTTATTACCCAGGTTGTATGTTTTCATAAGCCGGGAATATCACAAAGATGCGTGCTGTTTTATAAAAACACCCAAATCTAAAAATAATCTGATATTTTACAATTAACTTGCGAAAATTTACATATTCAAAACTCTTCTTCTTACGCTTTCAAGACTTGGCTTATAATGATGTACAAGGTTTCCATTGGTGCATTTAGTGAACGTAATGAAAAAATATAGGTAGATATTGTGACATTTACGGTTTAATTAATACACATGCTTACAGTGAGTTGTCTAATATGCAAATTAGAAACTCTGTGGACTGTTATATAAATAATGTTTGAGTATGTAAGATCAATAACTCACCCTTTTGTTGACCCAGAGTCTTGTTGCACGTTACAATTATATGTGTTGCCATTTATAGATGATGACCAATATTGTACGGTTGTATTTCAGGCATTATCAGTGTAACATGTGTATGAATAAATATGCCACACCCGAGGCCCTACATCATCATATGAGTACAACAAGTCATGAATACCCGTGCCCACACTGTCAGAAGAACTTCACATGTGAAAGATTCCTACGTAAACATCTCGCTTCTCATGGAACAGAAAGTAATATTTGTTTTATATTGTGTTACTTTGTCTGGCTCTTTGTTACCATATGTTCTTTGTTTTCATCAGTACAACATGTCATACAGTCCAGTTAGGATAAGAATACGGTGACGCAGTGGAACAATCCACTATTACGGTGTACTAACAAGTACAAAATGCTTATACCAACAGCTCAATACCAAACTAAACTCTACCTGTTTTAGCAATGGTCATAATGGGTAACATCACTGTCAAAATATCCTAACTGGACTATACCTCCAAGCATAATTTTACATCTTTCCTGAATATTGATGGCTTAGAATGAGAAGGTCGTAACTACTACTTACAACCTTATAAGACTCATACATATTTGAAATCTGCTGCACAAGGTGCTTCTTATGAGTCTATTTTCATGATTATCTGAAATTGTCATGTTGACCAAAATGAAGTTTTAAAAACTTGTTTTCCCAAAGGTGAATAGTAAATTACAGACAGTGTTCTCTTGTTTTCTCAATATATCGATTTTGTAGTTACGCCCTTCTCATTCTAAGCCAGCGATATACATGTAAACTAAGAAATGACTCAATGCATAGTGTCAATGCAGCATTGCTATATAATTTGACATTATTTATTACTCAATGCTTTATAATGTCATGTAGACTTAGATATCGCACAAAGTTCTAGGTAACTGCTGGTTTGTGAAGTGTTAGGATAGTGTGACTGGGTAATCTACATACAATTGAAATATTCATGACCAGTGGGATTTCAACAATATTAAACAACATTATTTGGAATATCCCAGAACAATTTCATGATTTTAAAACCTTTGATACTAGAAAGCTAAAAAAGACAACGTTTGACTTATCAGGCATGAAAGGCAAAACTCTTCAACAGAAATAGCAAAGTGTGGATAGCACATAGAGGAACACAAAAAAGAAAAACACGGACATGTAAGCATAAGTTACAATGCCAACACAAAACTGCATAATGTACAAGAATATGGAATTAAACTGCTACAATTTCCTGATATTAATTCTTGTATGACTGATTGTATTTCAGATCAATATGAATGTAATGTATGTAAGAAATGTTTCAAGTCTGAACATTATTTGAAGAACCATGCATTGATTCACACCGGGGAGAAACCGTTTGAGTGTGAGACATGCGGCGCTACGTTCAATAGAAAGGATAAACTCAAGAGACATAACCTTATACATGATAGCAAGATGAAGTATAAATGTCCATTCAAAGCTGTGTCAGGTACGTGCCCTATTTCCTTACCCTGTGTGTTATTGTCTTCAAAAGCTTCTCTATGTAAACTGAATCTCAGTGTGTTTCTATTGGGGTCCTTCAATTTTTGCTGCACTTATCTTATCTTTTTTTATCAAAATAAGTTATTTGAATTGACAAAGTTGTGGCTATTTGATGTTTCATAGTCCAAATATCAACAATAAGGGTATGTGTGCTAATGGCACCAGAATCAGACTTGCAAATCTTTTTGAGTATTGGGCTTCAGTAGGACCTCTGTTTCTTTGCTTCTACTCTTCTTTTCATATTATATGAATGTACATCGATGAGACTTATATAATCTTAAAAATCACTCTTACTTTCTTTGTCTGCAATAAACTGAGGCAGTCATTAAGTGTTTATTATTGTCGCTGCTAAATTATGTTATAAATAGTAGGTTGGATTTTATATACCATATGATTCAAAGTTCCTTCTATTTCTAGGTTGTACGAAGGAATTTAGTCGTCCAGATAAGTTGAAAGCTCACCTAATGACTCACAGCTGTGAGAAGCCATTTTGTTGTGAGATCTGCGGGAAGGACTTCTCACGTAAACCACATTATACGGAACACATGAGGGGACATAAAAATGATTATCCATATAATTGTGAGAGATGTAAACGGGGTTTCTTCCGACCTAAACTATTCCGTGAACACAAGTGTGAGAACGCTAACGGACAGTTGAAGAAGAAGAGAGTGTTCCAGCCGAGGAGAGTCAAACGTAAGCCTGGAAGACCGAGAAAAATTGTGCGAAACGAGGCAAATAAAGCTAAGAGTAATAACCTAGTATTTCTAGAAAATTCTAAAGGTATTTACGTTATGGATAAAATCTCTCAAGAAGACAAACAGACGGACAAGTCTGAAAGTTCTAGTATAGATGAGTCAGTGATAGATGGTGGAGCAGACGGTAGCGTGGAGAATCAAGTGGAGTATAAATCTACTGGTGTGGATAGTGGAGTTGATGACTCAGGTAAAATGGTTGATGAAATGGCTACGGTAGACAGTGGTGGTGATAAAGAGATAGTGAAAGATAATGAGGTAGTAGTGCTAAATGAAGAGAGTGAAAGTATCGATGGGGAAACACAGAGTGCGGTGAAGAAACCTAAACCTGAATGTTATGTTAAACTATCTCCAGCACTTGTTCCTGTATCTATGGTGGAACGCTACGTCACCGTGCAGCTCACCTCGGCTAATGGTATGCAGTTGACCACAGCTAATAGTGGTGATCATACTGACTTGCAGACTCAACTAATACCGGCATCAGATATAAATGGTCAGATTCAGTTTGCACAAGTTCCCGGAGCTCATCTTCAGATCTCTCCATCATCGACCTCTCACACATTTCACCCTATACAGATCATCGACGGTCAGCCGATATTGACCGTATCCCAGGGTGATCAGCTGGGTGACCTTGGAGTCGGTGAGACAGGAGTGATTGATATACCAGTTGATATAGTGACTGTATCCAATGATCAAGCCATGTTGTGTGCACAGGAAGTAACTAACGATGGTGATGCTACCCAGCAAGCTTATAGTACATTAGTTAACTATGGCCCTGAACACCTCATCAATACTTCTGTAGAAATGTTAGCTCCCGAAAATATGTGATCTTTTTATCCAATGAATAATATAAAAAGCATAGCACTTCTTTTCATGAGCTTTATGATTGCTCGATTTGTCAACCTGTCCGTCATCATTTGCTTGTGAACCAGAGACCTCAGCTTTCAATCTTCTTCAAACCTGCTAAATGTCCGTCAAGCTTGAAAATGGGACTTGCGGGGGTCAAAAATAAGAGATAGCAGTTTTAATTTAATCCTTATGAAACTTCGACTGATGAAACATGGCCATGGCACCATTCCAAAATTACAAAGCTATGAAACCTTGGTTTTCAGAAGCAATATTTCAAAAATTGAAATTTTGTTGTACTTAACCCAGTTATCCAGGCATTTATATTTTACAGTTACCCAAATTTTGTGAAACCAAGTTTCTCCCTTTTGTATTTATTAACCATTATATTAAATTGCCCAGTATAGTACACTTAGTTGTCTATGAAATCTTGAACCTAAATTTAATTTACGTTCCTGATAGTTTAAAACTTACGACAGCACTAGTTTTCTTACCAAAATGCAACTTTTAGATTTTTGTTCTTTAAATTGTTTATTCACTAAATCAGTTATTTTATTTATTATAATTAGCAGATTTTCTTGTCTTAAGTTACTGCATGTATTGTCAGGAATGGTTAAATTGAATTGTTGTTATTAGTTCATTGTTAATTGTCATAATTTGCTTAAATTCTGTTGTTTGTCAAACATCAACAAATAAACATGAATACACCGTCTTTGTCTGCTATCATCTTCATAAACAAACATATTCTGTCTGGACTTGCTTGGTTGACTGGGAGAGAATGTCCAACTGGTACGTCTCATATAAAGTGGTGAATTAAGTGGTTTGAATACTTGGTGTCTATGCAACTCTCAACTTCAGTAGATGGCTTTGGTTCCTTGTGCTTTATCAGCTCAACGTCAGCTTTAGTAATCTCTCTTTGTTCTTTATTTGCTCTCGCCACCCCAGCGGGGCCCAGGCACGACACCTTAGAAATGACTTAAAATAGTATCCACTTGAAACTCATGACAAGTAAGTTTTTCAACCTCACAAGGGGAGCACTTCTTGAAAAGGCTGGTAACCCTGTATGTACAGACAGAAAAGCTGAATACACTATACACCCTTACAACTTCTGTTGTATAATAACCAAGTGAGAATTGAGCCAGGGGACATCAATTTATAGTATATATAGTGTACTTCACTTGACCACCATAACACTCATTCACCGTATGTTCGCTGACGTGAAAATACAACTAACACGTACATGCATATCATTTTTAATTAAGTTATTTTTCTTTTGTCTACAAATCTCCTGCAAAAAATTGACGAAGTTCACATACAAAAAATACATTTAACAAAAATATGACAAGAAAATCATACAAAATATCAAGTGAAAACGCTTCAACGTAAGTGAGAAAATAGCAAAAAATAGCCTAGAAAAATCCATATTGAATGGGTACCTGACTTCATTAAAGCAATGGTTTATATAGATCATAGCATAAATCAATAATACTGGCTTCATATTTGGAGAAATTCTATGTGTATTGGTTAACATAGTACACCTTGGCAAAGCAGGAAGTATACTCCACAAAATGGCATCTGATTCGCCAATACTACAAAATATCGTAATCACCTTGTTATTTATAGGCTAAGGAAGTAATATATCAGTAAGACATTCAGTTGTTTACATAACATAGGAAATACAACCAATCAGGGGTCCTACCCAGGTGTAATGTCCAATCCTGAATCTAACATGCAAGTTGATATGCTGTTTCAAACATTATTTTATCGCTATACCATTTAACTTCATACATTTCAAGTGACCATAACTTAGTCAATACTTTCAATATTTTCATCAACTTTCTTTTATTTAATGAAGAAAATGTCATTCTTTCTACAACAGCAAATCTGGAGTTCAGGATCTGTAGGACCCCCTGATCAATGAAAGAGTATACAGATGTCGGAAAATTCATTATCACCTCCGAGTTGATTCTAACATTATACACAAGGTAATCAAATATAATCATATGTCTACTAAGGATAGCTAAACTAAAGAGAAACATATGTACGACCATCTAAGAGCTAACAAAATCAAATCATAACTTGGTCTCCAAATAAATTATTCATTATTCCAAAATTTCTGCATACAAGTCCCTGAGATGCAAAACGAGGCTGAAATACTCATGGAATTAAATAGGGTATGATATTTGAACACATTTTCACCATTCATGTTTAACCATTCTATTGAACAACATCACAACTTATTAAATGAAGACCATAAAACTGTTCCGAGCACTGCTACTCAAATGTTGCGCGTCCAGATGGGTACCGCTAAATTCCAGGTAACTGCTTGTTTGCCCAGTAGATTAATTACCACTTAATGCCTACGCGGACCAAATTCCAATACACTCAAATAGTCCGGTAAAAAACATTGAACCGACTGGAAATGGGGGTATGTCTAAACAAATCAGCATCGGAATCATGAAATTGGGTTTAAATGCTTTGTATGCATGTATATGATGTAGTGAAATGGTTTTATACAGAAATGCTTGGCATTCTGGCTTAAATGTGAAAGTAGGGTTGGGGCTAACGGACATTGAGTAAATCCGTAAGTGTGAGAAAATCCGGTCACCGAGTTTCACGAACCAATTTTTCTTGTATGATACATGACCTCCTACTTTTTCATTTTCTTTGAAGCTGACTGCTTTTTCTATACACTTGAGTCAAAATGCACATGGAGTGGAATAAATTGTTTTTATTTTCAAGAACAAATTGATGCTAATCAGAATCCACACTAGCCATCTTAAACCCAACCTAATACCACATGTTTAGTAGCTAAAACCAGTGGAATGGTTCAAAAATATTTAATGCGAAGTTAGCACACCAGGGCACTGTTTTACCAAAGCATTTACGCAAATCGTAACCTTATGACCAGATTTAAATTATTTATAATACTTTTCCAACTATAAAGTGTGGTAAATGAAATTGTAGTACTAATAAAGATTCAGCTAATAAATACCAACAAACAAAATCCATCACCAATGTGAAGTTGTTAAAGAATTATACAGAATTTAAATTTGAACGTAAGTTTACGATTTCCGTAAGTCTGTTGATAAAACAGTACCCTGATGAGTAGCAGTATCAGAATACAGTTACACTATGTATGTACAGACATGTATTGCTCTAGTACTCTCTCCATGTATACAGTGATATATCTACACAGCCATTTGAAAAAATAAATACAAGCACCTTCTCACTTGTCAAAGCAGATACACAAAATACTTCAATCATACATGTTCTAACATAGTCCCCCCCACAGGTATGTCCATTATTGTTGAAACACTGTGATTGCATGCTCCTGGAAAGGATTCAGTCTTTAAACCTGGTGAAATTAACCAGCTGTTGGTAGAAAATACAGGTTTCATGACATTTCCATAACCCAGCGGTTAGGAAACATGTTCAGAATCGGTCTTTATCAAAGTGGCTAGCAGCCAGGCTAAGAACTGGTCTTTAACACAATGGCTAGCAACCATATTTAGAACCTGTCAATAACATAATTGCTAGCACACAGACCTGTCGGTAACATGGAGGCTAGTAACCTGGCTTAGGACCGATCCTAACATAGTGACCAACAATTTAATATCGTACCAACCAGTAATACTGTTGGCAAGACTAGGTTCTGAACCCACAAGTGACATAATGGCTGCATCCAAACAGGATATGAATGCCTGTTGAATGACAGAAGCTGAATCCGGACAACACCAGGAACCAGTGTTAGGGGGGACGTTGTGATATTGCTAAACATACAGCATCGGTGAGAGACACTACAAAAGTATGTTGTAATAAATAAATATGATAAACGTTACAAATGATGCAAGCATAACACACAAACACAGATACTCAAACATATGTATGAAGATGAATCAACATTCATTGTATCAATAAATAACAATCTAGAATCAATGTTTAATAGCCTGCATAAGATTCTATCAATTCACTAGATTTGCATCTCAAAAGTGAAAGCAAATATTCTCACAATTTCGTTCCAACAGTCTCCATATCATGGCAGTAAAATGTCAAGTTTAATGACACAATATGGAGACCAGACAATCAAAATTGGCAAAAATACATGCTTGTGAAATTACTATAAAAATATAGAACAAGAGAGCCATGAAAGCCCTATATCGCTCACCCGAGTGAAAACTGTTTGTGTAACAAGTGACCCTCAGGAGGTATAATCTTATAACCAATCACTGACCATTCTCCATGCGAAGTATCAAAGATGAATGCCATAAGCAGACTAAAGAGATTTTAAATTCAGTTTTTCTGTGTTTTGGTCAATGTTAAATTATCAAGCCAACTAGCTTATAAACTTCGAAACAATATTGTCTACAAAAGTCTTGACACTCCAGACGACTTTGGACACCCAATCATCCTAAAAGATCTTACTCTGTACTAAATCTAGCATTTTCATAATTCAATTTTGTTGTGAATTCATTTTGCTTTATACAATTTAACAATAAGTCAATATTAAACGGGTGGAAAATAAAGTTATGTGTACTTTGACTAATTCATTACACACAGTATAATTATAGCATAGAAATCAGTAACTGCTAACTTTGTACAAAATTCTTCAGATCAAATAAATATCCATTCTAACCAAGATTCAGCCAACGGTCAAGTCCCCACAACTTGGCCACTGAGTGAATATGGTAAAATAAATCATTTGAACATATCAGAAAGCACTCAATTATAATTGACACAACTTATTGAAAGTAGATATGTTTTACACAAATTAACACGCTGGTGGGCAGTGTGGCATAACTCATATATAACTCACATAAAGTGAACACACCAAATGTATTGTAAGTCAAATTTCTACCAAAAAATGTCAAATACATAATATCAAAAAATAAATATACACGACTATGAGAATTATTGGCAATCTTTGGTGGCAATAAAATAACGTGTTATGTAATAAACCCCCACAACTTAAGTCACATATAGCCCAAGTATTAAGCAACACTCTAACAACTGAATGAACGGCCAAACTACTACATAACTCCTCCAACAGCTTTGACAAACACATAGTTAGATATTGATCATTTGCAAGACAAAATACAGACAGGAAATAATAACTTATCCTCACTTTGTCTCATCAAAAAGGCAGCAGCATAGTGATATGCATAAAATGGCACAACAGTCCTTCCCATAATAATACTTGAATGTTCGTCACTACTATCTACATATGGACCAGCAGTTCATTTCTACACAACAATGTAGTCAATATCTGTTCAAGATTTATGTAAACAAAGAGATATTCACAAATCAATCAATCAAGCACACATCAAATCAACTCAAATAATCTCTTCACAAAGAATAAACATTCGGACAAGTTTTAATGTTTTGATCCAAGTAGTATGGTATAGTCACACAAACAAACTTCAAAATGACTTCATGATACCATACATTGCCAACATGGGAATATACACACACATGTATACCTCAATTTCACCTCAAATGATTCACAACCTAAAGTTTCACGTGCAGCTATGTACAATTATGAAATAAATGATGAAAACACTGTAAATGTATTTGCTATGATGTCTCGTCGTCGGAATCTCCCCTTTCCATGTCATCGGCAATGTCCGATCCCTGAGAGCTTGACTTATGCTTGGATGACGAGTCTTTAGAACTTTTCACATGTTTAGAAGGGCTATCACCGAGAAGTTTATGTTGTTTTAAAGCCAACAATTCTTCTCGATCTCGTTGTTGCTTAGCAGCAAGTAATTCCTGTACAATCTTGGGAACAGATTCTTTATGATTGGATGCTGATGATGAGGATGTTGATGATGATGATGAAGATTTCAGGGACAGAGAGTTAGAATGATCTTTTCTAGATGAGCTTTCCAATCGTTTAGAACTAGAATCACTTGACTTGTCTTTCAAATTTAACACTGCATCAATGCTATGTGAACGACTATCGGAGTGTCTACGACTTTCTGGCTCGTCTTTCGGACCTTTCTCATCCATTTTGTTCACTCTGAATTTCAACGAATCAACAATACGACTTAGTTTATCTGAACTACAGATCTTTTGTTTTGATTTCTCTTCCTTTGTTTTTGGCTTCATAGAAAGGTCGCACGGCATATCGTCCTCTTCTAGACTCATGTCCATTTTCAACTTGGGTTTACTGGCACTATGAGCTACCGTCGTATTCTCCACAGGTTTTGAGTGTTTTTTACTACTTCTTACACTGAGATCTTCAGCTCGACTATGATCAGAATATTCCTTCACAGATGGTCGAGATTTACTAGAATTACTACTGCTTCGACTTGTACTGGCTTCCTCCTTAGCTGGAGTATGTCCGTTAATATAACTAGAGTCCAAACCAGCAAGACTAGTTGGCAACGTAGGGAAGTTAGCAAGACCTTGAGCAGCCAGTAGTGCAGGATTGAACAACAATGGGTTATACATGAGAGGGAATGAAGGATGGGGACTTGAGCTTTTATCTTCCTCCTTACATTTGTCACTATCGTCTTTTGATCCCTTAGAATCTTTGTGTTTGGATTCTGATTTCTCAGACACTGGTGATGCTGACATGCCTGGAAAGCCAAATCCAGATAATCCCAACATAGGATTCAAACCTAAGCCAGGGATTGATCCAAATGGTAGAGGTAGTTTACCGAATCCAGCTGCCATCAGTTGTGCGGCATTCATTGCTTCCATGGATGCAGCAATGGCAGCAGCCTGGTGCGGATCATTGGTTCCTAACATAGGGTGTGACAAGGGGCTGTCACGGGGCTTACGTCCCCTTCGTGAAGGTGTTACAATACGAGGCAGTAAGGTTTTTGGTAATGAGCCCTGAAAATGAAAGTAGAAAGCGAGTTAATAAACTAACCTGAACTTATCTATATAATATCATGGAACATTTGGGCACATTTATCAAACAAATTTTAGCAATACCATATTGGCTACAGCTGTTGGAAGAAAGCATACTCGATAATTTACCTCTTTTTTGCAACTGTTGATGTACCATGAGGGTCATTCTTTCCATTAAATACTAGCAATAGTTATCTAACTGACTAAAGGAAGCTTTATGTGAAGTTTCAATCCAATCCAAGCATTGAATACTGAGATACAGGGTGTGAAAACAACAAGAAAGTGAGCTTTGTATTTGTCAAATAGTTGAACTTAAAATAGGGAGTATTTTCCCATATAATTACTGAAACAACAAATTTATTTTTCAAAACATGTATGTCCCAATGGCAGAGATATTACAAATCACCAAACCAACCAATCTATTGGCATGTGCAAAGCAATATATTCCATCATCAAAGATGGGAGCATAACAAACTCTATAGACTAAGAGAAGATATTCACCTTAGCTCTGACTAGTTCGGACCATTTAGGATCCACGTCCCACAAGGGATTTTGTTCCAGCCATTCAGCCAGGAACCTCAGTGGCGGGGCTTTTGCTCCGGTTATCTGTAATATAACAAGGGTACGGCTACAACATGATTGAAATCTTAAGTTAAACTATTACCAGACCTTGACTACCACCAGAACATTCCTCAGAAATAAAATCAGAAATAAGTTGAACTCAACGAGCGGCTGGGACAATGAAGTCAACCAGCAACACACTCTCGGTATTAGCATGGCGAGTCATCATTGGAATGTCATAATGCTAATTCAAACATTGTCATGTATGTGATTCTGTAAAACAGACTCAAAACGTCACTTTGGACTGTCCAAATGTGTTTTGTTTTCACACAGACTACAATAGCTTGTTAGGATGGGTTGAACTGTAGTAAATACTAGCAGTCATTGGTCCTACTGTATATGTAGCAAACTTATTGATGTTGAAATATTGGCACATTAATTAAAATCGCAAACATTTCATCTATAGTATAGTTCTGCCAACATAGAACTCTTAAACCAAATTTCCATAACTGCTAATATTACGCAGTCCAAATATTTGAAATTGTAGTGTAAGGTGTTTGGTAAGTTTTACCTTTTTCCCTGTCATTCTGTTGATAACTGACACATTCTCTTCACCTGTCAGTTTGTCAACTTCCAGATAGGCTGGATCAAACTTGGGTTTACGTCCCTTCCTTCGTTCAGGGTAATCGGAGAGCTGTAGAATATATAATATAAAGTTTCACATGAGTGTTAAATTCCAATCAACTAAAGATAAGTAATGACAGAAATCTGCTTTGATATTCTCATTAAAAAATTCAAGGATATTTTTACTATAAAATGGTAAAATTTAGTCAAAGGTGTCAAAATGACTTAAGATACAGAAGCTGGTGGAACTCCAGCATGTAGGACAGCTGGTGATATAGAACAAGGGTAAAACTATCTTATCTGTGTAAATATGAAAGGGAAGTAACTTACAATTTCCCCTTCCTCGAGATCATCAACACGACTATCCACCATGTAACCAGGGTGCTGTATCAACCATTTCTCTATATTCTTTTTGAGTGGAGCTTCCTCACCTGATAATCTGCTGCCATCTTCTAGGTTGATAACAGGTACTCGAGATTCTATTTTTAAGTAGGAATCAAATAGATAAAACCAGAAAATGGGTATGGAAACATAAAATGTATTTCAAGGGTTGACACTATTTTTGGTCACTGGTCCAGCAGTAAAAAAGTGTTAATTTTTTAAGAAAACAGCTGCTGGTCCTTCATGATTTCACTGGCCCTTAAGATTTTCACTGGCCCTTGGTCAGGGTACCAGTGTCAAGAGTCTAGCCCTGCATTTCTCGCACAAAGAGCCGTATAACTCTGACAACAATCATCCAACCTAATAATCCAGGCATTATGCACAACTAGGCTTGGTAACAAGAATTGTATGAAGTCTGATCAAAATCTTACCAATGATTAAGAGGACAGGGGTGTCAATTTTTCTGATAAATCCAGAAAATTAAATCTGCATATGGTTTTCCTGATTTTAAATTTGACCCTGTTGACACTCTGACCAGTTTTGTGACAGGCATCGATCCAGACAGACTTACCAGCTTATAAAGAATGCCTCTCCACTTTATTTCATACACCTTAAAACTGTAGTACAGAAAATATCAAATTTAATGCAGCCGGTTAATAATTGTTTGAAATGTAATATAAGCATCAACTCATCACTTACCTGGTTCCAAAGTAGCGAGAGCACGTGCAGTTTGACGTCTTGCTAAAGCTTCGGCCATAGCGATCTCAGCCATTTTCTCTTCCTTGCGTTTCCTACCACGACGACCTTGTCTGGGAAACAATAAACCTTGCTCCAACTGTAATAGATAAACACAGTCAGAGTTTTAATCTTTCCCATTATCTGTACTCTACAGATATGTGCAGATGTAGAGATGCAGAGTTAATTTCAGTATCAACAATTTAGACAAGGGAACTAACCCTTTCATGTAATAAATAATAAACTTAAATGAACCTCGGACAAAATGTCATTGAAATTAAATTTGCAGTGTATTTATCAATTTTGACTAAATATATGAAATGTAAGCAGTTTTCATTATTTCAATGCATGGACGGTACAGTGGCCAAGTGGATAACACTTAGTGACTCTTGATTGCTGATCATGAGGTCTCAGGTTTTAATGACAAAGACAGGTAACTTACAAGATGTCGGTTCATCATAAGTTCCTCCTCAGACATCGGTGGACCTCCATTCAGGAACGGGCTGTCTGCACCACCCTGTAAGTAAATGATAACATACCATACAATAACATTCACATACATGACCACCTGTCCATCAATCCAATAACAAATGATCTTTAAAACACTATTTTACAGCTAGTAAACATACAAGTATGTATGCATGCATAACTTAAGATGTTTGTATATCCCTACTAGCAGACACACAAAGAGTCACTTATGACCCATGTACTGATGTAGTTTTTTTTCAAGTTGGAAGACTTTTTTCACCAGTATTCCAATTATTGCAACTAATTCACCTAATTCATCTAACCAGTTTTCCTGGACATTTCCTAACCAGTACTTTACTCTTCCACAAGGAAATGGAACATTATTGTCAAATTTTCATGGCAGGATACTGAAATGTATTGCCATTTCTTGAAAAGTAGTTTGATCACCTAGGCAACAATCATTTGCTGCCTGCATGAAGAAGCATTTAACAGATAACAAAATGTCTGGCAGATTTAACCAATATTTCATATATTTTTTAACTAATTAACCATGGGTGAAAGCCAGAAAATGATACATTTTAATTTAAAGATCATGAAAAATATAAATTTATATAATTTTTGGTAGTCTCAAAAAACTTATGTTCAGGCAAATGGTTCAGGCAAATGTCATAATACTTTCATCCATGGTTAACATCAATAAATACAAGTCATTACAATGCAAACATGATATAAGCAACAAAGTAAAAGCAGACGCCAGTTCCTTGACAACCAGTACACAAAGCAGAATAGATATAAATCCTAGAAAATATTGGATAATGATTTTTCTTGTAAGGACTTCACAAGCAAATCCGAATTATATATCTAAGAATGCTTATACAGTTGGTATTTCAAGCCTGTTAAAAGGCAAACCTTGAATTTATTAAATCCAATATTAGTATAGCCAGTTGTTAGGTTTTTATTAACTCTCTTATAAAAATAATGCATGTGTACTGGTGACCAAGGTGAACATTATAATAAATGTCTAAGGGTAGTTTAAAACTTACAGGAAGGTGACTATTGACAACATAAAAAGCAGAGCTACTTTCATAAGTATAATGCAATCTTTAACTTTTGACGGTCCAATAGAGCTCAGATAAATAAGATGAGCGAAGAGTCCAATAGAGCTCAGATAAATAAGATGAGCGAAGAGTCCAACAGAGCTCAGATAAATAAGATGAGTGAAAGAGTCCAACAGAGCTCAGATAAATAAGATGAGTGAAAGAGTCCAACAGAGCTCAGATAAACAAGACAAGGGAAAGAAGTTCAACAGAGCTGATATAAATAATACCTGTGACTGAAGCCCTACATAGCTCAATCAGGCAGAGAAATGAGAGAAACAAGAGCCAACACAACTGGAACATGAGATGTTTGGTAACTGCTTACACCACCCATAGCCAAATATACAACTTGTATACTAGATATAAATCTACTGGTTCGGAAAAACCTTCAAAGGTTTTTGCAATTCCTACATCTGGCAGTGTTTGGTGCCAGAGGTCAAAGCCTCACCAACAGACCTCAAAATCTATATAAATTAAGTTACCAATTTTATAGGGCTCTTTTCAGCTGTTAAGGCGCTCAAGCACCCTTTGATATTTCAACTTCCGCTGGTCCCTGGGCTACCAATGAAAACCTATGTTTGTTCCAGCAAATAGTTAAGAAGAACAAATGCAAACAAATTCTGACAGACAGATGAATATCCAAAACGAAATAACACTATGTTTTCCATCACTCAATATAAAATGATCACTATCATATTTCAGGAAACCATGGGACCCTGCACTCAACACTATACACACACAGGTGAAAAATCTGCTGTATACCCATAGAAGCTGTAAACCTCCTATCCTCGTACATTGATCATGGTATGATTCATATTTGATACATGCAGATTAGTGAGAGGTAATTCTGAGACAACTAGCTTCATGTACACAAAATTTATTTACAACTTGTAAAACAAGCAGTAATAGCCCTAGAACATTCATGTAAGTTGCTTGACATTTTACATGCAAGTATTTAAAAGGACAATTAACATCTACTCAAGAATAACATGCATTTAGTCTCATATAATTCAAAAGTGAGCAAATCCCTGGCAGCATTCTGATTGGCTATGACAAACAACAAGTTGGTCCAAAACTAGAGATCTCTTGTCTAGCAATCCGGTCTCCAGAACTAGAGAGTTCTCACATATAGCAACATTGTGGACAAAGAGAAAATCTCATCTAAAGCAACCATTTCTCCAAAGCAAAGAGTCAGAGGGGATATAGATACAAACAAGAACACACAGTATAAGAAAATAATGCAGTAAAAACTTCTATAAATCTAAGATAAGCCATGCATATAATGAAAGCTCTGCAGATCTACAACTGGACTGTGTGGTAAGTCTATTCACAGTCTCTGTTTCAATCGCATGACACAAGCCAAGCTTGGTGACCCCGGTTAAATTTAGCAACCACTGATTTAGAGTAGTATAGAAAATCATGCCATGCTGGAAATATTGCAGTTGGAAATATTGTGACCCAGGTATAAAGAAGCCTTGACCCAAAAGTCTAGAAGGGTAGATCTCAGATTTCCAATTTCTGCAATGTTTCCATATACATGTATTCCAGTTGAAGATTTAGATAGAAATGTCCAGCAGGCCGTGTCATGCATTACGTTGTCATAGTCACAAACCTGTAACGATGCCACCATTTGGAACGGTGGTGGTGGGGAAGGTTGCCATGGTGATGGCCATGATACCTGAGACATTGAAGACATGATAGATTCCTGCTGACTGTCATCACTAGATGCCTGAGATTGTGCCATACTTTGTGTTAGGATCGCCTGGATACGTGCAGCTGTAATATACAACACATCTCAATATACAATATATCCAATATAGAACAACAATTCTCAATATACAATACATCCAACACTATGCAAAACTATGGTTACTACATCAATTTATAGAGGTACATTGGTAGTTTTGCACTAAGAATTTGATATACTTTAAGATAATGAATTTATCAGCAACAAACTCCTTCAATCTATAGTCAGTTTTAATTCACAACGTTTTGACGTCTTCTCAACGTCTTCTTCAATACTTTAAGCAAAGTTTCTGTAAAAGTTTCTTGCCTGAATTAACAAAAACTTGTCCCCAACAACAGTACAAGTGCTAATTTCACAGACTGTAAATAGCAGATTCTTATGAAGGAGTATGACCTGTTGCCACTGGGACTCAAACCAGATCAGATGGTTACAAATCCAACACATTTATCACAGGACTCGACTGTAAACATGTATAGTACCTTTCTCTGCCTCAGCAGCAGGGTCACTCATAGATCTTCTATTCTTCTCTGCTTTCTTATGGAATGTCATCTTCAAACCTTCACCCTGTAAACAGTCATATATAGTTATCAACTACAAGCACAAAAGTTCCTAGGCCGGGGGTTACCATGACGACTACATCTCACATTTGAGAAATTCTATCTACCTGTGTTTGCCATCTTAGTATCGTTAAGAGTGGTTTTCAGATATGTGAAAATGTCATTCAGCAAAGGCTGCATGCATAACTTAAAATTTAGTCATGCCGTCATTGAAATAAGTACTCGTCCGAAGGGCATGGCGAGTCATTTTTTGCTGATTGGCTGCTAAGTAGCCTTTTCCATTGAACTAGATATCTTATGAAGATTGCTTGCCCTTATGACATGTAATGCTCAAAAGCTAATCTCAACTAGAGCTATCACAGGAGTGATGAATCATACCCCCCCAACACCACCTTGACACAGGAATATTATTTAAAATTATAGTCTAAACAACATATTTGATGGAAATCTGCTGCTATACAGATTGAAAAACATCATGATTGAAATTTCATGACTTTGTACCAAGCAATTTTAAAATCCAGTAAGAAATGACAAAGTTACAGAGCGGACACGATTTGCATGACTATATAACCTTTGACCTCTAAGTGTGACCTTGACCTTTGAGATAGGGACCTGTGTCTTGCGCATGACACACCGTCTTGATGTGGTGAACATTTGTACCAAGCAATTTTAAAATCCAGTAAGAAATAACAAAGTTACAGAGCGGACACGATTTGCATGACTATATAACCTTTGACCTGTAAGCGTGACCTTGACCTTTGAGATAGGGACCTGGGTCTTGCGCATGACACACCGTCTTGATGTGGTGAACATTTGTACCAAGCAATTTTAAAATGCAGTAAGAAATGACAAAGTTACAGAGCGGACACAATGCTAACGTAACGACAGACCAACAGACCAACATGGTGACTCCAGTATACCCCCTTCAAAGTTTGTTTGCGGGGGTATAATAAACATCATGAGCTTTGTACAGCCACTGAGTCAACCAGTTTTGGAACTAGTACCATTTTAACAACTCTAATTTGTCATGTCTCACGTTTGACTCAGCCTACATCAAAAGTGACAATATTTTCAAATTTCCAAACCATTTGTTTTCAGGTTAATTTTTCATGATAAAACAAAACATACCTCAGCCAACTGTACTTCAAAGTCTTTCTCCTTGGGGGTTGGTTTCTCACTCACACTTTCCTTGCTCTCTTCCTCAGGTTTAGGGGTCAGCGGGGTCATGGATCGTGTTGGTGTATTACTGTTGGAATCTATACCCAGGATATGTAGGTTCTTCATCTTAGCAGGGAACGGCCAATCTCCTGTCTCCACACAGTAACAGATCTGCTCTAACCGATGAAACACAACTCGATCCTAGAGTATTATAATGTAACATTTCTCATCAAATTTCATTTACTCAAATTCCTAGATCAGCTCAAGAATAACTTAAATTTTCTGACAGCATACAAAATGAGCAACATTTTATACAGACACAACTTAGATTTAGTTTGGCATTTAAAGTCAATGACAACTTATGTAAACATACACAGGGTCCTACTGAGGATGAATGTCCATTCCTGATTATAGTTGTTCTGGATGCCACTAGCATACACCCCTCACCAAAACTCAGCCACATCAGTACTGAACAGACAGCTTATGAAATTTAAAGCGAAGTTCCAGATGTGAAATAATATAAGTTTTTTCTTTAAATAACATATTTTCTGCAGAACAGTACATTCTTTCCCATGCAACAAGTCCAGATTTCCAAATAAATCCGATATTATAGGACCACTGATAGACAAAGTTCAGCTGTACTCACCTTAGGCCATTGAGCCAGTAGATTTTGACTGACACTAGCGAACATATCAGGTGTAGCCTCCTCATCCTCCATATGCATCCTCACCTCCTGTAATTTATTCATCATACATGTTATAACAAAATATCGTAATAAAGGGTTCATTGCTACAAGCATGATCCAAACGTAGATACAGAAGCAACAAACACTTTTAGGTGAAGTGATTTGTGTACTGGCATCTTTTAACTTGGAATTTGGAATTTTTACAATCCACTGGCTTAATAAAGGAGAAATCCATCAAAAATCTTTATATTTATCAGAGCAACCTCAGTGACTCAGTAGTTAGTGCTAAATCAATGAACTCTTCATAAACTTAATATTTACAAACTGTCTAAGTCATTTTAAAGCCAGAAGTAGTAACTATGATATAACAGATTAACAACAAACCTCATCTGGATCTGTCTTCAGATCATCTTCATCTTTGATTTCTTTCTTAACTTCATCCTTAGCTTCTTCTTTTACTTCATCTTTGGCTTCTTCTTTTACTTCATCTTTAACACAATCCTTATCAACATTCTCTGACTTTTCAGATTTTTCCTTCTTGGATTGTTTCTCCAATGCTTCCTCGATGTCCATACTATCACCAATGTCTGTATCTTCATCATCATCAACATCCATCTCTGACTTCTCTCGGACATCCTCTTTCTCAACTTTCTCATCCTCAGCACCAGTATCCCCTTCAGTATCAGAATCATCCTTCACTTTATCAACACTTTCAGCACTTTTAGCTTTTTCACTTTTTTCTGGACTAGATTTTTTATTAGATTTTTCATCAGATTTTTTATCTGATTTTTTATCAATATCTTTGAGATCTTCGGAATCATTAGCACTAGGAATAGTTTGTTCATCATCAACGTCACCAATGTCTTCTTTCTTTACACTCTCAGTTTTCACAGAGTCTGACTTTTCAGCATTTTCATCATCAACTTTGTCTTTATCCTCACTTTTACTATCTTCAGATTTAATGTCAGGTTTTTCATCTTTTTCTGATTTTACATCTAGAAATAATTTCAGAAAATGAATAAGTAAACAAGATAAAATACAGTGTAACTCTAGCAATATCAGTTGCAATACGAACTGAACACAACCATTCCTATATTCACCATTTCTAAATATTGTGCAAGTGGATATTTCAGTATATTGAAAATATAGCAAATTTTTAGATTTCAGACGATAAGAGTATGAAAATCTTATCAAGTATTTTATTTCATAGTAGTATTCTTTGTAGACCATAAGTTATGCCAGAGAAAATGCCATTGAATTTTGTAAAATTCTTGAAATTCACCAACTTTCCAACATGGTCAAAGCATCAAAGCATTTTTTCCAGATTGCTTATGCTAATAATGTTTCTAAAAATAGAATTGTAACCATTTCCATTTACCTTTTTTCTCCAGATCTTTGCCAAATAGTTTGAAATCAGCCGGTGAGTTGGAATGTTTCTGTATAAATCCCTTAATGACATCGTGGAATGACAGGCCTTCATCATTCATGATATAATAATCAGTTCTTGCTAAACCATGCCTGCAAAAACAATACAAATTTTATGCTGAGTTAGGTTAGGCGAGTCATCACAACAAATACATGTGTACTTTTCGGCCAATTGCAGGAACAAACTTTTTTGCAGATTTATAAATTTGCAGTTGACGATTCCCGGACAGGCCTTCATGATATTAGCATATTTACAAAAGGAACTCAATAAGCTAATAATAGCAATATGTACTGTAATCATGCAGTATCCTTACTCTGAGAACAAGAACATTTTGGATTTTTTTACCTAAATACCATGCATGTGATCAGGCTAGCAATTGAGAATGCAACAGTAATAGTTTCCCATATTCTTTGAAAATCTGATATCAAAAACGTGAGAACTATTTTCTCCAGGCTGACCGTCGTACTGAACACACAAAAAACAACTTTATCTCTCCTCTCCATGTGAGAGGCATAAATATCCTAACATAGTACTCACTTGGCTGCACCAATCAGGAGTTCACGATCATGACGTCCACATTTCCACCATGTAGGTAGATCAAGTGATTTCTGACATTGTTTTACTCTCTGTTCCATCTTTGGATGTACAATAATCTCCTCACGTATCTTACTGAGTAAATCTATACGTGCGATACAACGATTAGCACGCTCTTCTGTGATTGGTTCTATATATACAGGTGTAGGTGGATATGCTGAAAACATAAACAACAATGCATTTAACCTTTAACTCCATAGTGATACACTTCAACACAGATTATTATGATTTATCAAATGTCAATGCCAATTCAGTATAGGTGTCAATCATAAGTCATTTTTATATAACTTGTATGCAGACTGAAATTTGAAATACCTTAACCTCAATCAAAAAGGGTTTTATGTAGTTACATAACAATGAAGTTACATATCTTCAGTATCATTATTCTTTTCAAACAAATGATCTCTGAAATACTAATGGTCTGCGAAATTAGCATGTGTCCGGTTGCAGGGTTTCCACTGGGTCCCAAAATAATTCCGCCAAAAAAATCCGCGCGGCAAATGGGGGGTGGGTGCGGTCGGGGGTGTTCCCCCTTCCGTGTATCAATTTTTTTTTAATATGCAAGTAAAAAGGGGTAAATTTGAGGCATTCTTCAACTAAGATAATAGGGAAAAACACACTCAATACAAACATATTTAGCACTAATAATGTTTCCATCTTGTGAAAGGACAAATGAAATACCTGTCTTTGAACAAAGGGATCTCAAAATTGCTTGCCCTTCATATACAACAATTGGTTTAGAGCTATTGCAGGTGTGTAAAACAGGATCCCTGTTAAAATGTTGCATTCTACAGTTTACAGTTTATCTGAGCAGCATGTATTCAAACTAAAAATTTAACATTTACCAACTACACTCTCAATCCCAAAAGTTATAATTGATTTTAGAAAGTAGGGATGTGAAGCTCCAATTTTAGTAGTGAAGCAATGAGTCATGTGACAATGTCCATAGATTTGCAAAATGTATCTATAGACCTAGAGCTAGCCTACATTGTACATTGAAGCTATACGAAATAGTTTCCAAATTTCTTTTTCTTACAGAATTAGTTGTAAGACAGGGCAACATAATTGTGAGAATGAATGGTAAATTTATCATTTTGTGTTTGATCTTCGTTTCCTTAAAAAAAATTTGACTCGTGAAAAAGTATAATCATTAATAGAGAAAAAGATTGTATCCGAATTTGACGTCCGATTACTATGCAAGTTAGCCTTAAGATTTCAATTTTCAAGAGATTTTTTTATCAGAGCTAAAGATTGAAGTGAAATAATAAGTACATGGAATATGCCAACTTCAATGATAGTAACAGATCTTAAACAGCATTTGATTGACTTTAATAGTCGTATAAATTACAATTAATGTTCTCTGGTCTGCAACCTTCACGGACATGGCTGCTTAATAGTAAATTAACGTGAAAATAAATAATTGAGAACAATCTGGTATCTAGTTTGTCATTATTAAACTCAAACAGTGTTTTGATTGATGCTACAACAATAAATAACTACCAATTAACACATGCAATTAAGAGAATCCCAGGAGATGATACGGACCGTACACACACTACAGGTGTTGGCTTTAGACACACTGACCGTACAAAACTTGGTTTTAGACACAAAGGACCGTACACAGGTTGATTTTAAACACGACCCAATACAACGAGCAGAAATGGAGATTGTTATCACACCTTTTAGTCTGTTAATTGCCTGACAGGGGGGATTAACTGCCTGTTTGCAGTGTAGACAGAGGCAATTAGTCAGTTGTTTATTGGTGTCTACAGGTCTTTCCGGTATACTGATCTTACACCAAAATAAAAAAATTAGGTTTGAAATTTTTTTTTTCTAAGCTTTGAATTTTTTTTTTCGCCAATCTCAAAATAATTCCGCCAAAAACGGAAATGGCGAATACCAGCGGAAACCCTGGGTTGTCCAGGGCAAGTAATTGTTGATTTAGACTAAGTAAATTTAGCGGTCGGGCAAGTAACTTTTGCAGTACTTAGGTATAGAGCATATAGGGAAAAGATTAAATTGAACCGATTCAGGCAAGTAGTTTCAAATGCCAAATTCACAGACTGTACTTACCATTGACTGCTTGGAACTTTGAGCATATAAATGATTACATCACTAGTTAACCAGTATGTAAAGGTATTAAAAACACAAATTTATTTACTGTCTACAAGATGAAACCATATGACATTGAAAGGACTGTGATACTTTGAGGGTATATGTAACAGAACCTTACCTTCTTCTTTGATCTTGCGACAAACCCTGAGGCACATGTGATAGAAGGATATAAAGTATTCAGTTAATTGTTCATCAGTCTTCTTCTCTAGACGAGCCATTACACGGAATTTATCCCAGATATACCGTCCCTTATGTCGGTCAAACTCTATACCATACGTAGACACAATACGATAAAAGTCAGTCTCCTCTCTACGGGTCCATTTCATCTGTGTTTGTTTCTTCCTAGCTTCTCTCTCACGGAATACTGCATCTAGCTTCTCTCGTTTCTCCATTTTCTGATAAATTAAAAACATAGTGTAATATGTAGCACCTCACAAACCAGACCCTGTCTAAGTTACTTGTAATATCCCATATTGAACATGGACATCATAAGGCTTAATTTTTTTCTGTCCACTATATGATTTAGTCATCAAATTAAAATACAGATATAGCATTCCTCAGAAACAAAGTTAGAAATAAGTTGAACTCAACGAGCGGCTGGGACAATGAAGTCAACCAGCAACACACTCTCGGTATTAGCATGGCGAGTCATCATTGGAATGCTTTATCATATACACACAACAACAGTTTACCCCTCCCAAACTTTGAATGCAGGTGTATAACAAGTGATCGCCGATAGAAATGAATACAAGGAAATATATTCAAGAATCACTTAGATAATGATAGGAACACAGACACAAAGCTGAAATGACATCCGTCAAATTATTGAAACTTGTTAAATCTTAAGCAGACAGAAACTTACATATACACATGTGCCGTAGATATACCATTTACATTAACTACAATAATTAACTAATTATGAGTTAATCAATGAACTTATTAATTAATGATTTATTACGTCTTAGTTACAAAATAAATTATCAAAATTGAAGTACGTTAGTACCTTTGCTTGTTGTTCTTTCTTCTGCTGTTGTTTCTTGAAGTCTCTCTGATAGGTTGTAATGATACGTCGGAGTCGTGTGTTAAGTTCGGATGCCGTAGGGAACGCATATTTACCATCCTCCGTGGCTTCCTCCTTATTCTCCCCGGCGGTACTTGCAGGTTTGGTGGGTGTCGCTGTGATATCTGACGAGCATGTCAATGATTCTTCATCATCATCATCCTTGATCATCCCTGTCTCATCTAGATCATCACTGTAACATGCAACAAATTTATATTGTTATCATTCCCAATGGTCAACAGTATTTCATAGTCATATGGAGATTACCCAGTCACATAATTCTGACGCCAGGCAAACCAGAAGTTATGTGGAACAAACTATGCCAGAACAACCAGACTTTACATTTTTCAATAGTCATTGCTCCAGGGTTGTTCATTGTAACTTTCGAAATTTTACATTGACTTTTGAAAACTAATTTATAGTTGTCATATGTTTCAAAAGAAATGCAGAATTCCAAAGTTAATTAAATATGGTTAAGGAATGATAGTTTAATTTTGAAGTTTTCATTCATCATACTATGAAATCTTACAGATAAAGCATTCTTCAGAAATAAAAGTAGAAATGGTTGAACTCAACGAGCGGCTGGGACAATGAAGTCAACCAGCAACACACTCTCGGTATTAGCATGGCGAGTCATCATTGGAATGCTTCATCATAAACATACAGAACCAACAAAAGTAATGATGATAAATCTTGTAATAAGGCACTGATTGATCAACATGTTCTTCAAAGTAACTTGATTTGTCATTGACAATTAATTTCGTCAGATACTAACCTTTAATGGAAACCGTATATACCAGTATATTTTAAGTGAAAACTTGAGTTACAGTTCTGAATTGCAATACTGATAAAACCAAACCCTATCTATGACATACATTGCCAAACAAACAAATCCAACAAGTGAACTAACCAAACCCAGAGTTTTGTCTGAAAAAACAAAAACTTACCCTTCATTATCATCATCATCTTTGAGTTCAGCAGCGAGTGCAGCATTATCTGGTGGTCCGCATTTATCTAGGAATACTAACAGTGGATCCTGTCTCATCAGGTTATATTTCTCATACCCGTGTTTATATACACCCACCAGCAGTGACTTGTCAGCTAAATCATCCCACCATGATGTAGGAGGTTCATTATCAGCCATTGGTGCTAGCAGCTGGATATCCCTGTGACATAAATACATACATTAAATGTATCACAAAACAATTCTTTCATTATAAGACAACCTTTAGAATTGCCATGTTTATACATGCAAATTGACAATTCATTTGATTAATGACAGAATGAATGATCTCATTTTGGTTCATAATTTAATAGTTAAACTTCAGTCAAAGTCTGAAAATCAATTAAGGCATAATTATTTGTGTTCTGTTGAACATAATTTGAATTCAAAGGAATTAATGTTCACACAAATGAACAATAGGCATCTTTGTATCAGCCAAATTAATAACTTCTTTCTCACTAAAAATATATGTCCTGTACAATCATTTTATCAGGGGGTATTTGTACTTAGCTTCAATTGACAGTGGATATGTACTGAGGTAGTTGTTGGTACTTACTTGACATGTTTGCCTTCATCTATCTGACTGACACAATCACCCAGTACTTCATGTTTGAGATAATATAACGTTCTTACACGTAACAATACTCTGAAACACAATAAAACATCATTAACTTCCAGTACTTCATGTTTGAGATAATATAACGTTCTTACACGTAACAATACTCTGAAACACAATAAAACATCATTAACTTACAAACTTCAACTTTCCCATATACATTTGAATCATTAATTTAAAATTATCATAATTGCTCACATTGCATGTCAATCCCCTCGTATATTTCTTATCTCCGTATTGTTTAGGCTGGCACAATATGTTTTTTAGTTATCTTTTCAAATGTATGTAAATAAACTTCAGGTCAAGGCATAGTAACTAACAGGTTTTCTCCCATAAAAATAAAAGGCCGAAACTTGTAAGACATTATTCATCCAACCTAGAATTCAGACAAAAATTCAGACAATATGCAGAAATAATTTAAACAAGTGGGTGGAAGTTGAAATTTAACCAATGGTTAAGGAAAACTATCTTGGACGAACTTTGTGAAATCCATCCATCCAGCACAAAAACTTAATGTCTCCCTCACTATATCATATGTGACCATGTACTTACTTGTTTGAATGTCGATGTATATGTCTCTTGTAAGCATTCTTGTTGAATACAATATCTCTGTCCATCTTAATACCAGCTTTCTCAATCTCCTCGTTAGCATCAAAATGTACTTCCTGATCCCGAGATTTCTTCCCCTTTCTTCCTCGAGGTACAGGGGCTGACAAACCTGCTCATCAAAACACAACATTCTCATTAATTACCCCATACAATATTGTAAAATCATTTTTATTGAATTGAATGGGAAAAAAACACATACAATCAGACATTCAGTATTATTATTTATATGTAAAATTGATATAAGGATACTGTAAAATCATTTAATTTCGATGGGACAAATTTTCGTGGTTTTTGTAAAAAATACGATTTTGATGGGACGTTAATCCACAAAATTTAATCCTCCATGAAAATTAATGATTTTACAGTAATAAAAACCACTTGAAATGCCATTTTCCAATCAAATTTTATGCTTAGGAAAGAAACACTTCCCACTACTCTAACTATCCATAAAAATCAGATAAAATCACTCACTGACAGAAGAAAAAAGACATTCAGAGTTGAGATTTATGGTTTGCATCATACATCAGAAATTATAATGATTTATCTCCAATTGTTAACGTCAGAGTTGGATCTCTTATTTCATCATTTGTAAAACCAGCAAAACATGTTCTATGCAATGCTTCCTATGTACAATGCACACTAAGCACTTAACAACAGCAGCGGCATACAGATTATCATAGATACTGACAACAGTATGACAACAATGATGAAGCGTACCTGAATGATTTTTCAATCCCCCTTCTTTCTCCTGAGATATGAGATCAGAAATAAATTCTTTGATTCTTTCATCACCTTTATAATACTGTAGTCCATAGAGTAACTGAAATATGTGAAACATTGTGTACATACCACTGTGACAATTGACAATAAGAAATGTGCCAATGTCATGTTAACAAGGTTTTCAAGATTTGAGCCAGACTTAACAACTTCTAAAATACATTTGGAGACCAGTCAATGTTGACACCCTACTGCCCAATGAATTTGCGAACATTTCCGAAAAACATTGCTTTCAGGTGCGTTTAAATTATGTTCCATGAACATGGAGTAAATTTGCTAAGTATGAAAAAGTAAAGTTAACAGGTGATTGTGAAGCCAGAAGATATAAATAACTTACGATGGCTTTAGCAACATTTTCAACATCTTTCTCTTCCATTGGTCGTTTAAATCTGGAATGACCTAAAATATCCGACCATCTACCCCATCTGAAAATAAATATTGGTTCCAATTATAACAATGACAGCCATGTGGTTACAGAGAATATTTCATTGATCAGTTTTATTACAGTTTTATTGGTGATAGCGGCATGAGAAAGCCTTTGACCAGTTGCAAACTTATAATGATCCCACATCATAATTTGAAAAACTAAGGTGGAGACCCTCTAGACAATGTGCCATATCAAATCTGATTCAAAGAAAAATATTTTACAGATTTCTAATTCCAATGACAGCTAAGGTATGAATTGCTTGACAAAATTGATATAGATATATATATATTTCAAAAGAGAGCATTAACACTACCTACCCATAATGTAACAATCCTTTCTCCACTTTGAATAATTCAGACCGACCATATCCAGTACCTACAGGCTTTGCTCTATGCCGTTCTTTCTCAAAGTCTTCATCATCATCACCACGACGACTTCTACGACCTTTCTTTCCTCCTGCTGCTGAATATAAGAGGAGTCAAATTGGTACAAGGTACATTGTATAACAAAAACTGACATGGAGATAATTGTAATGAAAGGTTTTTCATAAAACACTTCACACAGTGACTTTTCCTCTTATTAGTTTATACTTAATTTAGTTTCAGCCAATTTTGAAACAAACTTGTTCTTCTTAATTGAAAAATATTGTTTCAAGTCCCACCGGTCTTCAGCATTACGTGCCATATGGAGACTACCCAGTAACCAGCTGATACAACTAACTCAGCTAAGGGTCAAACAAGAGAAATATACCTACACCATTTTGGACCAATTTGGTACGTCACAGTCTTTCATTTAACCAAAGGCCTCTCACACACAAAGCAGATCGAGGACTCGGTACAAAACTATGTCTATATAAATTAATGTAGTTCCCACAGTTTTGAACCAAGCCCTCATGATGCTCAATAGTGTAATTTCAATTTGTACAACAATAATGTTTACATGATATATTCTTACCTCCTTTCTTGTTTTCTTCGTCATTAGAGTCGCTATCTGAACCGAGGTCAGACATATCAGCAAGATTATCATTGTTACCATAGCGAGCTGTTCTCTTACGTACACGAGGCTCATCCACTATCAACTCTTTCTGTAAACATATAACATTTATAACATCAACTAAACTAAACAGTAAAGTATAACACACAAACTGAGGTTATAATGGTTTTGTGGTTTGTGGTGATGGAAAATTTGTGGTTACAGCGGTTTTCTTGTGGTAGACATTTGGTTACAATCATTTGCGGTTGATTTATGATTACTATAGTTATGTGGCTATTGTAGACTTGTGGGTTAGTGGTTACATAAAACATTTGTCCCCAATCCTAACATAACACTATTCTCTAGATCAACTAAACTATAACTTACAGTATCCAACATTTCAGTATCCACGTCAGCTTTCTTCGCCCATTTCTGCCAGAACTCAGGATCATTGATGTCTATATCATCTCGATTTGATGTTACAGAGAAACTCGCCTGAAAAACAAGATTGTGTATGAGAACTTGAATAGCTACAATTTGTATATCCTAACATTGTTCTTTAATTTAGTTTTTTCAGTAACAAACTTAACTGACGAAATCAATTAAGTTCATAATTTATAATAAATTTTTTTTATCATATCAGACAGGCAAATGGGTAAGGTAACAATTTATTCCAGGGTTACCTCCCCTTCACCACAGAACGAAAGTCCTAACATTTACATCAGCCTGGCAATAAACTCGTTTCTATTCTATAACAATCAAGTTCCATTGAACAGTTAGAATGTTTTTCCTTCCTCCAATCGAAAAGTTAGGACGTTTTCCTTCCTCCAATCAAAAAGTTAGGATGTTTTGCCTTCCTCCAATCAAAAAGTTAGGATGTTTTGCCTTCCTCCAATCGAAAAGTTAGGATGTTTTTCCTTCCTCCAATCAAAAAGTTAGGATGTTTTTCCTTCCTCCAATCAAAAAGTTAGGATGTTTTTCCTTCCTCCAATCAAAAAGTTAGGATGTTTTTCCTTCCTCCAATCAAAAAGTTTGAACAATTTGAAGAGTTCAGTTGTATTATCCTTTCTCCAATTCAAGAAGTATAAAGTTTTACATGCATAATCATGAAGGATATATTACCTTTGAGAAAGTTGATCCCTTGCCTTCACTCTCTATCTGTATGACTTGTGTACGTCCCTTCAAGATTTGTTCAATATCTTCCTCACAGAATTTATCCCCGGCACTATCGTCATCCATCAAAGCACCGTATGCACCTTTACGTAACAAATCTTCTATCTCTCTCTTAGATAACTGTTGTTGCTGTAATATAAACATGTCATTTCATTTGTACTAGTTTATATAAGGTTGATTATGAAGTGAAGTTTTTCCATCTTATACTACTCTTGACATCTCATTTTGGATGTTATCAATCACCACGAGGGTATGAGGGAAGAGAAGCCAGTTTCACTTACATGCTGAGTTTCACTTACATGCTGAGTGTCTAGCAATTTCATAGGAATTTCAGGTACCATTTTTTTAGTCTTTTGTATGATGTGGCCATTAACAGTTCCATACACACTACAGTACAAAAATACAGTATTACGCTGACAGACAATCCATGCTTGTGTAATTCTGGGTACACTTTGGCCCTAAATAAATAGATTCAGATTCATTATCAGAAATAAATATATTTTGTCTCCAACTGTTTTTGTCAGAGTTGGATCTCTTATTTCATCATGTATTAAATCACGCAGTGGTCCTAACATAGAGATAATACCCAATCCTGAAAATAAAACGCTTGTCTGTGTTTTGGGGTGCCATTAGCAAATATTCCCTACCCACACTGTTTCAAACATTCGGCTTTCAAATGCAAATCGCCATAATGTTGCCAAAACATTTTTATTTTCATCAAATTACTTTTAATATCTGAAGAAAAGTTCATTCTCTCTATAATAGCAATCCGTGAATTCTGGATTATTCAGGATTGCCAGTAACCCTCACTTTTATCAACATGTTGAAAGCATCTACTGACATTGGATAGAAAGATTAGCTGGTAAAAACAACCAGAATGGTTTAATATGCTAGCTATTATTTACCCCCCCCCCCCTCCTCACCCCACCCAAACACAAGTCCCTCTAAGTTGGCTTCCACAATTTATTGGAATAAAAATTAACTGTTGGGGATTAAATGAAAACATGAATATAATAGATTACTTTTTCATTTTTTAGATTCATTTTCAAACTGACTATATATTCCCTACTCTAACATCAAGTATTAAAAACACCAATGTTAACATTCCAATGTAAAACATCCATAACTGAAGGCTGAGAAATAATTAGAACATCAGATATAATTAATGATTTTCGACTTCCTGCCACAATGTGTCCGGAATTAGAGCTCATGTTTCATCATTTGCATACATTCAAACAAAGACGATCAGCATTTATGAGAACAGTGATTATCTGGCTATTATTGTCAAGTGCCTGTTCAAATTATATAAATCAATTCTGTAATTCAAATATCAAATATCAATAAACAGAGATAATATATTGCACAATATTTCAATTAGACGGACACTGAGCACATGTAATTTCAATGTCATATTTTCCCATCGCAATTAAAGCAATCAATAATCAGATCATTGTATTTTGAGATCCATGGGTGAACGCTCAAAATTTTCACAAGAAACCTGATTTTCAACATATAGAAATGGAAGTTTTCTGACAGGCCTGGACACAAACACTGGTCCCCTAGTCTGAGGCCAGTGAAAATCAAGAAGGACCAGTAAAAGTTTTGAAGGACCACTATCTGTTTTACTTACAAATTTTAAGTTTCTTGTCTGGGGGACCAGTGACCAAAGGAGTCAGGGTCAAGAATTTCATATACTATTGTAACGAAGCGGAACAAGGGGCATATATAGTGCAATTATTTTCAAAACATTGAAATCAGTATTAATGCTGATAATACGGAAAACTTCTACCCATCAACTTAGACCACCAATGGGACTGCCATAAGGTGGTCCCTTAAATAAGTGGGCCTAATGGGAAAATACAAGGGCAACAAATTCTAACTTACCGGACTGATTTTCTCTCCTCCCATAGACTGTAGGACTGCTTTATCTAAACCTAACTTCATACTGGCTCTATTAAACATTTCCCTCTCATATGAGTTACGTGTGATGAGTCGATACACTTTCACCATCTTCGATTGTCCAATACGATGACATCGTGCCTGAGCCTAGAAATAGTAGAAGGTATCATATAATCAATTATAGCTTGCCTATTTTGACCTGAGCCTGACCTTTATGCATGAATATATTACAAGGTTCTTGCTTTGCATATATCAATTTCCGCAAGCAAATCGTGCAATATCGGAATTTAAAATTTGTGTTTGTATTAGAACTCGGTGTTGTAAACGTAGACAATATATCGACTGTTAAATTATGGTAATCAATAGGTCAAACTCATGTCAATGTGGTCAAGCTATACCTTATATAAACAATTTTATCATATACACCTAAGCATGTAACGTCAAAGTATGTTAAGTGTGTGGTTTGCAGGCAATGTTGGGGAACATTTTGCCACAGACCGTAGCCTATGTTTACTTTTTTTCAGACCATTAATGTACATAGTCTTACCATGATACCTATCAAACTCACAGACATTCATTGTGTCACTGGGATGCAAAAATCCATTTACCATTATTTGAGACTCGCCTTTGGTTACTGTTTTATACAGCCTTTGGTATTTATTATATTGAATTACAATTTGTATGTTTAGTTTGCGATTTTCCTAACTCCTTTGATAAAACAGTACTAGACATTTGAGTCAATAAATACGAAAGCTGTTCAAATACAGATTTTCAAATATTATACCAACATAAAATTCTGTCCAGTGTAAACAAATGGAATAGAAATTGGTCATACTTGTAGATCATTCTGTGGGTTCCAGTCGGAGTCATAGATGACGACAGTGTCGGCCGCTGTCAGGTTGATACCCAGACCTCCAGCCTTGGTACAGATGAGGAATACAAATCTATCAGAGTCCGGTTTAGAGTATCTATCAATGGCTTCCTGACGTAAGTTACCACGGATACGACCATCTAATCTCTCGTATAAATACCTGTGACAAGAAAGTTCATTTAAATACTGGCAAAATGGTAATAAATAACAAGACGAATATAAATTGATTTCATTGAATGAGTCCCTGAATAACTACTTGTCAATACCCATTTAAGAATCAGTATCATCTGGGCATTTAACAATATATCAGAACTCAAAACTGAAGCGTATTTAGGTATCTAGTTGTTAGCAGTTGAACATTGTTTGATCAAGCAACACATAGACACAGACTGACTTAAGGACACATTGAATATGCAATATGAAGAGGAGAATAAGTCAGAAGTCCATTAGCACTAATGAGAGCACTACACAGAGAATCAGATTGATAGGAAAGTTTTACACATGAACAACTTACTTTTTATGTATGAGGTAATCTTCAATGATATCTAGTACACGGATCATCTGTGAGAAGATGAGTACACGATGACCATTCTGTTTGAGGTTAGGTAACAATTTATCTAGAAGTACAAACTTTCCTGAAGCTTGTATCAATGCTTGGATATGTTCTGGTTCCTTCCCTTCCTTCGTACGTAATTCTGACAAGATATTCTCTTCAGCACCTATGTGAAGATCATCAGACATTAGAATATAACCTAGATTTTGAGCCTATGAAAACGCCAATTTTTGGTAGTTAAATGAAAATTTAACCATTAAAATTTTGCTCTAAGACGCGACATCATTCTCTGCCCTTTTTAATCATTCAAATTCACTTAAAATATTATGTAACTATTGCATAAATGGTGTACAATTACATACAGTCAACATATCTCATTAGAAATCATTTTTATACAGCCGGTTTATTTTAGTTCAATTGGATAACATGTCCTATTACATTTACTTATTACACTCAACACCTTGTTTCTGAGGTGTGTCTATTGCAGAAAATCAGAGATAAGAATTTTTAATGACCATAGTTAGTATTGTGCAGAAAATCTGATTTCCAGAATATTCCAGATTTGTAGTAGCCCTGTGACATACTGATATATATTCAGAAAGACGCCTACACAAAAAACAATATAACACGCCCCACCCCCCAATCGATGCTGGAGACATAATTAGCAAGCGATCAAAAGCATTAATTAAACTATGTACTTACCATTGAGCAAGTATGGATGATTGCAGCATTTTCTCAGTTCCATCATTGTATTGAGAAGACTGGGAACATTTGTTGAGTTAGCACCTTTACACAAGTAGGAGAAATTCTTCTCTAATATTGCACGATAATACTTCTTCTGAATATTTGTCAACTCAACCTGTCACAATGTAACAACACAAGCTAAACTAAGTTGAAATAAACTTTTAATGATGAATGCATCTTTAATGGAAAATGTTCAGCTATGCAAATAGCCAAGGCAGTATGGCATAGCTTAAAGTGTATAGAGCTATATTGTACGGAATTTTTTTTTAAAAGTTTCAAAAACTGAAAAAGAATTATGCTTGCATATCCATTAGATCATTTTTCGCTTCAGTTTTAACAGAAACTCTGTGATTTATTGGACATGCAAACTGTCCATTTTCATACAAAAGTGTTCTAGAACACCCTATGAAATTATAAGAATCGTCTATTTTTCGACGATTGAATCAAAGTACACGTAACCCATCAAAAGTTTTAATTTGCAATAAAGGTAGTCTAGTATCATACTAAAAACGATGCAAGTAATTATTTTGACATTAAATGACTGTTAGAATATAGCTATATACACTTTAACAAGACACAAGAAAATTGCATCAAAACTTTGCTAATTTTGATAAGAGTACATATAAACAAGCAAAAGAATACAGACTCGTCAAATCCAAAGTCATATCCTCTATCCCCATATTTAACTAGAAAGTTTCAGTTTATTCAGTTTTGATTTTATTACTGAAAGCGTACATAGAGCCAGAAGATGATGAAAACCACTGGCTATTTGAACATACTTGTCGGCTTCCTATTGGTCTTTTTTACTTTAAGTGAGATTTCAAACTAACTGCCTACTTTGAAGATTAACTGGCTACATGATCTACACGATGTTACTATGGAAGACAAGACAATTCTACTACAGCACTGTGTAGGAGTGCCTGTCTGAAGAGACAATATAGCTTCAGACAATATAGCTTCATACAATATAGCATGACATAATAGCAGGAAGTATCTGATTACCTCGATGATTGTTTCCTCTTTGGACGCTATATTCTTCTCTACATCTTCCTTCAGACGTCTCAACATCATAGGTTTCAGTATCTATAATTACAATGTAAATACGTACATTAAGCAGGAAAGTATGTAAGTGCAGACCTGATAATTAGCCATAATTCTTAAACCTGAAAGTCCCTGTTTCAAAGCTTAAAACCTTTCAATATAATGAAAGACTATCAGGTCTGGCTAATAATGGATTAACCCAATAGAAATGAAAAGGGGAATTACTAAAGTATCTTAACTTGTTTTACACTTGTAAAATAAAATATCAATAAAACACAAATTTACTTATTTGAAAAGCAAGCCAATATTTATTATGTATATGAACCTTTGAAACGGATGAAAATGGAAAATATTCAATTATCCTAACATCTTTAAACTTGTTAAATCAAACATAAAATTTAATTCAAATTCACCGACAGAGAATCCTGCTAATATTTTATTGGAGATTTATGAAAAGTCTCGTGGGAATGGTTGCGATCCTAACAATGCTATCATCCAGACATCAAACCAATAAATCATACAAACACAATGTCATAAATAGACTTACAGCTTTCAATTTATCGACTTGTTCTTCAGTTTGAAGATTTCCAAATTCGGCAAGAAATGCGTCGGACGACGTGAATTGACTAGGTTCCAAGAAATGCAACAAACTGAACAGCTCTTCCACGTTGTTTTGGAGAGGGGTCCCAGACAGCAACACTTTATGCTCCTGAAATCATAAGAACAAATATTGTTTTAAGGCCAAGATATGCACATGTCTATTTCTTTTGATCTTAATGCTAATAATACCCTCTTGTTTTAGTAGAACATAGTTTGTTGATGATGACACTGATTTTGAGTATAAAATGGGGCAAGTAAGAAATATTGAGTATGGCAAATGAGCTGGCTGGCTTTGCTTGATGTTTGATGGCCATATGTTTGATGGTAAATTTTTATGTGATTCCTAAAGTTCAGCCAATTCAAGAATGTGTTTATTTAGAAACTGAAGTATGAATTGCTTATAAAATTTATTTATTTTGGTTATACATCTTATTTCTCTCACGCCTACTGAAATTTATACATTAACAATCAGCAAATAACCTCTCTTTAATACAGGCGTCAATTTGCTTTCAACAAAAACCGGTTTCTATGCGTAACGAAGGAAGTTATTAACACAATAAAACATCAAAGTCTCTCTCAGCTTGTTATAAATTAACAAAAACTTACAAAGTCAAAGGATCGTAGACCCTTGATGAGACTACAGTTTTTATTTTTCAATCTATGAGCTTCATCAATGATAATACAGCGCCAATCAATAGATCTCAACAATTCTAGATCTGATAGAATGATCTCGTATGTTGTAACAATAGCGTGAAACTTGTAGAAATCTGTAATCTTTCCACCCTCGTCGTCTCTATAATACATCTCATACTCCTGTAACATATATCTGCTCGGTGACCTGTAATATACATAAGATCTCTTAGTACCAGAACGTCAGTTGTTGATCATGTTTAACACTATTTCACAACAAGTTTTCAGTAAGATAATAATGACTCCCAATTCATCTACTCAGTTTTCCTAAACAGCATCCTAACCAGTTAGCAGTACCAAATTTACACTTCAACAAGATGTCTGTTCAGTTAGACGCTGAGTGTCACTGGACATTGAGATAATGTTCAATAGTGTGTACCAGTTTCACAATTCTGTAGTCAAAATACCGTAAGTTTCACCAATAAGTTAAAATATTGAGAGTTCAAATGTGGCAATTTGAAATTTTAAGGGTCACAAGGTCATTTCTAAAGTCAAATGAAACCCCAATTCACAATAACAGGATTCTCAATAAGTCTTAACATAGCAGGCCAAAATGCTTAACCAACAGGCATGCGAAGGCCCTTAATCAACTATATTCTGTAAATTTTTTATAAATTATTTCACATGTTCACCCGGCCAAAAATGTTTTTTAAGCAGTCAATTTGGCCTGCAGCCTGCTGTTATTGAGAACCCTGTAATACTTGATGAAATAATAATGCACAATCATAATTTCACAACTATTTCGCAATTATATCTTTTCTTCGACATGATAAGATCAATTTCAATTTGAATCAAGCTGAACATAGTATTTTTCCACAAGTTTGATTGCTATACTTCATGTTACAAACGGCCAAAAACAACATTTATTCACAGACTTTCCAAGAAAATAAAACATTTTCAAGTTGGGGATACCACCATTTATTGAGTTAACTTAAGATTATATGAGAAACAAGGCTTGGTAGTATGATGTATACTTACGTTCCATGGTATGTTATAGCATTGATGTCGGTCCATGTTTCAAACTCACGCTGCCAGTTAGCTATCGTTGATAATGGTGCTACCACCAGGAATGGTCCTCGTATACCATAGTTAAACATCTCTTGTAGGAACGTAATACTCTGAATGGTTTTACCTAGACCCATCTCGTCAGCCAATATACAGTTTTGTCTGAAGTGAAGAGAGTTTGTAATTATTTATGCAAATAAAACAGCTATTTCAGCGTCTTATGACTTTACTGCAATCACCAGTCTAGTTTTAGTATTTTTTCTTCCTAATTGGCCATTGACCTCCAGTTTTGAGGGAGTTCCAGTGTAAATCTGACTCAATGTTCAAACACTGTAATCATTTTCATGTCCTTCCAATATAGAGAAGTAAAGTGTCTATTTAATAATGTTTTAGACCTTACGTCAACTAGACCCCGGTACTATGCGGTAGGGATGCTGATTACAACATGCTCGTTTCGGGAACCCTTCAAGTTCATTTAATGAAAAGCATGGATACTGGCGAGAATAAGTAATATGGGGCGTGCTGAGGGTGTCAGAATGACAAAAATCCAGACATGTATGCTAAAACGTCATTTTGAAAAATGCGATATTTATAATAACATCGGGTTTAGCTCGAATTAGTGCGAGGAACTTATTTTCTTTTATCAATAAAATTTGACAATATCCAGGTTTTGTTTATTTGTATTCTTCTAAAAGCAATTTGTTAAAAATAATTTATAAAGACACGTGGCCAATCAGAAATTCGTTCAATGTATGCATGAATCTGACGTCATGAGCGCGTTCCACATGGCTCATTCTCACAAATTGTAGTGTTTTTAAGAAAAGTCAATCAACAGGTAACAAATTCATATACCAAGTATGATAATATTCCAAGCTGTTTACGAGACCAACGTGCAAAAAATATTTGCCGTTACGCATGGATGATTTTTTACATGAATAAGCCATTTTATTCCGGAAATCGATAAGTTAGTGCGTGGAATGAACAAATTACACAGCCTAAGATTTATGGATATAATATATCAGATGACATAATGTTGTTTTAGGGTGGCCAATTAGAAATTTGGTTAAGTGTATGGACGATGCCGAACTACTATTTGAACTATCCGCTGCCATTCGAGATATACGCTGATGACCCGGCATCACTTCTTCCACGATCAACTGGTGCCTTTGGTAACTTTTCGCTTATCGGCTTGTGATCTTAACATAATCGGCATAGCTTCCATGTGTAGAACTCATCCCTTCGGTGTGTTTTTGGGGAGCTTTTGGCATCGATTCGACTTTGGAAACCTTTCAGGATGGCTACATGATTACGAAGCCTCACAGAAAGCGTCCCGAAGATGTGGATTGAATGTGGAATGATGCGGAAGGGTTCCATAACATCACGAGGACATGCCGAACCATCGCGATCTGGCAAATTTCTGCTTCGGGAACCCTTCCAGTCCTAGTGGACGACAGGTCTTAGACATTTTAGTTTAAAATATAAGTATAAATATTTTATGAATATTTTAATTTCTGTCAATCCTGTTAAAAACTTCCGCAAAGAAACCTTGGCTTTAACAGATGAAAAAGTGTAATATACAAGTAGCACATAATTAAATAGAAAACTATCACAATGTTTGTGAATAAGTAATACCAACTTAGTTATAACAAAATCTACTCTATACAAGGCAATTAATATACAGTATGTTCAACCAGCGATACCGACAGTTTCTATAGTTTCAAAAAGATACCGGCGGACACCGAGATTTAGCACTCGCCCACGTATGTGAATAACTTCACGCTCGCGTGCACTCGGTACTTGACGAAAATAAGCTCGGCGTGTATAACAGTAAACAAAACATCAGAATGAAAGGCCAGAATTATCCATATTGTGTAAGTCAACTTATTGTTGCACAGTAATCAATATTTATAAAAACATAATACATTCTCGATAAGTAACTCATTTTGGGCACAAAATATGACTGCTTTTGAGCGTTAATGGGACTTTAAGGTATTTTATTACATTATCCTCTGTAAATATATGACTAAACTTACCTTTTATGCCAGTTAAATGTTAACCAATTAACACCTTCTAATTGGTACTCTCTCAATGTGTTATTATTCTTGTACTTGTGTGTTTCCTTCAATGCCTTCCATTCTGAGGCCTTAGGTCGAGGTTTCACCTAGAAATATGAATATGAAAATTCAACAAATTTTAAAACCAAGGTCACAAGTTACTTGATCCAATTTGCTCAACCCCATGTGAACCACTTCATATGCCAACATTCAAAACACTTACTAATACACATTCTGACGCACAAATGTCAACGACAACCAAACCAACGGTGTTATAATCCATTTTCATACAAAAGCCTTGTTATATAATAATATTGTTTATTTCTTCTCTAACCACCATTTAGGGTTGGGAACAGCTACTGGTCCTTCAAGATTTTCACTGGCCTCAGGCTGTCGGACCACTGTTAGTGTAAAGCCCTGGAAGGTAAGTAGGACAATGCTAAATTCATCCACATGCTTTACATCATCTCTAAAAAATTTCAGGAAGGGTTATTTTATCAGGTAGATAGTGAGAGGGGAAAAATAAAATATTGTATTATGATGTCTTACATCCTGTTCATCTTCAGGTGGTAGCTCACGGAAAATCTTGAACTGTTTCACTTTCTCTGGGTCCACATCTTGTTGTAGTTCCCACGTACTATCCTCGTACGCTAATGCTCGCCATTTTACCAAGTAGTGGGTCACTTCCTCATTTGTGTTTGGATCTATAACTTTTGATTCTTCTAGCACCCTATCTACCTCCACATAGTCTGGATTGAAGAGTTCTTCATCATCGTCCTACGTAGTGGGAGGAAAAGATATTTTCATTTTTAATTAATTGCGTGAAGTTTTGTTGCAAAGCAAGTACAAGAAGACTGTTAAATGCACTTGCAATAAATATCCAGTAAATCTCATGATGTATGTTTCATTATATGACCATTTATAATTAATTTACCAAGCCATTAAATAACGTAAGTTTAATTTCATATAATGAAATTGTTTATATTGAATTCATACTTACAAATACATCATTCATTATCATCTTCTTCATTTTGTATCGTTTGATTTTGCCAGCTATACGTTTATCTCGAATCTCTGCCTCTGTTCTCCATTCACAGTGTAAATATGAACTAGTAGAAAACAAAATATATCACATATAAATATGGATTATGCTTCCATACATCATAGTTCCAAGATTTCAACTGACCATAAGACGGCCACCTTTTGACCTACTTGTGTCTTTTAGAGGTACACCCTTTTCTAAGAATAAGATTTTTGGCTCTAAAACAGTACAACTAAAAACTTAATTTACATGTTGTTCTGGTAAACAGCTGTTTCATGCATGTAGAGAATACCCAGTTACATTATTCAGACCACCGGCAAACCAGCTGTTATCAGGAATTACTGAGTGTAAAGCAAGGGTGATATACCAGTGCTATTTTTTACCACTTTGGTACGTCAAGGCCTGGAATCGAAACTGAAAGTCTTCTTCTAGTCTATTCAGCCACCCAGGGAACAATGCAACAGTTTTACACTTAATGAGAGTAAACTGACTATGATATCTAGTATAACAAGATCGATGTTCAAGTTATTCTACAGAGCTGCATAAGAAAAGTTCAAAGAGAAGTTAAATGCTGTGTAACTTACAAGTTTTTGTATTTAACAAAGAATTCTTCGACTTCTTCCATATCTGTTTCTTCCTGATAATGTTACAAAAATAATCACATTGCCTCAACGTTTCTACACATACATATATCCATAAATAGTAAATTTCTGTATTGATGCAAAATTTACTGTAAATCTTAAATAACAAATTGGTCCATAGGATAGCCCAAGGTCGGTTGCCTGAATGTATGCCACAACTTGGATTAATAGATTGTAAATTTGGTAAATATACTTTTCTGCTTAGCCAAGTTCCTTCTTCGTTTACCAGTATACCATTTACAACAAGTACAGATTTCAGACGAACAAGTCAGATTTTCCTTTAGGCAATATGCATTGTCGCAGACATATTCAATTTGTCTTGGAAAAGTTCATGACAATGAGAGTTGACAGTACAGTGTCAACAAACAGATTTTAGACCACAGTCGACTCATCCAATCACATAACAAGGTGTCAAAATTAAAATCAGGATAATCATATGCAGTCAACCATGTTTGCCAAATAAGAGGGCCTTCAACCAATCTGTTTCCTTATTTGAATTAGTTTTTATCAAGAATTTCTTCAAAACATATTAAATTGACCATAACTTTGCCATTTCTCAAGATATTTTTACCAAATAACTTTTATTTTGGTCAGAAATCATAGCCCTTTCAGGCTGTGTAAGACACAAGGCTTTGGCGACATGGGAAGACTAATTAGACTTACATCATCATCTGGTTTCCTCATTCTAGCACCAAGAATCTTATCCACAATCACAGCATCCTCTTCTGCTGGATTCTCCTACAATTAGAAATTCTCAATTAAAATTTTCAGGTAACGGCGATTTTGATAGGTACCGTACATAATGTAGGCACCTCAGGTGGAAACACATTTTATTTATTTCAGGCCATTTGTTCATTTTGAATGTCTATTGACACTGTCAGATGAGTGAAGATTATGAATCAAATGAGGTATGATATATACAATGCAATTAATATATTAAGCATAAAATAGAAAGTTTTATGTCAGCTGGATCTACAATAGCAATGTAATAACTTCCATCCACATGCAATAAAAGCTACGATTCATCAAATCATTCATAACAAGAGATGTCGCCATTGTGGGGCATTCGGCAGACTAACATACGCCCCCAGCAAAGGAACATTATTCTGGCAAAATCATTTTAACACATTTCTTTCCTTCATGCACATCTTCATGCTCATGTGTGGAAGTTTGTTGGAAATCTTGCATTAACTGTAGAATTTGCGTTCACAAAATGCGTCGACAGACTGACTGACAGACAAGCTGAATCCAGAATAATCCCTTACAACTCGCAATGCAGGGTATAATTAAACCAAACAGAACAGATAATATGATCTAAATTATATTGTATAGAAATAAAGCATCAAATGTGTGTTATACTAAATATTGATCAACAGTGAAGTAAGTCAACCAATGAAAGCTGTAACTAAGTTAGTGGGTTAATAGTGAAGAATGGACAATACAATGGATGCAAAAATAGCAAACATTTTATTACATAAGCCACTATACATGCAATACAGTCGAATGATACAATTTAGACATTTTTCACTTAATATGTTTTAAGTTAATGTAAATAATGTTTTCTTTAATTAATTCTAAAACATTGTTTTTAGTCCCACTTGTCAGCATTTCACTCAAATGACGACTACCCAGTCACATTATTCTGACACTGGAAGAACCAGCTGTTATAGTGTCAACCAAGGGAGATATACAATTTAATTATTACTATCTTTAATAATTATTAGTTTTTTTAACAACTGGTATGTCACAGTATGTGATTAAACCAGGATCTGTAGCGACCTTCCACTACGCTACTAAGGTAGACTAAGTGTATCGATTATGATGCAAATAAATCGAATTATACAAAACTACAGATCTACAAATATCAGGTTACTATCTTGACACTATCTACATGCACACAGGGTATCTGCATACAAAGTTCTAACTAGAGAGGAGGAAGCACAAAGAAGCAAGCACAGCACACAGCTAGAATCACACACAACATTTACTATATGGTGTTAGTATTCAGAGTTGCCATAGAAGTCTCAAACACCCAAAACTTTGATTTCCAAAAGACCTCCAAATTTCAACATTTTATGATAGTAGAGATTCTGTTGTGTTGGTGTCGAGTGATTTGTGTGATATTTGTCTTATGTGGTTGTTTAATATTTCTTTGGTAATGTTGTTGCTTGGTACAATTGTCATTTAGTTCTTCCACTCTGCTACATTCTATGAAGTTGTAAAGTTCTTAAAACAGTTTGCTTATTTAAGATCATTTGGTTTTCAGTTGCAATTACTACTTAACTTTATGTCAAACAACAAACATTGATCATTTAATATCCCTTCATTTTGCAAAAACAAATATGGCAAACTTTGAAATATCTACAACTAGATGCTTGCAGGGTAAAATACTTTGGAAAAAGTTTGCAATAAACATTGCCTCAGTTACATTAGCATGCATAATATAGCTTGAAAATATACTGCAAAGCCAAAAACAGTCAATGACGTCAAGCATGATGAATGAGAGAATGAATGGCATAATGTTTTATATGCACATAATTATTAAAATAAATCAAAATCTCATGAATGCATTTCTGTAATGGTGATGTCACAAAAACCTTTTTTACTCCATCAACTCCCCAGAATTTCTGAGGGGTTGAAATTACAAATTTTAATCCATATTTAATAGCATCTTACCAAATAACTCCCAGACGAGAAATGGTACTGGTTATAAAGTAATCTTTACCTCTGCACATTGTCCTGTCAAAAACCACTTAAAACCTGAACTTTATCTACATCAATACTGTCAGGACACAGGGAGTCTTCATCGAATAGTTTTAAGATTGTGACATTTTCTAGATCAACGTCATTTTTCAACTGAACATGTAAGCTTGTTTGTTATCTACTACAAATGCATTTTGTTTTAGAATATAACAAACACAGACCATGTAATAGTTCAAGAATTTCAAGTGATTATTGGTTTAGAAACAAACCCAAATTTTGAGTTCATGATAAAACTTCATATCGAAAATAAATTTAAATGCCCTGGTTTATTCTATATTTAATTTAGCGTTGCACATCCATATTTAAAATAATGGTTATGTAGGGCGCATCAAAATACTCGTTAAAGAAAGCCTAGGAATCGAAAATTCGTTACATCCACTAGTATACCGATGAGTCAACGAGAAAACTCCCTGTTAAGTGATTGGGCAGGCTAAGGTTAGTAACAGCCATGCATACCACAAACAGTACCGGTTTTACCACGGCTCCATCTGCTTCCTGACTAGGTGCATCAACCGTATCTTCTTCTGAGAGATTCAAGTCAACATCATCCATATACTTCTTACGTTTCACATTACGGCCTGATCTTCTCTTATACTGTAACAGATATATACATGTATGTGACAGATCAGTAAGTCTGGTTTACAGGTTTTTTTCATTCATGACGCGTTAGATTTATTTACCCTCGCCCAGGACCCTCCCCACCGGGTTCACCCATTCGGGCAAGTAATTTAAGTCATGCGTCCGCACAGCTAATTTACATACCACTCAGGTACCCATTCATACACAGAGTGAAGTGAAGCATTGTGGGTATTCCTACTCAGAGAAATTAAGCTATGGGAATCAATCTCAGAACCTGTCCATCACAAGAAGCCCATCCTCCCTTCACTCACTGCTAAGAAAACTAATTTTGAAGTTTGTTGAATAATTTTCTAAGGTTTTTATGAAACATTCTAATCTTTTTGTCAAAAAAATTATCTTTAGAAAATATCAGTGATTACGGGGCCAGATATACGTCAAGTATTTACAGAGCTTTCATTAGCAGCAGACTGCATGCCAAAGTCACTGCTTAAAAACCTTTTAGGCTGGCTAAAAATGTGAAATTTATACACAATTTTAAGACAATAGTTGCATTAAGGATCATATCAGACATGTCTGTAAAGTATTTTGGCCGCTAGGTTAGAATTTATTGAAGACTCTGTATTTATACTGGTACTAAGATTGTTGTATACCTCATCCTGTTCCGGTGAAGGTGGTGGGGTAACTTTGATCTCCGGCTCCGATCCATCCGATGATCCTCGTCTCTTACGCTTCTTGTTCTTCAAAAATGTCGCCGGTGGTCTACAATATAGCCACATTAAGATATATAATACTGTACATGGGTAGAGGAGGTAGGTACATGGAATGCTCAAATACATGTGTTATTGTGTGAGAAAAATTAGCAGATTGACATGGGCTGAAACCCAGGACCCTTCATTTCTATGGCAATTGTTCTACTGACCGAGCTGTCAGACTGCCTACATATTCTCGCACCCTTAGTGCGTAACATTATAATTAAGTTACTAAATTTCTGATATATTCTTACAAATTCTTAACCTATCATAACAATGAAATCAGCACCAAGTAACTTCTCCCTAAAATTTTATCCTATGTTTGTTTGTAGGACTTGATTTTATTTATCCTTGCCACAGGTTTTACCACATATTCCAGAAGAATTTAATCATTTTAGGTTTCGGGGGATAGTGCAGATATAGGACTGGAGGTGTACTTGTTCTAGAGACACCACCCAGACACACCACTGGTTCTTTTACATGCCAGGTGTATAGCACCTGTACATGGGACTAAGAGTAAATTTTAGTTGGTCAGCCCAGGATACCAAAAGCACAACCCCGAGATCAGAAGATTTTGGCCTAGCAAGAGCCCAGACCATATATAATGCCAAGACAGCTAGAGTACAGATGGCACAAAGACATTAAATGATGCTAGCATATATATCACTTTGAACTTGTGAACTTTAGTAATAGATCATAGATTTATGTCCTAAACAAACTAACGATGCTAATTGACATGCTAATTGACATGTTGCGTAACCCGGTGTGATTTGATCTCTGAAATGCTAAAGTGACAATCATACGATGCCATAAACAAACTATGCTAATTGACATTTGACGTCACCTGTTGTGATAATTTATCTTCACTAAAATGTTAGACATTTATTCAGACCAAGACATCACAATATTTAAAGACTCCCAAGCCTTTTTTTTACCAAAAGACCTCGTTTTGAATGCCACATGACTAATTTTTGAACTCAAACTTGGTCATACAAGACATACAAACTTGCCTAGTTTCATGAAAAGTTGGCTTCAATTGATGACTACTAATACCCAGCATATCATGCTCACAGGCAAATTAAGTGTGAATGCTGGGAGGACGACTGAAAAAAACGATCACAAACAGGGGCTGGGAAGATTCATTTCGTGAACTTTATTGGAAGTTTCCTATGGTATAAATCAATGGAAGATTAATAATACTTGCATGGTGCTGTATTTGACTATTGATTATTTTAGCTCAAATAACAAAATGTCAGTAATATCACAGAGGATGATACAAGAGCATATTATTATTAAGATATTATTAATAATGATTTGGACCCAATACTCACTTTTTAGATTTCTTTTTCTCAGACCTTGGTGTTTTTTCCACATGTTTTCTATCACTTTTCTTTTTCTTTGGTTTCTTTTCTTTTTCTTCTTTAAGATCAATTGTCAAATCGTCAGAGAGTATATCCATGTTTGCCTCGGTGGCCACAGAGTTAATCACATCATCAGTAGTACTACTAACAGCTTCCTCTTTCAGGGCTTTCTCAAGTTTCTTCTTTTTCTTACTACTCTTTGGAGTCTTTTCACTTTTTTCACTACTCTTTTCTTTCTTTTCTCCCTTTTCCCCCCTTTCCCCCTTTTCTTTTCTTGGGGTATATTTCCGTTTCTTTTTCTTCTTTCCTGTTTCTTCAGGTAATTGTTCTGGATTATCGAGGTCACCTAGCGTGGCAGGTAACTCCGGGGGTTGTAAAACACGAGGAATCGCCGTATTTCCAGATTTCTGAGCTTTCGCAATAGCTTCAGCAATTATCTTATTAGCTTTTTCCTGCTGCTGATTACCATCACCATTTGTAGTGTTTTCGTTGTTTACTTGAGTTTGACCGGGTACGCCGGCACTTTGAATCATGACTGCTTGGTTTGTCGGTGGATTGATCACTATAGGCTGACTTATCTGTGCCGTGCCATTCAACACGGGCTGAGGTAGAGTAGTAAGGGTAGGGACTTGTGTCGCTAGCACAGTCTGAGGTTTGGACAAGAGAGTTTGTTGTTGCTGCAGTTGTTGTTGTTGCTGTGGTTGTTGTGGTTGTTGTGGTTGTTGTACAGGGGCTGGTTGTTGCAACTGAGGATTTGGCATTCTCTGTCCAGACGGCTGAAAATACAACAAAACAATATTATCATATTGTTAAACATTAATCATCAGAAAAGCAAGGGCTTTTTTCGGCTGCAAAAGAAAGCGTTGCTGGATTTGTTTATCCATGCGACTGGCATTATTCCCCTGATAAATTTTGTTCAGAATTTAAACGACCAAGAGTGGCAATTGGTCCAAATTGACTCAACAATCCCTTCATGAAAATGCAATGTTTGATTGTTTTTCAATTATTTTCACTCTGAAATTTGATGATCAACAATTGAAATTTTATGCTTGGCCTTCTTAGTAGTATTAAATGGATCAATAAATGATCAGTTTGCCACATGGTACACATGAAACTATTGGATAACAAGTGACTCTGACAATCTCTGACCAAACAAAGGATGTCAAAACTGTATGTAAATGAAAGGTGCTAACTATTGTATTGTATTGTATAAGTCAAGAGTCTGATACAACTTATTTTAACAAAGACTAGATCACAAACTGAGATTTGGTGTATTCCTATTACCTTGGTCTTGATTAAAAGTGATGCTGAGAATGTCAAGCTTAAAATCATTGCTATTGTTAGGGAGTCTCAAGATTTAAATTATTACTAGGGAATGTTTATACTGTTTGAGTATACCCATGTAAGAAGAACACATGAACTGAACAGAATCTGTAAGGATATAGTTGATTCAATAAGTAATACTAAGGAGGGAACTATCCAATTCGAAATAATAGAGGTGAATACCCAGTTAAACTTAGATAAACATAGTTTATTTGCTGGACGATAGTATATTTACAACCGTTCCCATTTGACATTGAAAAGACTGTAGTATGTACAGTGACAAGAATCAAAGTATTCATTCATCTAATAACATTTAACATAGCATCAACTTGCATGGTATAATCCATTTGGTTGGAAAAGTTCATAAAAACGAACATTGCAAAACAAGGGAGAATGAATTGAATAGAAACAAGTTTTTAAAAAAAATGAAATACAAAACCTGTGATCTAAAACTATTAGCCAACCCCTGACATTGCAACCAGCTGACATCTGATCATACAAACACATAACCAGCTTTACAATGTAATGAAATGACAAAGGGGAATGGATTCAAGCACACACTCTAGAGAGCATTTTTATTGATTAAATAATTACAATGTATGGTGAAATATAATCCTCCAGTCAATATTAACTTCAAATACTCTGCATCATACAACCATCGCCTTTGTTACACGATTTAACAAATACGGAGAACTACAAAATTATGGATAAAATCACACACAGACCCTGATGGTAAACTCCTTGCATGCTTTAACATCCAATTTCTGATTTAATACCACACAAGACATGAATTCCCTCAATCAGATACAATGATCACAGAATTAATATTCTTCAAAACACAAAAAATTCTCAATTTTCAAAACACTCGAGTATGAAACACTTGACTACATTTATAACACTTAAATTGTTTATGGCCTTTATTTTAGCTCCAGATTATACACGCCAACACATTTGTTTGGTTTTCATCGCATATAATGAATCCTGGCATCATAAAATGGAAGTCTTATTGTGCTTCTGCTAACCACGCTACATATCATTCATTATACTCTAGCCATGTTTAGCATGCTACAACTATCCAACAATCAATAATTATATTATCAGAAAAAATATGGCAGTTCCCTTCTACTACAGTATCTTCCAATATCAATATAGCTAAAGATTGAACACCAAATTCCACCATCAGGCACAATTTTCATAATTATCTCCAGTAAAAACACACTCCCCGCTTGACGACGTTCATAAAAGTCGTTCTCCAATAGCATGACATTTGTAAACTAAAATATCAATACTCTATCTATTTTAATTTTCTGCAAGCGGCCATGTGGTTATCACAAACGATGTGACACCAGAAATCTACACAGAAAGAACTGAGTGCAGCTGAACAATCTTACATTTACTTTCAACTCGGATCAATATCTCGGCAAAAATCTTGTTTTCTATTCATACATTTTCCTCATTTAATATCGCTAATTTACCGCAACTTGTGTTTATACACAGAACATGATAACAAAGAAATACTAACGTAACCCACTGACAAAGGATTTAACATTAAAAGTATGCAAAAACCACGAGCAATCCCATAATGCTAGAGAGATGATGCAGTGCGCTCATCAGAAATTAACTGATGACTCTATTAATATTTCATACAGTCATAAATTGTAAAATTCAATACATAAAAAATCAACTTATTCGTTGACATGGCAACTGTCATGGTGTACTGCAACTAACATACAGAAATCCTCTATAAATAGACTTTCAATAGATATTTCTTGTAGTAACCATAATCTATGTATTGATTATGGTGAAACATTAACACTATTACATTGTATAATATATTCACCATCTATTTATATACACTCATGTATACAGTATTAATGTGAGAGATTATATTTCTGATAAAATAGAATTCAATCTAAAGTGATGAACCATCAATGCTGGCGTTAATAGTTCTTTGTTGAGTTATCCAACCTACTCACAATAATCCCAGCAAATTTGACTCTTTCGTCTTTAAGGAGACATATTTTACATCAAAATGTATAGTTCATTATCCACATAACCACCTAAACATTTTAGGAACTGATTAATTTGAACAAAGAATTTGTTCGTATTAAAGTCAAAATATTGACAACAATAGTATGAAATCATTGCGTGAAATCTTGAATTTTAGGAATGAGGCATCTTGCTAAAACCTGGATAACAACACAAGATCTGAAAACATAAGAATTAGATTGGTACAACACTTAAACCAGACAAATCAAGACCTTATAAGACAGGTACAACTTTCCATTCATCACAAAATGTTCAATGTATAAATCCAAGAATTGCTGGTGCAGAGTTAGTACCAGAAAGAATACCAACCGGCCTCTACGGAATCCCATAGTAATGTTTCAACTCTATTTTCAAATCTTACAGTTTTTAACAAATAAATCTTTGGACGAAACCTTGAACCAACCATCACATAGTAATGATACCTAAAATATCAGTTTAATTCTCAGATAATTGTAATTTAAAAGTGAAAACATGTCATTAGGCCGACACAAAATAATTATGTGCTTATGATAACCCTACCAAAGCTATTTTTCTCCCTTTACCCAAAAAATATTCTAGGGTCGTTTGCTGGATATCACAGTTGATAGTCAATTTATTTAGGAAACAAACTTTTTAATTAATTTTGAAAAAAATAGTGTTTTACCTACCTACCGGATTTTTTCAGGAGGTAACCAGAACCACAAGATTGATTTGTTACGGCCTTATGTCGTACAATTTTTTGATGTAAATTTATTTCATTATCAGATAGAAATGTTATACAGGTGACTATTACAGGATATTACATGATAGTGTAACAATGTGATTACCATACAAATGAAACCTCTTACCAGGTAATTTATTATACCTCAAATTTCGCCAGTGCAAAAGTGAAAGTATTCGAACACTACCGTATAATTAAACACAATGACTTCATGATCATGAAAAAAACATGAATGACATTTTCATTTAAGGGAAAGAAAATGACATGACGTTGGGTAGTGAATTATGTGTTAGCTAAAATAAAGCACTGACTGACATACAAGATGCCATGGTGCTGGAATTGTTTCTATCTAATTCTTACTAGTTTTATATACTTGAGATTTGTGGTAAACTAAGACATGACAAATGCAAAGTATATGGTGAGCTAATAAATATGTAATAATGTTTAATGAAAAAAACTTTAAGAAATATGAATGTTTAATGAAAAAAAGCAAATTTGTTTATATTAAACTTTACATCCAATATCCAAATTTTTAGCCAATACAAATCGAACATAAAAGTCCATTTCGATTCTTTTAGCCCCGTCAAAAAATTGTTTCATAAGTTCTATAGCAAGAATTTTGAAGGAGGAAAGTGACTCTTATTCTGCAATTACTGGTATGGCACAAGTCAAGATTTCCATCATAAAAAGTCACATAAACAGACAGCAAATTGATAGTCAGTTAGATTAACAAGAGGGCCATGATGGCCCTGTATCGCTCACCTGTGTACACTCGCCCTAAAAAGACTACTAGGAGATGCTACACACCAAATATGTAAGCTAATTTGACCCCCAGGGTCATTATTTGAGCAAACTTGGTATTAGTCCACTAGGCAATGCAACATGTAATATATCTAAGCTCTAGACCTTATGGTTCTTGAGAAGATCTTTAAAGTTTTTCCTTCAAGTTGTTATGGCAACCAGTTCTCCAAGGAATGGAATTGTTGAGCAATTTTGGTAGGACTTCATGCAAGTAACACCCTTGCCATGTTTCAGTCAATTTGGCCAAGTGGTATAGGAGAAGATCTTTAACTGAAATGTTGAAGGACGGTTTCGAAGAACTCTGTTGGGCAAAAAGCTTCAAATGTGCCCTCTAGAGTGTTAACAAGGATTTTCTAAGATTTGACCCTGTGACCTAGTGTTTGACCCCACGTGACCCATATTCAAACTTGACCTATATATCACTGAGACAAACATTCTGACCAAGTTTCATGAAGATCAAGCTTCAAATGTGCCCCCTGGAGTGTAAACAAGGATTTTCTAAGATTTGACCGGATGACCTAGTTTTTGACCCCACGTGACCTATATTCGAACTTGACCTAGATATCATTGATACAAACATTCTGACCAAGTTTCATGAATATCAAGCTTCAAATGTGACCTCTAGAGTGTTAACAAGGATTTTCTAAGATTTGACCCGGTGACCTAGTTTTTGACCTCACGTGACCCATATTCAAACTTGACCTATATATGACTGAGACAAACATTCTGACCAAGTTTCATGAAGATCAAGCTTCAAATGTGCCCCCTGGAGTGTAAACAAGGATTTTCTAAGATATGACCGGATGACCTAGTTTTTGACCCCACGTGACCTATATTCGAACTTGACCTAGATATCATTGATACAAACATTCTGACCAAGTTTCATGAAGATCAAGCTTCAAATGTGACCTCTAGAGTGTAAACAAGAATTTTCTAAGATTTGACCTGGTGACCTAGTTTTTGACCCCACATGACCCATATACGAACTTGACCTAGATATCATTGAGACAAACATTCTGACCAAGTTTCATGAAGATCAAGCTTCAAATGTGACCTCTAGAGTGTAACCAAGGATTTTCTAAGATTTGACCCGGTGACCTAGTTTTTGACCTCACGTGACCCACATTCAAACTTGACCTATATATCACTGAGACAAACATTCTGACCAAGTTTCATGAAGATCAAGCTTCAAATGTGCCCCCTGGAGTGTAAACAAGGATTTTCTAAGATTTGACCGGATGACCTAGTTTTTGACCCCACGTGACCTATATTCGAACTTGACCTAGATATCATTGATACAAACATTCTGACCAAGTTTCATGAAGATCAAGCTTCAAATGTGACCTCTAGAGTGTAAACAAGAATTTTCTAAGATTTGACCTGGTGACCTAGTTTTTGACCCCACATGACCCATATACGAACTTGACCTAGATATCATTGAGACAAACATTCTGACCAAGTTTCATGAAGATTGAGTCCAAAATGTGACCTCTAGAGTGTAAACAAACTAATTGTGAACGGACGACGGACGACGGACGACGGACGACGTACGACGGACATCCATCGATCCTAATAGCTCACCATGACCACTTCGTGGTCAGGTGAGCTAAAAAAGATCACAATATTGAGCATCTGAGATTATAGATTCATTTACACCTTTGTAACATTCACATTATTATCTAAGCATTGATCACATAAAATATACCTTTAGAAGCAGGTGCCCTCAAATTTGACACTGAGACATACTGTAAAATCATTAATTTTTGTGGAGGACTGAATTTCGTGTCGTGAATTTCGTGGTTCATTTTCTACCACAAAATATTTAATCCCATTGAACAATAATTTTGAAACTTTTATTTATTACCTGAAATGCAAAATCAATGGATTTATAACGTCCCATCTAAATGATCTTTTTACCAAAACCAAAGTTATGTGCCTTTTTTAGTTTAATTTCATCATTTAAAATATTTTGCTCAGCTCCAGTACAATGAACCATATTAGTCATTTGAACATTTTTAATAGGGCTGCTCAAGAGTGCCATTCCTATGTAAGGGGTTTTGGACAAGAAAACTATTGATGGACAACAGACAGCCCATCAATCCTAAAAGATCACCAGTGTGCTCAGGTGAGCTAAAAAACATTTTATTCCATCAAAACAGCTCTAAGAAAGAATGTAAATCAGTGTACATGTTCATGTTGCGTTTGTATACACAGTGAAAAAAACACTGTGTGACAGGAGGCTTCCCAAGAGCTGCGAGCATATAACTAACATACTAATTATACAGTCATATTAATCAAATTTACGTAGAAACACAGACAAGAGAAAATCAATTTTTACATGGTAGAACGAGAACTAACATCCGAATCTTCACCAGTAACATCACTTCAATTATACTCCATTACAAACAACTCACTATACAAGTAACAACCAATATACTAACACTTTTATAAACTAGTCAAACACAAAATTTTCAACAAATTCGTAAAAATTCCCGGGAACAGTTCGTGAACGATTGCTTACCAAGTTACCAATACTCCATTTATGTGTATCTGCATCATCGTCAATTCCCTGCTTCACTATAATGTATTGATTATTAAAATGTAAGAAAAACCAAAATAGCTTGCAATTGGTTTAGTCGAACATCATGCAAAAGTATATCTAAGGCTAGATCAACTATTGCAAACGTGATGCGAATGACACCAATATTGGTTTTTTCTCTCGAAAACTTCCAGACTACACTTTAAATTCATATAGATCTAGTAGAGTTTACGCCACACTTTTAACATGGTATCTACACTTTAATACAGGATATAATGGAATATGGAAATATAAATGCAGCAAATAGCATCATAGTCTTTAAAGTCCCTTGTCCACAATGAAGGGACTTTTCAGAAGCAAGCGGACGATTATCATCATAGCAGACTTCCGAGTTGTTTTATGGCTAGGTACACATAACCCTTGAAACATTTTATATTTTATCACTACAAAATTACCTCCCTTACATCTAACTGGCATCTAATTGTTTTAAACATATTCTGTAAATGTATTAGCCTTGTATGATTTATATATATGATACAGAAGTTGTAGTCTTTCAATACTTCAAATTGTCTAGTTTTAGTTTATTAGTTTTGTATTGTCAAGCATACTGTATATTTATTTGTTTCAGTTAAATACGGCAGTCGATTCATCATACCAGTGTTTCCCACTACTGTATTCTAACTAAGGATGGCAACGGATATCCGGATATCCGGATATTCGTATCGCGTTCCGAGTATCCGAATAGTAAATTGGGATCCGAATATCCGTTATAAAATTCAATAAAAATGCTTTCTCATGACTTTACGACGAAATCATTGATTGACACCTAGAACAATAGAATACATTTGATGTCGGTGTCACATTGTTTATTGGGGGTCTGTTTATTTCTTTGACACAGGGTCTCCGTTAGATTTGCTTTTGCGTGATAATCACTGCGGTGTATCTTAAAGTCTGTTTTTGCCGGACAATTATCAGATTATAGGTGTTTGTTAGTAATAATCCTGATTTTAACAAGTTGTCTACTCAATTAGTAATTAAATAAGACCAGTTTCGACTAATTGCGCGTGTCCACGAAAGGGGCTAATGGTGATTAAAGGGGTTACGAATTTGGTATTTGTCTTATGTAGCCGTATGTTACAAACATTCTTTTCTCATCGGCAGCTAATTAAATCAAGCTAAGCTTTGAAGTTTTGGTTAATCTGAACGTAACTGTCGGCAAATAACTTACAATTAATATGCGTCGACGTTTATCATTGGCTTTGACCCTGCAACGCCCATTTCTAATTAAATATTACTCAAAGTGTATCAAGACTATCGATTGGTTATGATTGGAAATAAAAACTAAAAATGCACAATTATGGTATCAGTTATTTATTCAATTTTATGTTTGGTGCAGAAAGTAAACCTGAACATAAAAAAATGCATCAGGAACCCAATAAGTTCCACGTGTATATCGTCAAGGGAGATCACTGTGTAGCAGTTTGTCAAAACGAAAGTAGAAATAATTCAGATGGAGTTACGTAGCCTTATATCAAACAGTCACACTCACGGTAAACACAAAATGTTAAAAACTACAGGTTTCTAAAGATTAAAGCTTAGAGGTCAGATTAAATATTTGGACTCGTAGGTATGGATGTAACAATAGCAGAATATCCGCATTGAGGCATTTAATGTAAGTCTGTCTGGTACACAAAGACGATGGTGGTCGCGAAATTATGTTACATTGTTGCATAGCATTAGCTTTATTCCAACACGATTTTAACAACATTCAATTTGATACGGATATCCGGATATCCGTTCGGATACCGTTCCGGATATCCGGATACCAATTTTGGTATTCGTTGCCATCCTTAATTCTAACCCTTTCATAAGGAGCCAGCAACTTCTCCACATATATATTTGGAAGAACATCCACATTATTGTCATTTTTTCATGGTATCACCTGCAGCAACCAGGAATCAGAGACCCACATTGCCAATTCACAAACCCAGTGCACTTAACACTGAATCACAGCCAGGGCTATGTCTACTATATTGAAGGGAGCAACAAATCTAGATTTCAACGGATTTTTCAGTTAGCTAGTGAGCAGTTTGCTTCAGTTCGGAAGATTGAGTTTTCATTGTTCATTTGTTCACTCAGAAATATCAGGGGTTTTCCTGCACTTTAAGTATTAAGTTCTCGAAATGAACCCATTCCCACAACACAAGGACCCATTCCCAATGGAAAGTATCATCCATTTTTCACAATTAAATATTCATGTTAAAATTTTAGAACCAACATATTCAAACCTCATTCACCAGTCATTTTATGGACTTTTTTTATTGTTTTTCAACAACACAAGAGTATTGCCACTGAGTAAGGCTTTCAGTTGTAAAATATTCCCTATATCCTGTAATGGGCCCTTTTCCAAAATAGCCATGAAAATCTTTAAACATAAACTATAGTGTATCAGCAAACACATATTGACAAGTAGAAGTATTTACAGCATAAATCACCCACATGTACATGTACAGTTCTATCTGTGATAACATCATTATGCTACAGCTATCACAACAAGGTAGTATAAAGCCTAGCCTAGGAAGTTGTTTGTTGATAACATATCTAGTAGATACCATCAAACTAAAACAAGAAATATGGTAAAGCCATGTCATCAGGTATTCCCTACGGATCTCAGCACCATCCGTCATGTGACATTGATGTCATTTCCTCTCAATCCAAGCTACCTAGATGCAACACTTTAGATGACTTATGTTTGTTGATAACAATTTAGTTGATCAGAAACTTTCTTTTTTCTATTTTAAGTAGCAGTGACCACGATGGTCCGCCAAAGCTTCGACTCCCACAAGCTACCTGAACAAACTAACATTTATGAACAGAAACCTGGCAAGAGTTAGACAGAGCCCAAACACCGGTCTGCCCAATAACATACACTACCTCAACCTTATACCAGGATTTGAAAACCTGGTTAACAGCATGAAAATCCACAAATATCAAGTTTTGAAAGAAACTAAGAGGATGAAGTTTCTGAAAAACAATCATTGGGTCATGTCATTGACAATGAACTGTTCATCATAGCAAAAGATTATTAGGACAGCACTAACCGTACAACAGAACAAGGAAAAGACAAAAGCGCCACAGAGCCACAGCGAGGAAATATTCACCGAAATATTAGCAATGTCAGCTGGGAATCCAACCCAGGTCCATTTAATTGTTTGATAAACAAGCAAACAGAACTTTTTGGAATCATATTCTTAAGCTTGGAAAATTCATTCTTATTTGAATTATTGGACAGGACCGACAACAACACTAGAAATTTAAAGACATACAAGGCATGGTAAGCAGATATTGACCTGACCTTCACGTATGAATGTATTATTCATATAAATCTCTGAAAGCAGAGAGTGCACAATCGGTCCATTAGTCTTTGTTTTGCACCTTGAAAATATAGACAGGAAATCAGATGTTTAACCATGCCAGTATAACAAGGTATATGGATCAACTTTATATTAAACTCTACAATATATCGCCAGAGCCATTCGAAAATACCGTATAACCAAAACCCACTTTTCAGGAGAGGCAAAACATTGTTTTTTATGTAATAAAATTCCTTCAGAAATCATTGAATATAGAACTTAACTATATATTTCATATGCAAAACATCTTAATGAATAGGTATCCAATAATGAATTAATGGAATTGCTGTTATTCGTTCTTTCTTCGCCCCAAATAAAAACTAAAAGAATTTTGGCATTTTCTTTTTGTGATGATTTGATGGTCTCCCATTAGCTTATTTACCCCAAATAACCCCAAAACCCTGTAACTCATTTTTGGCGCAAAAACTTTTTTTGCAGCATCCGCATCTGCTAAACGTCCCACGCATTTCTGTCTTGTCGTCATTTAAATAGCCAATCACTTTACTTAGATGGCGACAAGACAGAAATGCGCAGGACGTCTAGCAGATGCGGATGCTGCAAAAAAAGTTTTTGCGCCAAAATTGAGTTACAGGGTTTTGGTTTGGTACCG